>VWZV01000004.1:0-116473 GCA_013397155.1 Irena cyanogastra
TCACAAAATGAGTATTTTTACTCTTTTCAATGATAGACTATCCATTCTCCTGGGCACCTTATTAATTTTTATGGCTCATGGTGTCTAGATTGAGTTTGTATGTCTCAAACATGTAAAAATATCTGGCCGACGCTCCAAGCCCCTGTCTGTTACAACTTCTCCTTTGAGCAGATCCAGCTGCTTCAGGTATTTTTTTGGTTTTCAAGAAAAGAACAGAAAACTGCATGTTTTCCTTCTTTCTTCGACATGTGCTGGGCTAGGAGGAAAATATACCAAAATTATAAATTAAAAATTGCATTAAGCAATCAAGAAACTCAACATACATTCAACACCAAAAAGGTTTTTATTACCTCTATTTTGATAAAGAAAAAATAATAAAAATAATAAAGGTCTTACGGAATGATTTGCCACATAATTTGCAGGTCAAACATCCAACTGGCAAAAACTATAAGAAAGAAGAAAATGTACTGCTATCCGTAACTGTTAAAAAAATTAGATACGCAAATATGGTCTAGAGGCAGGGTTGCATCTCTGCCATGTGTTTAAGTGGGTAGATGACACCTTTAGATACATACTTAGTTAAAGTGGTTTTCCATATAATATCATGTGGGAAAGAAGATTTTTTTAAAAAAATATTATTATATGCTTGTCTGTAGAATTTACCTAGTTGATTTGTACTAAATCATCAGTTTATCAAGTCTTGGTATTATAAATTATCCGTCCATACTTTAGTTTCATTTTAGTTGATAGCCTATTTACATGACCTATGGCTGCTAACAACTCCCGTATTTCCATTTGTATTTCTGCAGTAGCACTATCCGTATCTCTTTCTGCAAGGTGCTTTGTGATAGTCTTTGACAATTCTCCTGGCAGCTTTAGCTCCCCATGTGACAGGCACAACATGTTCTGCAGGACTGACTGGCTTCCATTAATATTTGGGTCTAAACAGTTGAGAAGCCAATCGCTTATTCAGGGAAGAGGGGTCATGTTTTGCATTTCATAATGTCTAAATAAACATGCTGTGAATGTTTTATGAAGGAAACAGTCACATTTTATTTTTAGAAGAACACTGATTTAATATACTAAATACTGTTTTTAAAAAGTCTACTATTTTAAGGATGTAGAAAATAAAAAATAATAAAAAATATCTATTGTGCTTTCATTTTTCTCATGGGCTTGTAACACTAAGGGATCTTTTGGTTCTAACAGAGTCTTTTGATGTGAATTTTTCTTTAGATTAATTCCAACTTGTTTTTTTCATCCTTTGCAGTGAATATGCTAATAGAATTTACTGAATACAGCTCTTTTTGTAAGTTTCTGCATTTTTCTTTACTGTAAGCTGTAAATCAATAGTAACTGATTCCTGGGGCCAAATACGTTGACAGCAGCTTAATCAACTTGTGTCCATGTTACTTTCAATGTCACCTCTAGCCACGAGGCAGTAAATTCTTTCAGAGCATTTTTCTTTGAACTGTTCTGCTATATTTTCTCTTTGTTTGTTTTAGAACATAATTCTGGCACTTTCCCTCACGAAGTGATTTTAGTCAGCAGTTTTAGAGAGTGCCTCTTTCCTCCCAGCCCTGCTTGTCTTCTTCTGTTTCCTTTATACTTTCCCTCCTAAGAATTTATACAAGTCCTTTTTGGCAAGGCTACTATGCTTGATATTAATAGACATTTTATGATTGGAAGAACTGCACTAAGACTGAGGTAAAGTACTCCCTGTTTCTGCTATATGTGTCTATCTGTGTCAGATATCTGGCTAAATTCCAGTCATGATTTCTCAAAAAATACAACACGAAGTAAATTTTGTAAAATCATCAGTTGGAAATAATACTTTGAAGAATAAGTTATGAAAGAAGAGAAATAAAGAAATAGGAATATTCTGTATTCACAAACATAAACATCTAGTGAGTCTTTCCTTTGTTAAATCATATTGTTTTTTGTAATGAATAGTCTAGAATTGTTTTGTGCACCAGGTCATCAACAGTAACTTTTGAACGTCCTAATTTGAAAGCTTGGCTGTAACAAGTTGATGGACACAATTACTAAAAAAAAGTATTTCCCTAACAAAAAACTTTAATCAGTCACCTAAACAACTGGATGTAACAAGGAAAATGCCCCATCAGTTCCTCAGCAGACGGGAGAGCCACTATCTTAAGTCTATAAAATTATTTATTAATATTATTGCAGAATGCAAAAGTAACACAATTGCAATGGTTTCATAAAGCTCTACATGTATCCATGCCAGCCAAGAGTCAGCCTTACAGTCACTTTGTTAGGTTTAGTCTCTAAAACTCACTACAAAAATATGTTTTTTTTCTCTGGCGGTTCAATGGAAATGTCTGTCTTAGAAAAGAATCTGTAAGGAGGAGCCACTCATACATCAAATAGTGAAGTCTACCTTTGACATAATTGTTAAAGAAGATCCATTATATGTGGCTTCCCCTTTTTTTTTTTTTTCTTTAAACCTTCTTTCTTTTTAAAACAAAACTAGACTCTTGTCACAGGTGGGACACAGTAACAAAACTAGTGAATATGGGCACTAGATTACTTTCAGAATTTATAAGACAGTATATTCTGAAACTAGGCTATTCTACTAGACTCTTAACCATCCTAGATGGGATCTAGAGTTATATTGCTTAGATCTAGTCTTCTCTTTCCCAAGTGAAGAGACTGTTGTCATGCAAAATGTCATACTGGCTTCTGTTGTGGCATGTTTACATTTACCAGTCCCAGGTGTTGCTCGTTAAGCTCCAGGATATACCCAGACAAGTCTCCCTGGTTGCACAGATCTTCTGCCACTTCCCAGACCCCTTTCTTCAACAGCACTTTTCACCTCTTTTCCAGGACTTCAAGATCAGAGTTGTCTCTGTTTAAATAGTGTATGTGCAGATCCTATGAACAGCTTTCTAACTGATAATTCTCTCTCATTTTTTGTTATTTCAAGGATACAAGATTTGTTTCCTTAGCTCACATTTTACCCAAAATATATAGTCAGCCTAAGCCAATTGTAGCTAGCAAGGAGGTTTCTGCTCAAGAAATCAGAATTTCAATTTTGAACATTTACACACACAATTACCTGGTCCCTGTCATTGTTTGCAATTTATTTTTTGCCTACTATGACCTCCAAGCAATTTTTAAATTTTGAATATGAGATTCAGGTATATGCCATCACTAAATTCATCTAACATTTAGACAGATATAATTTTCTGATTTGACTTAAAGTGTCAAGTATTAAGAATTTATTTTAAGTAGTAGCCTACTTCCTTTTGGTCACTCCAGCTTACGATCCCAGCATGTAACCTAACTTATCTTAAAATAGAATCTGAAAGCAAACAAGTAAAATTAGTAGCTCAGGAATCAAGACTTTTTCCTGAAATGTGCCCTTTGTCCAGGTCAGTTTATTTATTTAAACCTGTTTCTTTCACACCTAACACAAGTACAGGGGCCATGTGCTCTCTGCCTTTCCTGAAGATTGCTTTAAAGTTGCTTTTCTGACTAGATTTCCATTTCAATGCACTGAGAAAACAAATATTTCTCAAGGTTTATTTTTTAAAATATAACTCTCCTGAATATGGGCTGGAAAAAACTGCTGCAATACACAGTAATTCTAGATATTGTAACATAGGTGCTGTATTTGGGAAGGCACAGAAGAATTGTGTGTATATAAAATAATATGTAAACAAAACATTCTCTTGCATAAGGGAAAGACAATTTCATTTTTCTCAAGGAGAAAGTTTTTGAGGTCAGAGCCTTTGCTTATTCTTTCTAAAAGTTTTATATTTTTAATCTTAAACCACAAGAAATTACTGGTTTAATTTCTTTAATTAAGCCTGAAGAAGAGAAGGCTCAGGGGATCATATCAATGTACACATGTCAGAAGGGAGGATGTAGAGTGTGGTGGGTGCTTGGCGATGAAAACCTCAGCCAGCTTCCCTCTCGCTACCCCCTTTTAATGTGGCAGAGGAAGAAAATAAGTTGGAACAGCTAGTGGATTGAGATGAAGACAATTTAAAAGGAAAAGCAAAAACTGCACATAGAGGTAAATATAAAAAAGAATTTTATTCACTGTTTTCCATCAACACCAAGACACCCTTTCTTAGAAAAGAAAGGCTTCTGCATGAGTAGCAGTTTCTTGGGAAGACAAATAACATAACCACAAAGGTCTCTGTATCCTCCCCTTTTCCCTCAACCTTTATGATTATGTTGTAGGCTATTATATGGTGTATGGAATACCACTTTGGTCAGTTTGGGTCAGCTGCCCCAGCTATGTCCCCTCCCAGCCTCTTACCCATCCCCAGCCTACTAGCTTTTGTGGGAAGGAGAGGCTAGAGAGAGGTTGAAGTGAAAGACTTGATGCTGTCCACTTAAGTATTCAGCAACAGACAAAGCACTGGTGCATTTTTAACACTGGTTTAGCCACAAATGCAAAAATCAGCAGCATAGGGGCTGCCATGGCAAAAGCTAACTGTATCCCAGCCAGACCCACCGCAGGAATACAGAGACCGCCATATCCAGCGGCAGAACAGGAGGCAATAGCCAAAACATGAGATACCGGATGTCCTACCTGGACATAAAGAAACTGTTCTTTAATGTTCAGGCAGATAAGCAAAACTACAAGCTGTTCTCAGAGAAATGCAAGGGCTGTCTAGACATGTGTAAGAACCCAAAAACTTGCTCTACGAGTCTCTTGAAAGAGCTTACTGCTTGTTCATGTACAATGAATTAGATGCACTACTCAAGAGGTCAAAACAAGAAAAAACTTCACTGGCAACTCCAGACGATCAGAGAACCTTGGCAAAAAGCTCAGAGCAGCATTCAGTCAACATAAAACACTCCACAAAGCACTAACTTAGCCCATTTCAACTAGGAAAACTCCAAGCTATCTGATTTTAAGTTACTCAAAACTCTGAGAATGGGGAATGAGAAGAAGAGAGAAAATACATAGAAAAGAACAAATATAGCTACCACTCCTAGTCCTGGCAGTGTTCAGCTGATAGAAATTCCAAGAAGAGGTAAGGTCAAAACACTCACTTGCCTCATGTCATGTGTTAAATACCCTTTGGCTTTCCTGGGCCCTTCTCCCAGGTGGGACTTCCATTCCTCTGGCAACTGAGGCTAGATGGGGGCTCCAGAGGCAGGTGTGGAGCACTGTGGATTGGTGGCCACTGCCAGGCTGGGATACAGGTCTGGGATGTGGTGTGTGCAGAATGGGACATTGCCTTACCAGGGCAAGGCCTGACCTGCCCCTTCCCTTCACACACACACCCTAAATGTTTTGAGCCAGCAATCCTTCCAGTCTCCCACAACGTGTTTCTCAGAAGCATGCTCTGGGTGGCCCAGCTCGAGCAGAGGAGTTGAACGAGGAGTTGGACAAGATGACCTCTGGAGGCCCCTTCCAACCTGAAACATTCTGTGATTCTGTCATAGTGTATAAAGGGAATTTACTTTTATTAGGCCCTTCATTAACAGACGTAGAATCTTCAATACAGCATACCAAAGGGGAATGTTATTGTCTATAACACACATTTATGTTACTTTATCTTAATTTCAAATAAAGAGATACAGACCAAAGAATTACAATGACGAATGAATTGATCATAAACAAATGGGTACCTGCCTATATATCATAGAAGTGTTGAATGGAATGAAAGAACTTTTATAGGCTTGTTAGTATGTCAAGGTCACAATCGTAGATCTAATATTTATTTAATTTTTTTTAATAGAAATTTTCTACAGTTAATAGCAACTTACATGGAAATATATATGAAAACTTTATGGAGAGATTAAATGGAATTTTCACCCTACAGTGGTGCACACAAGAGATGCTTTCAGCTTGATTGTACAGGATTTTCCCTAATGGAAGCAGAATGAATTCCTTTCTTACTAAATATACTGACTTGATGCACATGGAAAGTAAAATCATTCTATTCTATTCTATGAGGTACACCCTATGAAAAATTATGGAAACATTATTGCTGTAATTCTGTACTTATGTTCAAAAGAAACCATACCAGATGTGAGCTGACATTATTATTAAAATCAAAGCAAAAAGTAATAAGAAAACAGAATAGGAAATACTTTTCAAAAGTACTCACAGATTCCTTAGCATAATGGAAAAAAAAATCTTTGAAAATACTGCTTCAAAAAGTCTGAAAATACATCTTAAGATCATGAAAATGAATATTCTCACTCATTTACACACAATCTTCTGCTTTAACTTATATATTAGTTTGAGTATTTGCAGTTTTACTATCCTCTTACTGTATGTATCTTACTCAGCAGCAGAATAGTCTGAGGTCTAGATGACACATCTTTCAATAAATTGTGCTTTTTTTTCTTTATTCTCTTTAAATAGAAACCTACACAACTTTGTTTAGATAAAAGTCACAAAGTAAAATGGTCACATTAGTGCTTTAATTCAGAGCAGGAGAATGCTTTGAGTAGCATTTCCATATCCCTTTTACTTAATTTTGGTGTTCGCTGTGGATTAACCTCGAATCCTGCAGACTTAATTCCCTTTCAAATGAAACTAAACTCAAGGAAGTGCTCTAGAACTGAATTTAATGTACAGCAACTGATAAAGAGCTTTCAGTCCATGGCACCACAGTGGAAATACTCAGGGTAAAGATGGCATAACACGTATGATGTGATGTCTGCACAGCCTGTTAAGGGTAGATGATATCTTTAATATTTGAAAGCAATTTGTTTTGTAGATTATGTAGTACAACACAAGATGCTTCATAACAGTGAAATTAGATTCTGAGAATAAAGCATGTAAACTTCTCTTCTTGATTTCTATTGAAATAGAGCTACAGTTTTCTGTAGTGAATTTAATTGATAATAATCAAGCAGAAAAAATATGAAAATTTTAAAAGGAACCCTGCTTATTACAGCTCAGTGTAATGAATAAAGGATTCTCACTGCAGTAAAAGGCCTTTATTTTGACTGTTCTACAGTACATGGAATCTCCACAGTATCTATGTAGGAGGAATGTAGTATCTATGTAGGAGGAACCATCTGGAGTATATGGTTCAGTTATTCCAGCATTTTTTTATTGATGAAAATAGACGTGCAACATAATGAATTGAAATAAAAAATATTGTTTGGCAGAATTTATGATAACATAATAAGGTCATAGAAAAAAATCCAGATTTGAATAACTTATCATTACAAAATGTTGGGAACAGGCAAATTTATTGGACACAGGTCGCTGCGAGTAATTAACTACTTTTTAAACTGTAACTTCAGTTTTATGAGGATTCATTGCTGCATTTGTTTTAAATGTTTGTGCAGCTCAAAAGACCTTCTTTGTGTTTGACCAGATAAAGACTTGATGATGTCCAAAAGTACCAGTACTTTGAAGTTAAGGCTACTATCTCTTTGTATTGTGTCCTCAGAAAACATCAAGCACTTGTGGAAACAAAGAGTAACCTCAATTTAATTCTGAAATTCTGCTACTTTCAGATACAGATATTGCAGTGAATGTCACCACAGGAGCAGAAGACAACTTCTTCTCCTGGGTGATTATTTTATAATGGAGATAATAATTTCTATCACTTTTTCATTACATCTTAACTGTTCTGTCTTGCTTGGCTGCATCCAAACACTTAATGAAAGTTGCAGCTGTTTTTGTATAGAAGAGCCTCACTACAAAGAGGTCTGGTTGCATGCCAGAATTCTATGTATTCCAGCCATTCAAAGGCTGAATTCAAAGTCTTAAGGCTAATCTAAAAGTGCAGCTATGAAGTACTTAATTAGTCAATAGACAGACAACAATGACTTTTTTCCTTCTGCCTCCCCCTCCTCCCCATTATAATGCACATTAATAAGCAAGCTGTAGAAGACCTGAGAATAAAAAAAAGGACATTCCTTTCTAAGTTTCTAGGCTTCTTGTTTTGAAGTAACTCATTGACTTTGCATTTGATCTGAATTCACAACCAACTCACTGACCCCTGGATCAGTCTTCTTAACAGTTTTTACCTCAAAACATGTTATTCATAGTAAGTGAGACAAAGAAGAGAAAATGCACATAATCCAAAGGAAAAAGAATGAGAGAAGACAAGCTGAAAGAACTTGAAAATTTGAAGGAGAGCTCTATGAGGGTTTTTTTCCAAATTCTGCTAACTTGATCAATGTAAAAATGTAAGCCTAAAAGACAGTGCATCACAGCTGCAAGAATCAGGTGTGTGTTTGTTTATTAAGGATCATAATTTCTCTATTAATGAGGTTGTTTGCAAACATATTAAAAAGCACACAGAAGTTGTGAAACTGATTTTTGAATAAGACCTATATCTGCATAAATCCCTAATGGATTGACAAAGGCTCATTATGAAGTATTTCAACGGAAAAAAAAATGGAAAAACAGTGAGTAGAAAAGCATATTTTATTCCCAAAAATCAACATTACCTGATTTGTGCTTTTAACTGTCATTTAAAAACTCCTATGTAAAAAAGAACCTTTTGTCTAAATACAGTCATAAATATGCATGAATCTCTTCCTTATCCAGCAAATATTTCAGACTAATTTTCAGTACTCTTGAATCAGCTTCATAAATTCATAATTTGTTAAATATCTTTTTAGTTTGTTTGTTTTGGACTGATTTCAAGTGGAAAAGGATCCACATTATGTCCTCAACTGAAACTGAACTACAATTTTAGATAGCAGTGTAAAGATATTTCTACACAACTAATGATGACAATTCTTAGAGCAGTATACCTGCATGGACAAATCAAGACCATCACCACATTATACTCTAGGGTGTGATTTGTTGACTTTAGGGTGCTATACTATAGGGTGGCTGATTTATTGAGTTTAGACTGCATATGGACTGAAGAGCTCTTTGGTATCTACAAGTGGATGAGATTAATTCCTCCCATGGCAAGGAATAGAATGGGACATATGGGTATATATTGTGTCTGTGTACTTTGAATTAAAGCTGTAGGGAGCACTATGAATCAACAGGAATACAACTATTCCCTTGTTAATGGCAGGTGTACTAGGAGACTAATGACTCATTTCCAAAGCTTTTGAAACTGAACTGTGAAAACAGGGTGCCTTCATGTAAATAGAAAAGATTTTTAGGCATTCTAGACCTTTAAACCTGCCAGCAATTAATCTGAGAGAGAGCTCTGAGCCAAAGTTATATGATGAATTGAATTTTGGTGTCTAGCATCGTGCCTTGTCATGGTTTTTACTACTAATAGCTATAATGGCTGTAGTCATTATGTCTTTTCCTTCAGCCAACATGCACAAGCTCAGCTGAAATGATCATAGTCAACTTCAAAACAGGTATGGAGCTTGCCACAGTTATTTTATCCTCCCATAAACCCTACAAGAATATTGTTTTTGTCCATAATGAACTAATTCTTAAATTGTTAAGTAGTAAATGAATCTTCAACTTAAAAAATTGCCTCCTTTCTTAAAATAAAACATATAAAAATATATCACCTCTAACAAGAAGTTCTTCAAGCTATTGATCTGCAACGTTAGCTGTCTTTCTGGCTGTCAAATACTAATGGATTTGTCAATCAAGAAATATAATAAGTATTATAGTAAGTAGTAAAAGAAACAGTAAATATTATGTTATACAATTTTGTTAAATATTCTGTTTTGGATAAAACACATAGTAATTATAATGAAGCAATATTTAATGTAAGTGTTTTTACTCCAGTCTACTTTCCCCTTTCTTCTCCACTTAAAATCTATTTATTCTACATGTACTAAAAAACTCCCATAACAGAAAAAACTTTTGTGGGAACCCTAACATCATTGCTATGACTGTTGCAATTTCATATTTCCTTTTTTATTATTACCAGGTAAGATTGCTTTTTAGCTGTTGTAGGTTTTTAAAGTTTCTCCAACAGATAATTGAATTATTTATCATCTCATTAGCATGCTTGTTGATATTTAATACTAAATGTGCAAGTTATTTTTGTTGCTTGATGGTGATTTTCACATCTTTTAATAATTTTTGTTCCCATTTGCTTATTATCAAAAGTTTGTAAGGCCCCAATTATCTTTAATTCAATGTCTCAAAAACAGACCCTTTACTTCAGTATTTTTAGAACACAAAAAAGACACAAGATACAAGAAGACAAAACACATTAGCCTATATTTCTGCATTTGTATGAGAAAAAAATAAAGGAATATCACTTTGAAATCTCTGGTTTTGGTAAGCATGTATAAATACCAAATAAATACAAAGTTTAATTTTTGCTGTGCTGTGGGGTTGGTTTAGTCTTTTGTTTGTTTGGTTTTTGGTAGCCATTGCTTGTTGTTTTAATTTCTGAAAGAGAAGCTTTCCAGAAACTTTAATGTATTATATAAATATAATAAATAAATACATAAATACAGAAATTTTAATTGTGATACTTAATTGATTCAAAATAATGCATTTATTATTTAATGAAGTTTACTGTTTAATTATTTAACTTTGTGATTTTTAATTACATACAGCTATTTCCATTTCTTTCTCTATGGCTTTTCCCAAAATGCTTCAGGTTGCCTGAAGCTATTCCAATCTTCAGTGTACGATTTTGACATTTTTAGGATGTGCTTATTAGACATTCAGGTGAGAGACTCCATTGCAACACATTCTGTCAATCTCAAAAGTATTTTATGAACACTCTTGTTATGCATCTTTTCTTCCCAGAATAAAAATTACCAAACTTGATAAGTCTACTAAAGACTTAAGCTGCAACTGAAATCAAGAACTAAAAAATAATTAAATCTTTCACAGGTCAATAAACCAACATTTATATGTACAATAGCCTTCATTAATGTAGGTATTCAACCTGTATTACTAGTTATAAAGCTGGATTGCTAAGGATTCCCTTCCTACTTGGGTTAGTTTCCTTCCAGATTTAAAGTGACATTAGAAGATCTCTGAGCCCAGTGAAATGGAAGCTGATGGAGCCTTCCCAGCAGTGTCTGTCTTTAGATGATAAAATTTATATCTGGCAAAGTGGAAGAACGATGCAATACAATGCTTAAGATGATATTTAGAGAGAGCGTATTGCAAAAATCAACACTGTGAAGTCACAATGCTAATCAAACACCATGTACAGAAGGGACTGGATAAAGCTGTGCAAACTTCAACATTTAAGCAGGACAATAGCAAATCACTTCTCCTTCCATCCACCTCCTTACTTCTGTAATTAAAGGAAAAGCCAATATTTACCTTGTGTTCAGTATTTATGATCACTATGCAGGATTCAAACAAAACAAACTTGTAACTTTGCCACTCATTCAGCAACAAATTCTGGTGCTTCCAGTCATGAACTACTGCATCGGGCCATGGAGCACCATTCCAAGGAAAGATCTTATGCCATAACAGCAGAGGTAGAGAGCAGGCATTTCATTGGATTCACTTACAGTGTCTCCCAGTGATTAGCTTGAAACACACAATACAGTAATATGGCTATACTGCTTCTTGTAGCTGGTGCTGTATCTTCAAATTTTACCAAAGAATAGATATAATATCATTCAAGTAAGAAAATTAATTTATTAAGCAATATTCTGAATAAGATTAGAAAATTTATATTGTAACTTAAGAAAAATTTTAATAAGTGCAATGCCTTTAAGGTCTAATAAAGATGCTTTGTATTTGCATGATATTCCATAGTCATGAGTCTTTTCCCTGCCCGCATTGTATAGATCCCTCTAGTCCCTCTCATTCTGCTGCCAATCTGTTCTCAGAAAAAAAAAACCCCAGTATTCAGCAGTTCTGTCCATTGCATGTGAAAACTATTCATCTCTTCTATTTCATCTCAGTTGTCAGTTATGGCAAAGCTTAGACAAAGCCTCTTAACTTTTCAAAATATAAAAAAATCTGAACAAAGACAAGACATTGACATACAATGAAGTAGTGCAGCATTTAATGTAAATCTACTGTTGAATGAGGATTATTCAGAAACCACTCATTTGGCTGAGTTGATACACTTTCACTGCTTTCACTGTCTCTCAAAAATAAAGGCTCACAGAAGGTAATTTATGACCATATATTTGTGCAATAATTGTACTTTCTGAAATAATTTCTTCTTATTCTGTTTTTATCTCTGTGGAAAATAAAAAGAAAAAGAAATTCTGAACATGCTAAGTGTTCAAATCTTTATCTTGCACCTTCTACATGTTTGAGTAACCTAGAATTAGTAGCATACAGTAACATATTTTGAAAGTTTAATTGCCTTTTTAACAGCTGTTACACTCCCAAATAAATTTCTAGTCTTTAATAAAATTAGTAAAGTTGGAAAAGACTTCCAAGATCTTTGACCAAACACCACCATGTCAACTAAACCATAGCACTAAGCCCATCACTAGTTGCCTGAGAGAAGAGGCCAACCCCCCTGGCTCCTTTCTGGTAGAAAGTGAGAAGGTCTCCCCTGAGCCTCCTTTTCTTCAGTTGAAACACCCCCAGCTCCCTCAGCTGCTCCCCATATGACTCACTCTCTACACCCTTCCCCAGAACTGTTGCCCTTCTCTGGACACACTCCAGCATCTCAATGTCCTTCTGGTAGTGAGGGACCCAGAACTGGACACAAGATAGAAGATGCAGCCTCATCAGTGCTGACTAAAGTTCCCTATTCTTGATGGCTGTTCTATTTCTGACACAAGCCAGGGTGCCACTGGCCTTCTTGGCCACCTGGGCACACACTGACCAATGTTCGACCAGCTGTTGACCAGCACCTCCAGGTCTTTTTCTGCTGAAGAGCTCTCAGGCTGCTCTTCCCCAAGCCTGTGGTACTGCATGGGGTTGCTGTGGACCGAGAGCAGGACAGGACACTGCACCTTGTTGAACCTCACGAGCCTTGGCCCACTGATCCAGCCTGTTGAGATCCCCCTGCAGAGCCCTGCTGCTCAACACTCCCACCCTGCCTGGTGCTGTGTGTGAACTTACTGATGGTGCACTCGATTCCCTCATCCAGGTCACTGATACAGGTAATAAACAGCACTGGTTCCAGTGTTGAATGAGCCTTGGGAAACCCCAGAAGTGACTGGCCACCAACTGGATGTAACACATTCACCACCACTCTCTGGAACAGCCATCCAGCCAGTATTTTACCAAGCCAAAAAGAGCACCTGTCCAAGCCATGGGCTACCAGCTTTTCCAGGAGAATGCCATGGGAGACAAAGGTTTTACTGAAGTCCAGGTGGAGAACATCCACAGCCTTTCTGTCATCCACTAGGCTAGTCAGTTAGCCACAAAAAAAAGATCAGATTGATCAGCAGGACAAACCTTTCCTTAACCCATGCTGTCTGGGCCTGATTCCCTGGCTGTCCTGTACATGCCATGGAACTGCAGTCAAGTTAATCTATTCCATAGTCTTCTTAGGCATTGAGGTTACATGGATAGGTCTCTAATTACCCAAATCCTACATGTTTTTTATGTCCCATGCTTCGTGTTAATTGAAACCACCATTTCAGTGGATATCACTATGGAAATTACTTAACATTCTACCATAGCAATATGGTACAAACTTTATTATGAATATATGATAGTAGGGAAAAGGTTACAAGTGTCAGCAGATTCAAATCTGGAACTGTTTGTGAGAAAGAAATCAGAAATAGATAACTCAAATCCCCTATATAGTTTGGTCACCTTTATTTTCCCCTTCATATCATTATCAACTCAGCTTTTGCACAACTTCATGTAACAGCAGGTAGTGCAACACATAGTTGTATCCAAACTAGAATCAAACCTGAAAGTTTCGTACCAAACCAACTGCATCATAAAATTTATGTGGGCTAGAGAAATGTATACAAGCCCAAGCATTTATTGATATTCTAATTGAAGAGTTAAAATCAAAGAAGAATTTTTATTAGTACAGTGATAGTAACAATTATAGACCAGTGTATCCAATTACTGGTCATTCCCTTTCGTGATACAGTTAAAATTGATCTAATTGAATAGTATCTGCCTGTTCATTTGGTGTTATTCTTATTTTTCTATTTTTATTGGACAAAAGGAAAAAACCCATCAAAACTCAAACCAAAGCAATCTCAAACAATCAAATAAATGAAGAACCCAATACACACCTGCAGATGAAAAGTCATTTGTATTCCCAAGTTCTTTACTAGAAGGGAAATGATGTCATTCTCACTCTGTCTGTTGAAGTTGATATATGCTCTAAATCTCCTCTTTTCTTTATTAGTCCATAATCTATGAGTTCTATGTAATTGTTTTATGTTTTATGGTATATGTGTGTTTCTTTTTTTATCTCTAAAACTGGTCCCCAACTTCTAAGGTAGTATTTCTTTAATGCCTATTAGTTGACCACTGATGATTCCTTTATAGCCCTGGGGATTCTGTTCTTATCTTTTGTGCAGACATTCAGGGTGTATGTCCTTACATCATTACTCTAGAGTCATAGATAATTAATTTTCTCCAGAATAAGTGCTGCTTATTACTATCTCTCAGTAATAATATTAACAGAACAGAATTAGTAGTCATTAACTATGAGAAACAAAAAGAAGTTATTATAAGACTAGGTGTTACAATAAAAAATTATGCTAAGCTAAACCTGAAATAAATTAGATAATATATAGTTAGCTGTTTAGCAACTACAGAGATTGCCAAAACTGTTCCAGGTAGGCCAGGTTCAGACAAAGCAAGCAGGGTCAGTTAAAATTCTGTGCCTTTGTATGCTTACTGCAAGGCTGTGGCCTTAGTAGTACAGTGACATACTGTCTGTACTGGAGGACAGCAATTTTACATTTGTCCAACTGAACATGCTGTGATAAAGAGCTCAATTTCTCCTTTAAGAAAAAGCTGAAGGTAGGGAAAACTGTTTTTTCTCTTTTCAGAAAGAAGATCCCAAGATGCTGAATTGTAAGAATGCATTAAATTGTCGACAACGGAAATCAGCTCCTGACATTGAAAACACTGGAAGAGTTCCAACAACATAACCCATTTTTCTAATTGCTACAAAGCAACACAGCTCCACTGAAATCAGTTAAGTGCAATGTTTTGCAGGAACTGAGAAAAACAGGAAACACACTTCCATATGCAAAGCCATTTATTTTGTTGACACCTTAAGACTAATCAATGGTTATTGGCCCTCATTTAGTTTTTATATAACAAGAAGAAAATTTTAAAAAAAGGTATTAAAGCCTTTGCACTTTGCTTTTCTTGATTGAAATTCTACTTTATAGCCAAATATATGGAGAATTTTACATATGTTGCATAATATTATAATTTTTCTTTATTGATCTCAAAAATTGCTTTTGCCCGTCAATCAATTCTACATTTATGACCACTGGTGACTTATGTATAGCTGTGGGATCTCCTTTATAATCCTGTGCCTTCCTTTTCATATCATATCAATCATATCATATCATATCATATCATATCATATCATGTCATGTCTGCAGCGTTTTACCCTGCAGTGTCCCTTTCAAGACTGCTGTTCTATGATATCTGTGTTTATATTGCTACTACTGTTAGTGTGGTAAATATTTCCTTCTATATAGCATAATTACTTTTTACTACCATCTATAGAAGAAATATGCCACATGATTATATAAATCTAAATTAAAACTCAGAAATTGAGTAATAATTAGTAAACTGATAATTAATAAACTGACTAATAATTAGTAAACTGACAATATGATTAAACAAGCTAATTTTATTCAGACAGGCCAAGATTAAGACAGACAAAACGGGAAAAGTCTTCAAGCCTTGGAAAGTTGAACAAAGCTTGTTATTTCTTGCTAACACTTGTTCCTGCCTGGTATTTTATTCTTGATATCCAAAGACAAACTACAGAATTCTTGGTAGTTCACAAGTTTGTAGAACACATTTTCTAAGGTGTAACCCATCACATCAGCTTATGGATAGCTTACCTACTTAGCAGTTCTCCAGCTAAAAGTTCTGACCTTGTGTCTCAGAACTGTTGTCTGTGGTTCTGTGATGGGTCGGCCTTG
Source organism: Irena cyanogastra (assembly GCA_013397155.1). Lineage (NCBI taxonomy): Eukaryota > Metazoa > Chordata > Aves > Passeriformes > Irenidae > Irena > Irena cyanogastra. The sequence goes on from VWZV01000004.1 coordinate 15,925, forward strand.
GTAGAATGCCAGTTTCCTACCACAGTGCTCTAGCACTCTGATCCTCAGCAGGACAATGAAGAAGATAATAAGATGAAAAAAACCACTTGTGGATCAAGATAAAGGCAGTTTCATAAAGCAAAAGCAAGGTTGAGGGCACAAAGCAAAGAAAAAAATCAATATATTTTATTCTCTACTTCCCATCATTCAGCAATGTCCAGCCCTTCCAAGGAAGCAGGGCTTAACATGCATAGCACTTCCTCTGGAAGACAAATGTCATCATAATGAATGATTTCTTTCCTCCTCTTTTTTCTTAACTTTTATGTCTGAGCAGAGGTTTTATGGTATGGAATATCCCTTTTTGTCAGTTTGGGTCAATGATGTCCCCCCACACCACACTGGTGGGAGGTGGAGTGTTGGAGATACAGCACTGATGCTGTGGAACACTGCTCAGCAGTACCCAAAACACTGCTGTGTTACCAACACCTTTCTAATTGCCAATGCACAGCACAGAGCTATGAGGGTGCTGTGGACAAAATTAACTCCATCTCAGCCAGACTAAAAACAGCCTCACATGTTCAAGACCTGCAGTAATAAGAACTTCAGCAGTTACAGGTGAGTAATTATCATGCTATGTTCACACAAAAAAAATTACTAGTACTTTGGGATACTGCAGAAGTTTGTAATTCACTCCCACTTCATGTTGGATTCACATACAGCAAACTGTATTTCAAAGCCTGTCAGACTTCCAGAAATAACTAGGTCCTGACCCACAATTGTTGAACAGAAGAGTAGTGATTTCATGAAGTGATTTTAAGAGCAATTACTGGAGAAAAGTTCCCTGGGTCATGCTAGTTCTATAAAATCTAAAGGAAATGAAACATAAGAATTCCCTCAAATCCTGTGCATTTCTGGTACAATCCCATAAGTTCAGTGGCCAAGCCGAAGGCTTTTTTTCATGTATCAACATTTCAACTTCTGTTTTATGTTAGCTTTACACTCTTATTTAGCAGTCACCTATTCACGAGTGGTGCTACACAGAAGTAAATGAATATCTTCTCTGAAAACTAAAACGGTAAATTAACCATCCTACAGGACCTTCAGTCAAGCACACCTAACAAGATAAGGATCTATATTGAGGCCCAAATATGTAAGAATATGATCAGTTTGAAAAACCTGTTCTGACAATATTCAAAGACCCTTGTTTGTATTCAAACTTTAATTGAAACTACCTCAGAATCGGGACAAGCCACAATTGCTGCTGTGTGAATACTATGTCAACTAAGTGGGAGTAACACTACTTTAACACTTCTTACCAAGGTAATGTTATTGACGTAGTGTTTAGGGACTGGTATTATAATGCTGATCATTTTGCTTTTATGCTGCTTGTAACAGTAAAGCTACTACTGCCAGAAGTAGAAAATATATCTTCTTCAAAAGTAGAGAGAATGAAGAAAATCTAAATCAATCTAGAGGTATGAACCTAGAGCCCAAGCCAGGGTAGGCACTATGACTCTGTAAAGTCAAAATATTAATAAGAATGTAAAGACAGCTGAAAACTGGGTCACAAGGAGATTCATTTCTACACACATGGGTTCCTCACAGAAGCAGATGACTACACAGGAGTACTTCTAAAACGCTTCTGTATTTGAAGCCTTTTATATAATTGCATTATACAAAAATACAGATTAAAGCTTTTGGATCTGCTGAAGAGCATTCTAACACAAAACATGTACTTTTCTGGATAATTGCCAGAAGAACAAATAGACTTTTTGAATAGGATAAGAGAAAGTCATTCTCCATTTTCTTCCTGTAAAGCTTTGCAGTATTATATAAGGAAAAGAAACTAGATTCATAGAGCAAAGGAAAGAATAAATGTGTCTAACTCTACCCTTCTGACTCTGACACTCATTTAAAATAATATCTTGTAAAATGCATGGACAATGTTAGGATAAAATGGGAGTGAATAGGATGCGGTCAGTTCCATAAATAAAATGCAAATTTTCACCATCACAAAGGATTTCCTAAACACTAGGTCGTATTGTTTTGTTTCACTGGCTTGAAGGAGAGACTTCCTTTTCTTCTGAACCCATTTTTCCTATTCCAGATACAATAATATCATCTATATTTAGCTTTAAGCGGAATTTCTTTATGAAGACTATTCTCTAAGCAGTTCAGAAAAGTCTATTCTCTAGGCAGGAAGAAACATTTCAACTGTGGCTTTAAAATGATTACTGGACTAATCACTTCCATTCAAGAGTGAAAGGAACCAAACGGCCTACAACAACATGTGCCTAGCTACTCACACGGTTAAGAGAACTGTATCCACATGCTAAACCAAGCTTCTTTACGACCTTTGAAATTGCAGGGTTAAAGACAGATGTTTGCTAGGCTTAGATGTTGCAATAGGCATAAATAGCAACCAGGAAGAGGTTTTCCAGTGTTTCTGTAATGTTCCATTTCAGCTGTTCATTTTCAACTTTACAGACAGCCTTCTCTTCTTGTTTTTGTTTTTGTTTCATCACAGTAAAGCTACTTTGTTATGTATGTAAATACTTCAAAGAACAAAATTTAAAAAAATAATTTACAGAGGTTTATTTACAGAGTCTTATAGTTTTCTATCCCCAATTTCAAACCAGAATGGCTTTTCTAAAACTATTTGCTGAAAGAGAATTCTAGTTTCCATGATTTCCCAGTATCCATGCTTAATAGATGACAAATTATTTGATATATTTTTGTAACTCATAATTTATAAAACAAGCATAAACAACTAGTAGACTTGCATAAAATTTTACAGAAGAACAATTTCTCCATTTTCCTATGGAAAAAACCCACCCTTTTAATGAAGAATGCATTTTATAACAAAACTGGTACTAGAAGAAACAAAATGATTGAAAGTTATTTATATTTCAACATGACATTCTCCTAAAGGAAAATCTGGCCTAAAAACCATCACAACAGGAAATTTTGTGTGAAAACAAAATGTGCACTGTACTTGTGTAAAGAGGCCAGACACAGCAGGTAAGTACCTCTACAGAAATCCCTTTGGAAAAACAATCTTATTGCTAAGTGCAAAATTAAACAAAAAGTTAGGCTAATGGAACAACTTATGGATTTTTTTTTCCCTAGAACTGCAATATGAATTAATCAACACACAATAAATTTTGACTTCCTCATACAAAAGGAAAACTAAGCAGATAAACTACTCAAAAATATTTCTACTTATTCAACAAAGTATTTTGATCCTCTCCCATACTACCACAATGCTTTGGCCTCCAAAGTATCATGGAACAAGCACTTTTTCTATATCAAAGACCTAAGAAAAAAACAAGGCTCTGACAGTGACTTTACATTAGAATTTGAAAATGTTCCTTATACCATCAAACTCCTCTGCCTTTGAAACCTTGAAAAAAGCACAGCAACTCTCCCTTTCCTTCAAAAATTAAAAAATGTAAGTAAAAAACATAAGCAATTGAATAATTTTTAGGTGTCAAGTACCATTCATAGGTATAGGCCCAGAAATTGCAGAATGCACTATTGCAGGGTATAATTCTATCACTGTTTATTATAAAGAAACATGACAAAATTAACCAAAGGTCAATTTCAGACAGATGAGTTATTTTTCATCATTTTAGTTTTGTTCAAAAAACATAGGAAAGCCTACTAGAAAGTTGTAGAAATAGTAGTTTAAGGCACTGGAGTTCAAAACAAAATATTAAATTGCTTTAAAGCATATTTATAGTTCTCACGAATAAAGTATCAGCTCTAATGAGCAAATCAAAAAATAGCAGAGCACAAAGGCAAGGGCTTGATGGTAGAAAAAAAAGGTATTTCAATGTGAACAGATGTTTCTTTGAAAGCTTGTTGCTTCTCAACATTTTGAGAATTTCAGTCAATGAAAATATGGATTTTGCTTAATCAGGTGAATTTTGTCAGAGAAATATAAAATTAAGAAAACATCCTGCAGCTGAATTATGTTCAGCTAGATTTATGAAAAGATTTGTTCATTAAAAGAACAAGAACATACAATGAAGTTAAAAGCTTCAAACATGAGAAATGCTTTTAGGGCCAGTTTAAATGTCAAGCTAGGCAGTCAAGAATTAATAAACTCTAAAATAAACCGGGCTGAGAAATTTGTTTAAAATAAAGCAGAAAAGGTTCCTGCCCAAAGATCACTGAACAACGGTCTAAATTTAAGATCATAGAACTCATACAGCCACACAATTATTAAGTTGGAAGGAACCTCTGGAGATTATCTGGCCCACACTTTCAGCTCAAGCAGTGTTTCCTAGAGCCAGGAACATGTCCAGGTGCCTTTTGAAAATCTCCAGGGGTGGAGACTCCAAACCTCCCTGGGGCCAACTGCCAGTGCTCGGTCACCCCCACAACAAACACGTGTTTGCTGATGTTCAGACAGAACCTCCTGTGCTTCAGCTTGTGCACATGGACTCTTGTTGCAGTCCACCACTTAAAAGAGCCTGTCTCTGTCTCATTTGTACCCTCCCCTCATATATTGATATATATTGATGAGACTTCCCCCCGAGCTTTCTCCTCTCCAGGCTAAACAGTTCCACTTCTCTCAGCCTTTCCCCAGGGGAGAGATGTTCCAGGCCCTCCAGTATCTTAGAGGTCCAGACCTGGACCCAGCACTCCAGGTGTGTCTCATCAGGGCTGCACTCTCACCACCCGTGGTCTGCTGAGCACTCCTGGTGCAGAACAGGATACTGCTAGCCTTCTTTGCAGCAAGCACACATTGCTGGCACAACATTCCATTTGGTGAAACTAAATGAAATCTAGACATAGCTGCAGCAGAAGTTGCTCTTGGAAAACATTTTCTGAAAATAGCCTCTGAAAGCTCTTACAGATTTATCATGTAGAAAGAAGGATTTTGACTACAGGAAATATTCTGATATAACCTAAGATAAATAGATGTTTCTTTTTATAACCCCATCACACTCTTGGCCTATAGTCATGATGCAATTTCCCAGACATTTTGTCCCTTTTGTTTCCAGATAATGATCCCCAGTGTAAAGCAAATTTTTTCGAAACTAATTTTTAAGTCCGTGGACAAGGGGCAATGGTTTTAAGATAAAAGAAGCTATACATAGACACGGTGTTAGAAGGAAATTCTTTAATGTGGGGGGTGGTGAGACACTGGAACAGGCTTCCCGGGGATGATGTGAATGCTTCTTCCCTGGAAGTGTTCAAAGCCAGGTTTGGTGGAGCCTTGGGCCACTTGATCTAATGGGTGGCATCCCTTCTCATGGCAGGGGGCTGGAAATTAGAAGGTCTTTAAGATCTCTTCCAACCCAAACCATTCTATGGTCCTATGGATATGGTGAGTGCTCTTATAGCTCTAGATATAATAGAGAAATTATGTCCTGCAAATAGATTCTTGCCTCTTCATAAAGCTGATAGTATTTGATAATTTTAATGAATGAATCCTGCTTGTGGGAAACAATTTACTCTTAAGTGCCAATATTTTCCCTCTGTTGGAGATTTGGTACTCCACTGAAGACTGCTTTTGGTGTAATTTGATGTATGTACTATTAGTATGTATTAGCATCCACAAAAATATTTAGGAGACTTTCCAAGGATTGTAATGGGAACTTGATCCGTCCCTTTGTATCTAGAATAACAACATACTGGTAGGTATTCAACAGTTAAAAATAGGACTATGAGCTCTGGGAAACAGTTTTCAATCCCCATCTCTTCTCAGTGTTATTAACACAGGGATTCTAGGTCAGCATTAAACTGGAGATGGTTCTCTTGCTGTGATCTGAAATTCTCCAGGTAAAGGTTAATGTGGAGTAATAACTCTACCTGAGCCACACTTCTCCTCATCTATCTTTCTGCTCACACTTTTACCTGGCTGATCACTGACAAAGAAAAGGGACAATGAAAAGGCTCAGATCTCTGAGTCTCTGTGACTCAGGTGGGGATTGAACCTCCTGCTAGCTGAATGAAGTGGCACACATGTATGCAGACAGGTTTATAGAAAACTCCGGGCCTTTCTAATCTACTTTAAGGGAGTATTTAGGCCAAAGGCTTTGGAGATACAATGTTTCCAAATACATTTTTGGCAGCAGCAGCTTCAAGACATTTTTCAACTGTCTATAAGTATGTTAGAACAGTCTAGTCTACTGTTTTCCCTGTAGGTTTGTCCTACAAGGATGCTTAATAAATCAAGTTTTCTTTCCCTCCAATGTTATGACTTCAGTCAAATCATTCCTTATTGCACAAAGGCTGTCCTGCACTTCTTCAGTTCTCAGACAACATATAGGAAAAATTGGTAAAAAACTTTACTTTTTTTTGACTCTTTAAATACATTAGTTATGGTTTTCCAGTTTGTTGCAAAGGAACAGTTATAAGATCTTGCAATTCTGCTTTCCTGATCTAAAAAATTTCCTTTGAAAAACATTTAGCTATTTCTTTCAAAAATAATGTGTGCAAATAGGGAATACAACACAGGTTAATTAACTTGAATAATAACTCCACCAATATCCAAGATTTTTTTTTTTTTTGTGTTTTGGCCTGAGAGAAAACTCGTATCTCTAAATATGATAATTAATTTACAATATCTCTGGGTGATTGATCATGACTTTTTGCTTCAGAAAACAACTAGAAATGAACTAGAATAAAAGTATATGAACATTCATTTCTCAAAAATGATGATCTATAGCTCTACATGAGGCCTTTAATAGCTATTACTGTCCACTTGGCACCATAACTGACCATTTACAAGATGCTGTAGAAGGCAGACATACAGGTAAAAAGCCTGACACTGTTGTGTACAACTTTTAGGTCGTTATGATTTTCTTTTAGCCCATCTTTGTCTTGAGGACTTCAGCAGATAGAGAAAAGAAAAAGGTTTTCAACTCTATCTTTCATCACAGTTATATATCATGAAACAATTATTTGAGTAATTGATTATTGAATGACTTTCAAAACCTTTCGGTAAACTATGGAAAATGAGTGAAAATGAAATATGAAATAGAATACTTTTAAGATCACTATTTCAAGTAAGAAATCGGGACTAACATGATTGAGATAAAAACCGTAGAATTGCAAATACCGTTTCTAGGTTCCTGTTTGATGTTTTTATTTCTCAAAAAAGACTTAATTCAAAATTAAAGAGAAAGGGGACATATTTTAAGAGAATTTGCCTGCATTTAATTTTAAAAATTATTTTAGAGATTTAAAATTAACCAGTTTTAAATGCTTATACAGGTACTCACTCCTTTTTCTCGCCCTTTCCCCTGGCATTTATTGCTGAGCATGACATCATCTGGAATGGAATGCCAGTCCAGGCCAGCTGTTCCAGCTGTGTCTCCTTCCAGCCCTTGCCCAAGCCATCTCACTCACTTTGCCTGGGGAGTAGGGCACAGTAGGGAGGAGAGCATATTTGGCAACAGCTACTCAGCAATAGCCAAATTATTGAAATTTTACCAAGACTGTTTAAGCCAAAAATCCAAAGCTTATCATCATAGGGGCTGGTATGAAGAAAATTAACTTAATCCCACATAAGGACGTGGCAGACATTTCTGAACTGAACTACAAAACAACAGAATCTCCTAGCAAAGATTTGAACCCTTCTGTTTGTTTATCCATTCACTGCATTCCATCATAAAACAAAACTTGGTGAAAATATCTCTCAATAAATGAATTCTTGGACTCATGAATTGAAGGCTTCAAAGATCCATAGCATGTAGTCTGCAAAAGTATGTGTTTGAATAAAGTTTTAAAACAAAATGTGGAATATAGATTTCTACATCCAGGATTTCTTCATTAGCTTTAGAGGAAATATGTAGGAGTATTAAGAGCCACACTGTGGGCACTGATGAAATGAGTAGGGCTTAAGGAACCACAGAATAAAATCAATATGAATACAAGTTCTGAAAAAATGAAATATTAATAACTGAGAAATAGATTCTAAATTTGATTCATGTACATACTATATGGTCATTGCAGAGCTTTAGCAGCTTTCCTGACTTTTTTCTTTTAAATCCAGTGAAGCAGGCAAAGTCTGCTTTCCATAGGAAGACAGGAAAACAGGATTTGCTGTCTTGAATAATAACATATACTGCAATAATAATTTATTTTTTACTCTATCTCAAATAATTCACAGAAGCTGTTGGGGAGGAAACAGCCACTAACGGAATGTACATTGTATACCAGCAACACTGTGGGCATTTCCAAAATAAACAGTGCATTTCACATCAAAGTCATAGGGAACAATTTGTGACTAAGAGCTATTTAACAAACTCAGTTAAAGAAGAATGTAAAGAATACTTTGGAGAACATCTGAAGAATCTGAAAACTTTCAGAAAACCTTTGCCTGATATTCAGTTATCATTGTGGACTTTGGAAAGCACTGAAATAGGTTCTGAACTTGTAACATATTGGGCATTCATGTACATCTCCTTCACAGTCCTGTGAAAATAAGAGAATAAGAATTGAAGAGATTTTTTTTAGGATTTTGTCAAATTGTGTAGCAAGAATAAGGAAACATATTTCTTCCTGGAAGACAATTCTGTGCCTGCTGCCTACCTCTCAGTGCTTTCTTTGAAACAATGAGTTTGATACTTTTTTTTTCTTGGTCGAGAAGCAGGATTCGATTGGTTTTGTGTGTTTTTACTTTGTAGTTATTTTCAAAGTCTAATGCTCCACATTCTCTTGAAGAGAAGAATCATGACATGTAAACAGTTGGACAAGAAAACACTTTTACCAAGACATTTTCTATTTAAAGAGGAATTAATTCTTGTAATGAGACAATTGGTTGCAGTGCCTCTGAGAACAGAACCACATCATCATTCTGACATAACCTAGAGTTTATTTATTAAACGTTTTTAGTATAGTGGTGGACAGCAATATCTAGGCAGGTGGGTTAATCCTACGTAGCACGTGCTACATCCTGCAGCCACATCCCTGCCCTTCTGGTCCAGGTTAGACTGGCAGTACAGATGTAGGGCTCAGGGCACCCATGCTGACTGCTGGATTCCTATCTGGTGGCCTGGTCTCTGTGTGAAACTGTTCCATGCTGGGCTCAGCCTTTAACATTTAACATTTTGGTGGCTGAGGGCCACATGTGGTGTATGAGCTCACATCTATAATGTCTATTACATTATAAACTAGAACATCAGTATGAGAGGGTACCACCCTTGCTAATCAAGCAGCCTGAGGCCAAGCTCTTATTTACTCTATATCCAACAACAATTAGCAGTTGTCAGTTTTTACTAGGCTTTCTCTCACCCACTAGTTTTCAGTCTCAAATACGTCAGAAATATGTGAAGTCAGTAAAAATTATATAAAACGTGTATCTATTACTTGCTGTATTCCAGCTCATCTTGAGCCAATCTATTCAGACCTCAAATCCTTTATCTGAGCAGTGACTTAGGGTTGACTTCATACCATGCCAATGTTTAAACTAAAATTCACTACAGCTTTTCCAATGAAAATAAGCCAGCTAACTAGTGAAGACATTACATATATGGGTAGTTGCATATTTTTACACAGCTAGTTTCATAAGAAACCTTTACAGCCTAGTCCAATTACATCACTGGGGATAAAATCAGGCAGAAGGGTTTGCCCTGGTTTGTCCCAAAACTGTCAGCTATGAGGTAAAATAAGAAATTACATGTGTAAACAAAAATCAAGGTGGGCAAAGATAACCTTTGATTGTTTGTGATCAGTTCTTCAGTTTGGGGCTGGAGCCTTCACCACACCACTTCATGTCTGTTTTCTCCTCACCACATCACTTCATGCCTATTTTCTCCTCACCACATCACTTCAAGTCTATTTACCCTGTGTCATGTACTTTCACAGTGTCCCACTATCTGAATGTGACAAGTATGCAATACTACATTTCTAAGCTGCCTAAGTTTTGAACACTTCCCAACAGCAAATGCTTTCATATTTAAGACCATTAGGAAAAAAAAAATCAAACAAACTAGCATTTTAATTGTGTATAAGTTAGCTTATATATTGTAAAAGAAAAGGGAAATAATGGGTATGAGGTGTGATAGGTGCTCCATGTGATACTGAAGAAAGAAATAAGATCAGTTCTGTAAGCCTCAGCCTGAATGAAGGGGAAGTAAGACAATGCAGCACTATTTTTCAACAGATTTTAACAGCATTAACAGATTTGATAACAGAAGAATTCCCAATATGGGCAAACTTTTGGTCTTGATGGTTTTGAGTAGTTGGTTCACTGATCTACTTATTTATATAGTTTTCCAATTTCATAGCAGCTTCATTTTTTAATAAATTATTTCAAAGTTCTATAGATTGTAAGTTAAGAAAGTGCTGATCTAACTCAAATTCTGCAATATACATGCAATTCTGATAGTTTTATATATATAAAAAATCCAGTTAACAATGACAGCCAATAAGTATCTTCACCTAAAACTAAAAATTTCATTCATATCTGCAACCCATTTAAAGGTTTTACCCACAGAATAGTTGTCAGATCTGTTTTGTTTTCATGAGTCTACAGGCTAATTGAGATTTCTCTTAACTTTCCTTTTGCTAGATTTAACGTGTAGTTTGACTTCTCAAAAGCTCATTATTAGAACATATATTTCCATGTATATTTGAATATTCACTCAATTTAGTTACATCCTATAATCTATATCAGAGCCATTTCAAAAATTATCTTGTCTTCTGTACTAATTTTCAAAATGTATTTAAGTTCTTTCCCAGCTCTTTGATTCACACTTGTATCCAATTATGTTCAAAAATATGTTTATATTACTGATTTAACTATAATAGTCATTAAATTCTAAAAAACTCTGCAACACTAAAGTCTAGGCTTATGAGAGCAGAATTAGAAGTCATATTTAGCTTTATTAGAAACTGTATTCTCACCTATATTAAATCTCATTCTAATACTTCATTATATCTAATATAGCAAACATGATTTAAAAAAGTTCCAGACATCTTTAATATTAGTGCAAGTCAATTTTACAGAAATAATGAGATTTGCTTATGTTGTCCTCTTGAAAGACAGAAGTTTTATCCTGCAATACTCAATAACATAAAAGAGATGCAGTCACCTTGTTGTCAATGTGCTTCTGGCCATTTTAGCAAGTAACAGAGTTTTTGCTCTCTCTTATAAGATATTGAAAAATGATTTAAGAATGATTTAAACATCACTTACTTCCAAGATTATTAGGTATTTGTCAGAAATTCAAAAACAAACAAAAACCCCCAGGTAATCCTACCTTTGGCAGCATGCTGCTCCAGCTCCTGTTCAACCTATGCAGGCTCCCTAAATAAGCCAGTAAAGTAATTTTTACATCTTAAATATGCTAAATCTTCCCAAAAGCTTTCCAGTTCTCAGCTTCTCCTTTTTATAATCCATACTTCTGGCAGTGTGCAGATTTTAAATGACTTTGTGATATTGCTTGTATTCCCAGTCATAACTCTTCACATCCGCTTTAAATATTATGGGATTTCAGCACTTATTTATGTGTAAAATCTCTTGCAAAAGAGAAAAAAAATGGAGCTCTCAGAAACTTGGTTACCTTGGAGGTCTCTGCCTGCTGGCTGTAAGTTTTATCTGCTACCATGAACTATCTTGAAGTCATCCACTGTAAACTACAGACAAAAGTAAAATCTCTTTGCCAAGTACCTTGAGACTTGTTATAACACAAAAGTAACTTTGCTGGTACAGGATCAATCCATCTACTCCAATTGATTCTGGGCTAAGCTAAAGGTATATCATAATCATTTCTATGTGCTTTACTGTTTTGTTTACTTGAACAATTACATAGCATGTCAATTTATGCTTTTGTCAAGACAGTTACTCTGATTGTTACTGCTTAAATGCTGTTACAGTGAAGAAAAAATTCTGCATATGAAAGTCACCACTGAGAAGTTGCACATTGAAAGACACATTGAACAGACACTCAGATTTATTGGGAAAGGTACTCATCTGCTTTCCCTGCATCAGAAGCGTCACTGAGATAAATATCAGAAACAGAATGATTTGTACTTTTTTATAAATGGAAATCTTCTTTTATAAACATGTATTAAATCCATTGAGGAACAGATCAATCATTATAAATTTCAATGACTATATTGATTTGTTTGGACTAAAAATGTCAAATAAAATACTGATGAGATTAGTGAAATTAAATAAAATATCAAATGCTGGTTTTACTTATTTTTGTGCACAGAATGTTCTTAGTCAAAAACATTATGCTGCACACCACTGAACGGAGAAACAAATACTTTCATTGAATGCACATAATATTGAGAATGGATAGCTGAACAGAGAAGGCACAGAGCTTCTTAATTACTAGAAACTAGTGTTGAATCCCTATCAAGGAGCCTTGAAAGCAGAATAATATGCTTTTAAGTTCAAGGACAAGTAGTAACAAATTATGTCAATCCCAATACTGATCTACTTCAGCCCCTTGGCATCTTCTGTTTTACTTTGGTTTCTAAATGAAGACACAAACACCTGTTCTTGCAGCAGGTGGTATTTGTTTATTATAGCTCTTCCTGCTGAGTTTTAATCAGCCTGCAGCTGCAGAATCCAGACTAAGGAATGGTTATAATACCAGATTTTCATATATAAGCAGTATTGGTCCACAGAAAATTTTTCATGCTTCATTTCCATCATATGTTACCAATCATATAATTTCCTTCTCACACTCCAAGTTTTTAATTAAAGAGTAAATTCATGTATAGTGCCTGTAAAAGAAGTTTAGAACATCATGCCCTGAGGGTGTTGTTTGATTGTATTCTCTTATTGCAAAATCTCCAATTTTTGGAAGAAGATTCTCAAACCTCTGCCAATTTGTACCCCTGCCATTCTTCACTGGGACAATCAAGAAGATTAAAAAAAAAAGTCAAGGGACAAATTAACAACATGTAAATCCCTCTATTCAAATGCAATTTAAATAAGAAAAATGTACTTATGAGACAGGAGAAGTAGGGTAAAACTTTCTATTTCAAACTATAAGGTAAGAACACTGAAGTAATTATGTGGAGACATTAAGTCTTCCTATGTATTGAGATATGCTTTAATGTTTTCATCCTTATTAAAGGCCTTCTATTTAGCATGAGCATGCAGTATAACTGAGTTATATTTATTGTCATTAATAGAATTAATTAACGGGCTTCAGAATACCAGACATTTTGCAAAAATATTATATTAATTTTGCTCGATATTAAAGCAACAATTATTCAATGAGGGTTATAGAATACAAGAATTTGTTTAAAATAAGGGAAGATAAGGGTCAAAAAAAGTGAGATTTTACTATGTGGAATGACAGAGTTGCTTCAGTGCAACTAGAGTGAAGCCAAATCAGGTAGTGAAACACTGGAACATGTTGCCCAGAGAAGTGGTAGATGCCCCATCCCTGGAAACATTCAGGATCTGGTTGCATGGGGCTCTCAACCACCTGGTCTAATGGAAGGTGTAATTCAGACCATTTGACTTCAGGTTAGTTTAAGTCCCCACAGGGTCATAGTCCATTCCAGGAGTCTGTTCCAGCAGGGCCTCTCCATGGGGTCACAGCTTCCTCTGGGACAAATCCACCTCTGGAGAACAACTTATGTCACTCTCACCTGCACGGCAGGCTGCAGGGGACTTTCTGTTCCAGTGCTGGGAGCACCTCCTCCCCCTCCCTCTCCTCTGACCTTGGGGTGTCTGCAGAGCTGCTCCTCTCACATCTCACTCCTCTCTCCCAGCTACTATAGCACAGTATTTTTTCTCCTTCCTTAGCAAGGGTTTTGCCGAGGTGCTACTAACTGATTGACTCAGCTTTGTCCAGTGATGGGTCTGCCTTGGAGCCAGCTGGAACTGCCTCTGTTTGACAGGGGGGAAAGTTTCTGGCATGTTCTCACAGAAGCCATGCCCACAGAGCCCCTACCAGCTACCAAAATTTTGTTACTTAAATCCAATACAAGGGATGTATGGCACAGTGTGTGACAATATTTGGCCCGAAACAAACTCTGAAAAGCTAATTTGCCAGTGAAAGTGGGGCTTTTTTTAGTTTGTGTTAATGCAGCATCATGATCACAGCATCTTGGTACATAGCAATATAATTATCTTTATTAGGTTGAAGTTCTTTTGCTTCCTGAGATTTCCACTCCTATTTTGTCAGCATATTTTCTCTGAAGTCAAGAGTTGGGGGTTTTGTTTTGTTGAATTTTTCTTTTTATTATACTTCTATGTCATGAAGAATTGTAATATCCTTAGCCCCTGACCAGCAGAAGTACTGTAGGAGAGAGCAAGTAAGGAATAGGTATGTGGCTCTTAATTAGACAGTAAATTAGGACAAGTGCTCTCAAAGACACAGTCATTTCAAGCATCTCTTGAGAGAAGAATTTCAATGATCAATACAGTTTTTCCTTTGTGAAGGAAAGGGGAACAGTAGAAAAGAGAATGAAATTATTTTAGTATTTTTCTTTTTTTTTCTTTTCTTTTTCATTTAGTCAATTTTTTGTACTTCCTGCTGGTAAAAACTGATTTTTTTCTCGATTTAAAGTACTAAAAATAGACACTTGGAAAGTGTTTTCAATGCATACAACATACTAACAGCATTTCCTAAAATCATGAAGTCCCTATTTTTATGAAAAATGTCATTCTCTTCTGAGGTATCACCATGCTGAAAGGTTATGTGTATAGAGAATATTGCATAGAGCCACAGAAAGCATGGCAAATTAATTCATTTTTACTTAGCTTTTGCTGCTGCTTTTCATCATAGATGAAACAGACACAGTGGACATTTTTATCCTTTCTACTAGCTTTAAGGCATTACAAGAACTGCACACAATAAAGGGTCACACGGAGGGGCTTTAACAGAAACAATATTTGTCCTTAGAGGGTTTGCTTTCCTAAGCTGAAATTTATGCTTCATTTTGCTATTGAACTCATAATGACAAATATTAACCCCTCATATTAGATGGTCTATATTCTTTCTGTACTGTTTCTGGCTGGGATAGAGTTAATTTTCTTCATAGTAGCTGGTATGGAGCTGTGTTTTGGTAATATGCTGGATGTTGATATTTTATTATTGTTAAACTTTGCTGGCACAAAGTCAAGGCCCTTTTTATCTCTCAGCCCACCCCACCAGTGAGGAGTCAGGTACACAACAAACTAGGAGGGGACACAGATGGGACAGCCAAACCCCACTGACCCAAGGGATATTCCACACCACATGACAGCAGGAGCAGCATCTAAAGCTGGGGAAAGTAAGAAGAAGGGGAGATGTTTGGAGTGATGGTGTTTATCTTCCCAAGTCACTGTTGCATGTGATGGAGCTGTGCTTTCTGAGGATGGCTGGACACCTGCCTGCCCATGCAAAGTTGTGAATAAATCCCTTGTTTTGCTTTGCTTCCTTTCACAGTTTCTGCTTTACCTTTTAAACCTTCTGTCTCAACCCACAAGTTTTCTGACTTTTCTGATTCTGGAGCTGGAGTCACGATCTCTGGAAGAGTCAAAAAATGTGTGGATATGGCACTTGGGGATGTGATTCAATAGTGAATATGGTGGTGGTCAACAAGGTTGGCAGCTGAACTCAATGATCTTACAGGTCTTTTCCAACCTTAACGATTCTATTATTTTATGATTCTTGCTCCCATTTCCTCAGGAATCTCTGTGTGTGTGTCTGTGTCTGTCCATGTGTGAGTGACCAGCTGTGTGGGGTTTAGTTGCTAGCAGGAGTTAGTCCCCCCCCCCAACAAAGAATGCTGGCTGGAGTTAACAGCCCCTCAGAAAAAGTTAGTGCTAGTCCTCGTCCAAAAGTCTGATCCAGAAATTGCTAGAAATTAGGAAAGGATCATGGGAAAAACTTCACCACCTAATTTCTTCCGTGAAGATCTGTCCTAGAAAATTTGTATTGATTGTTACTGAAAATGTGGTATTGGGCCACTGGCACTTCAGAGATTCTTTGGACTTGCCTCAGTTCCTCAAAAAAATCCAATAGCTTAAGAAGTTTTGGTCTGGATTTCACCCAGTGAAATTTCCTGATAACTGCTTGCCTGTTAAACCCAGTAAATGCAAAGAATGCTTGAAGATTTCGATTCATTGCCTCAAAGGCACCTGGGAAAATTGGGTGGCAGTAATGAAATCTGGGATCAAAGTTCTCAGCCAACAGAATTCTGGCAATTACACCACTTCCCGAGCACATGACAGAGTGTGTGGCACATAGAAGATTACACAGCAGAGCTGTCAGCAGTCTAACAGACAACAGCAGAGCTGTCTATTAGTGGGCCCTTAACAGATTGCTTTGTGGAATTGTGGCTTCAGAAAAGTAATTGACATGAAAATTCAAAGTGTACATATATATAAATATGTATAATTTTATATATATATATGCGGATAAATATGTATCACTATGTATAAAGAAATATATATAGCATTGCAAACATATTCTTATTTGGTAAATACTTCCTTAGTACTTGTTTTGCTTGAGTCACCTTGACCAGATTGACAACTTTTGAGGCACTGGTCATATCTACTGAGCAGCATGCATTATCCAAGCATGTCCTCTTCAGTAACCTAGCTCTTATGACACAGTACTCACAAGCCCACCAGACTTGAACTAAATCCAGATCATCATGCATTGTCTTTTCTATATTAATTAGTACCAGTTCAAAGTTCTAATTTAACTTCATTAACTTAGGAAATAATGATTTGAAATAACGATTTCCTTAAAGGATAGTACGAGCTACAAATGATTAAATAAATCCTTCAGAAGTTCAGATCCTTTTGAAAGTTTTATAGAAATCTTGAGCCTTCATATTGCAAAAATGTAAAAAACCTGACTCTAAATAAGTGATAATCAGGTGATATTCATCAAAATGAAATCACAAGAATTTTTGCTGAAATTATGCCAGATCACTAGGTGTAGAACTATCCTATTTTGTAGTCCTAAGAGACACAGCAAAATTAAAATGAGTCCAAGGAAATGTAGATTTTAAAAATCATACAATATTTGTTTAACCTGCACTTTAAAAAGCAGTCTGGTCTAAAGCATATTTATTTTTCTTAAGCTGGATAGCATTCTACATTTCAAATTTGGGAAAAATAAAGCTTCTTTGGCACATTATAACAGTCCAGTCTGTTCTCCTTTATAAACCATAGAACCTCATCTTGTATTGCTCGATTAAATCAGAATTTGCTTGAACAACAACCCATCTTTCAGAAAGATTTAAGTGATAGATTTATAATTAAACTATCAAAGTGGCACACAGCTCAGGCCTAGATGGCAATTTTATGAACAGTACCATATTCCAAATCACCTACCTATCTCAAGCCCAAACAACTATATATCATGGTCAATTTTAGTTCAGTCTCAAGAGGGATTTTAAATCAGTCATCCAGAGGCATCCTGTAATAATTCAGCTGTTCTACAACTGTGCATCTGAAAGGCTGCAATACCTACAAACCATGCTTTCAAGTTTTGTTTGAAAGTTAAATATTTCAGTGTCCTTTAAACTTCTGTTTTCTTACCTTCGGTCCTGCAATCTCACTTGCATGTGCAAGGGAACTCACTAGGTTTTCTGTATATACCCCAAAAATTAGCTTCATAGGTGTCTTCTGCATATAGATGGTAGTTCACTGGATGCTAAGCTGAGCAATGAATAACAAAAGAAGTAATACTGCATAAAAATTGCATGTCCAAGACAATAATTGTGCCATAAGTCATCTCCTTAATGAGAAAGTGGCCTACAGTCCTTCACACTTCTCAGCTTTGTCTTATGCATCCACATCAACATGTAAATTCTACTTTTTCACGCCATACAGTTTAGAAAGTTCCAAAAAGAAGCCCAAGTGATTGATTTATTTAACACCAGCCAACAGAATTTCCTAAAATATAGAATGCAATTGCTGGCCAGATGTGGATTGGCACAGTATAATTGATCTTTCCCTAAATTTTAGGCCTTTTTAGACTTTTAGATACTTCTATAGGTTTTGGTCACAAAATCTTTGGGGTGCTTTATGGCAATCTGGGACAAACCTCAGATATATACTTGAAAATTATGCCATGTTTATACAGCATGAATAAGTAAAAGATCAGGACTAAAGCGCAAACCAGACTTTAATCCATTTGCAATTTAATGGACACATGGCTAGGGTGAGCTAGAAGAGCCTTGGGATAACACAAATCTCCAGAATCTACTGAACAAGAAAAGCAAATATTGTTAAAACTATGCAACCAAAAAGTCACAGATGTATTCTGAGCTCAGAGAAAGCACCATGCAGGTTCTGATCTAGCATTTTTAGAAAATTTCTGTATTCACATAGTTTTTTCAGAGCTGGAGCTACACTGTGCTCCACCACTCCCATTCCACCTGTAAAATATCACACAGCATTTAATAGAAGTCTAGTTCTCATATTAAGAAAAAACCCCTCAATTTTATAAGTCACTGTTGCCTCATTCTGAATGAGTACACTGTAATCCATAGTCTACAAATACTTTAAAACTTAATATGTTTGAAAGCTTAAAAGATGCATAGAAATATTTAATTCTGAAAACAATTTTCTCTAACCTAACTTGGCTGGAATAGATTCTTTTGGTCTGGGGTTCGTTTTTCTTTCTTTTTAAAGGAGCATAAATACATTTATATCAACTAAGAACTTTGACATGAGGTTCTGAGGTGCTTTCTGAAGCCATTTGATCTCTAGAGTGCCAAGAAAATTATAGTGAAAGTCTAAAACATATTGTCAATGACGTTGCACCAGAGAGGAATAAAAGCATAACAAGCTTGTTAAGAAGGCTAATACTGACTCTTTAAGAGCCATGGCAGTGTGCAATGAAGTTAACATGTTGATTTGTCCTTGCTCACTTAAAACTTCATCCCAAAGATACTGGGATTAATCCATTTGAAAATAATATTAAAGTCCCTCTAAATAAAGACTGCAATAAAGCAGCTTTTATATTCTATATTTACTTTAAGCACAATAAGTCTATGCAGTATCAGTTATGTTTCTGTGGGTTTTTTCCATACTCAGCATATAGGAAAGCATTGTGTGTGCTTAAGTCAAGAATAAATTGTAATGGCTTTCCACATTGTTAAATGTCAGACAATGTCTTTCTTTTTTGTTTTTGTTTTAATTCACTGGAATTAACAGCTTCCAGCAGGTTTAAAGACCATTGACCAATTACATTAGTTTTCTTTAACCACAACAGACATTTATAGTAAGTGGTTTAAGTATTGTTGGTTAGTTTCAGTATTTCCATATGAAAATAAAAATAACAGTGGACATTTCTAGAGTACTGCCTCACTGAAGATTTCAGACTGATCGAACCAACAAGAAATTTCTTTAGAATATGAAATTCTGAAATTGCTTAGTACAACAGATCAAATTTTTCTTATTTGTCAATGAAAATTATCATAGATTCACCTCAGCAAAATCAGTAACAGTTTTATCTTAAGAGCTTTCTAGCTAAGCAATAGAGCAAAAAGTATATCGACTGTTATACATCTAAATCAGCTGTGCTCTGTGCCAGCATCAGTCCATATTGACCTCAATGAAACAATACCAAACTGAGCATCAGATGTAGGATGCATCAGCTCCCCTAATTTATTTCCTTAAAACATTTTTAGCATTTTCCACAGCAGTTGGATCACTCAAACAACATAGTATATACCAGGGAGAGGAGCAGTTATCATAGAATCAGAATCATTAAGGTTGGAAAAAGACCCTATGGGAAAAAGACTGGGGGTAAAATTACATTTTAAAAGATTGAGATCAGTGTGTCCAGCTCACCACACAAAATGTATGCTAAGGGAGAAAACGGATTGCTACTGCCTGGCTGGAAGGTGGTCAGCATGCCCAACTTCCCACACACAATCCAGGAGGACTGAATGGAGGATGGAGTGCATTGAAGCAGGAGACAACGCAGTCAGGCTCTGCTGAAATACTTGCAGAGGAGGGAAGCTGGTGGAACTTTTTAGCTGATGAGTCATGTAGCAGTTAAAAAACAAGGGAGAAAAAGGTAGATGTCTTGCTGTTGAGCCAGCAACTGAGGCTTGTAGCTGGGCCTCACATTTACTAGCCACCAGCTAACTGGGACTTCCCTGCATACCCAGGACAGTTGCTAAGTGATTGGTGAGCAGTTATGCCAGATCCCTCAGGACCTTCAGGTGGATCTCATCTGGCCCCATAAATTTGTGAATGTTCAAGTGATGTAGCGGTTCACTGATTTCCCCTTGGATTATGTGGGCTTAATTGTGCTCCCTTTCCCTCCCCTTGTGCTGTCTTCCAGCTCAAGGTATCCAGAGAACAACTGGTCTTACTATTAAAGACTCAGGCAAAGAAACCATTGATTACCTCATTAACCTCATTACGTTACTTTTCTTCATCTTTTTTCACTGTATCCAATTGCCCCTGTATCCAATATCCAATAAAAGATGGAGATTTTCCTTAATCTTCCCTTCATTGCTAATGTATTAAGAGAAACAATTTTTCATGGTCTTTTAAGACAGTAGCCAGATTACATTTTTTTTCTTTTGTAATCTCACATACCCTGCTTTTCTTGACAAGGCTGTCCCATACTTTCTATGAACCTTCATATTGGGACAATCTTGCTTTTCACCATTATCTTTATTTTAATCCAATTCTTCCTGGATAACAGCTGTTTCTACTTGACTAATGAGTGACACGTGACTTGGCGCCTTCAGGGTGGAGTGGTGTTGGAAAAAGAGATGAAAACTTCTTGATTGCTTTCCATGTGTAGAGATTTACAGTGACTTCATTAATGAAAGGAAATCAGTTAAATGCTTTGTAAAATCACATCTAGAAACATATCACTATGGTGAAAATGATTTTGGCATGCATACAAGCTGTCATTAAAGACTAGTAAATTATTACTGTGTAACATATTTTCTGGCTGGGTCAGTAAATAAAGAACTCAAAACCATTAAACCATACATACATTGCAGTTAATATGAAAATGTAAAATGAGGCTAGTAATGGTATTATATTAAGAGGAGCTGTGTATAAATCCTGGAAGACTACCTTATTTATATCAGCTATGACACAAAATGACATAGCAAGTGTCAGAAAATCCAAGATGTAGGATTAAGCCATGACATGGGGTTTTTCCATCATCTACTTTTATTTTTCTTTTCAAAAGCACTAGAAAACCTGAAGTTGTGGTACTGCAAAACTTGAAAACTCCTAAAACAACAAATCCTTGTTTAGTGATGCAAAGACTATTAAAGCACATGGATTATTAAATTTTTAAAGGCTGAAGAGATCTGCTATGGTTGCTGAATAGTGACCTTCTGAATAATGCAGATTTCTGACACATCTAGGTATTTTTTCATTTTTCCTTTTAATAATATGTGCCTCAGCTACTTATATCCTGATCTTCAAATAACATCTATTATTAAGTGTTCACTGCTTCCCACTTTAAGCTGTTTCAGTAATTAGACCATTTGGTCTTATTGAGCTGATGCAGTTGCAATTTATTTATCTACAAATGGGTTTGTCATGTTCAGTTCTTCTAGATTATTCTATCAGCAATCTGGTTCTTGTGGATTCTTGTGGACATTGATCAAGTCATCCATATAAAGGAAAAGCCTTACTTTCTTGCTATGAAACACGGTTTCTTTAATTTCAAATTATGACTGAAACTCTCTGATTTCTCAAGCTCATATATCCCCTAATTACAGAAGCAATGCAACCTCAAAATTCCTACTTTGATATTTTCATAGAAAGGGACTTAAATATAATTAATAAATATAATTGATAAATTGTGTTGGCCTCCAGTGTTACAGCACCAGAAAGAGATAAAATGGTCAGCTGTTTATCAACCATGACCTTAAGTCCTTTATCATACTTTAGCTTTGGTAAGTCGATTTAAAAATACCTTTAGGGAAAAACTATGCTTAAAAACTAGTCCACCTGCCGTTGTCAGTTCAATTCTAAACAATCTGGTGATACTGTATTTTTGTGATAGTATGTAATTCCATGTAGTAATCAAAGTAATCTAAGTGCTGTTCCTCTTCTGATCAAAACCTCCATATCTCAATAAAATAATTAACAAAAGACAACGTGAAATTCTTAATTGTTTTCACTGCAATTAGAGAAGTGACCCAATTTTATAACACTTTGATGGAAGCACTCATTTTTATGAGAGTTATCACTACGTTGTCCTAGAAAATAGCTACCCAAAGAAAAGGAAACATCTCAGCTTTAGTTTTTCCTAAATAGTAACATTTTTTTTTTCTTTTCAGGTTAATCTAAATCACAAATTAGCTCTTATGAGAAGATTTCTGTCTAAATTCAGCTGGTTCAAGGCTCTGGAAAATCACTTCTTCAACGTAACACAGATTATACCTGAAGCGAAGTAAAGAGTACAGAGGGAGTATCCCTGTAAATACAAGATTCTCTACGGGATACTTGCAAAGACTGTGATTTCTTCTCATGAATACAGAAATAACTTTGGCTGATTTTTTTTTTCACTCAAAAATACTGTGGTAAAAAATGAATTAGCACTTTCTGGACCTAAAATCCATTTAAAAAGTTGAAAGATAGCATTTAATTCCTATGTTATATAAACAGCTGTTCAAAATTTGGAAATTCTTTCCATAAATTAGGAATACAGACAGAATTCCATTCAGTTTTGATTTTTACATGAAGTCTTACTGAATATACAGGTGCCACTGCAAGGGATTAGGAAGCCTTCAAGACTATATAATCCAGCACAAAAAATATAGCTGCCGAAAGTGCTCTAGAAGAAATGTTATAAAAGGATGAGTACAGGATTCAAAAAATAATTAAAAAACAAACAAACAACAAAAAAAAATGGGAAAGGCTCAGATTTTTTTAATGTTGTCCTCATTGTTTCTTTGATTTTTATTACCAACCTCATAAAATATTTCCAGAAATTTTCTTCGATTACTATTAGTGTCAACAAAGATCAGATTAAAAAAATTAAGTTTGAAAAAGGTCTTTAAAATTTTAAAGATTTAAGTTTGACCTATCACTACAAAAAAAATTTAGAGAGATTCTTTACTTTTATTATCTTTTAGACCTAACACCAGCAAATTACTGTTTCGGGACTACCAGACTGCAAATCACAGAATCACAAAATTAACGGAGATGAAAGGGACCCACAAGGATCTCTGAGTCCAACTCCTGGCCCTGCACAGTTCCATTCCCAAGAGTCACACCTTGTGCCTGAGAGCATTGTTTAAACACTTCTTGAGCTCTGTCAGGCTTGGTGCTGTGACCACTGCCCTGGGGAGCTTTTTCCAGTGTCCAACCTCCTTCTGAGTGAAAAATCTTTTCCTAATATCCAACCTAAATCTCCCCTGACACAACTTCATGCCATTCCCGTGAGTCCTGTCATTGGTCACCACAGGAAAAAGATCAGTGCCTGCCCCTCCTCTTCCCCCCACAAGGAAGTTGAAACTGCAATGAGGTTTCCCCTCAGCCTCCTCTGTTTATGCACACATATAGAGCAGAGTTTGAGTCAGTACTTGACATGGTACTTGTATGTAGGCTTGTGAAGAAGCCAATATTTTTGTTCCTCCTTAACAGTTATATGTAAATTTAATGTTAATACTCCTATGTATTCCAAATTGCTCAAAAAGAAAACCACTTATGACAAGTTCAAACTTTAGAAATAGAGCCAGAGAAAACAGGATGGGAAAAACACTGAACAGCTCTCATTTCAACTGAAAATCTTAAAAAGGCAAGGAAACACAATCTTCCTTTAATTTTGAAGTTTCCATGTACATTCTTGCTATAAGAAGTCCCTTTTTTCCCTCATACAAACATACACATATTTTGTGTAGACAAGCATTAACATACACCCTATGTTCTCTGCTTGGAAGGAAAGCTCATGAATGGAAAATACTTTAAACTTCAGAAGCACTTGACTTAGGTGCGATGTTTCAAATTCAGATCTTAAATGTTTTTTCTACGTTCCCGTTAATCTTGGGGAGGGAGGTTTGTTCAAATGTCGTTTACCTGTTGCTTATGGCATAAATTTATAGTCCATAAATTTTGCCTAAGGTTTGTTCCATGTAAGTCTCGATTTGCATAATATTATAAAGTGTGAAAACATGAATTTTCCTCTTGGAAACCTAAAGTGTTGCATTTCTCGTAATTCTATTTTTAATAGCTTCTTTTCAGGCATGAACATTAGACATATTCTAATAGATACAGTTCTTATGTATCACCAAGTATGCTTCAGCCTTACTCTTTGGGTCATTATCAGCATCTTTGTGTCTCTCACTCTCTCATATTCTCTGGCATAGCTTGGTGCCATCTTCTTTGTCATTGGCATCTCTTGGCTGTTAGAACACAAGGACTTCATCTGCAATTACAATTTTGAATACGTTCTTAAATCCCTAGTGAATTTCAGCTTAGGAAAAATGTGAATCTTCACATTTTCTAGTATTTGCAAACAGAATTCATCACACTATATCATCATTACAAACCAGTAATACTGTCTGTGATTTTCTTCCAGTATTTTACAACATCTATTTTGTCTGACTGTCACAAAGTAATCAGTACTTTGAGGAAAGAAAAAAACACCAAAACTTTGCTGAAGTTTCCTTGAAAAGTTTGTGTTTGGTTGGGTTTATTTTTTGTTAATTTTTTTTTCTTTTAAGTTATTTATTTCTTTATTTTCAGAAGTTCAAAGAATTAAATAGCTCTTCCTATCAGAAAATTTTTGAAACACAACTTTCTTTTCTTTTAACATGATTTAAAATATTTCATGATGGCAGATTCTATCATTCTAAATGTATGTGCTTGACTTGTTCATGTATTTTACTTAATAATGACTTACATAATTTTTATATAAGGATTTTTTTTTGGCTGGGGCATAATCCCTGGATATGCAAAATAGCATAGCACTTCTAGTCACATATCTTATTGTTCACTGTATTGGGTCTGGCTGGGAAGAAGCTATAAAATCTTCAGAGTAAGCTGTGACCCAAGGAAAGCCCTTGCTGGAGCAGGATCCTGGCAGGACTCATGACAGACTGACCACATCCCCCATTCCCAGCCCCCCTGCACCACCAGAGAGGAGAAGGTAGAGAAGTTGAGGGTGTGGCTGAGCCTGGGAGGGACAGGGGGAAGGTGTTTTTAGACTTGTTCTTATTTCTCATTATCCTACTCTTTCATTAACTGGCAACAAACTAAACTAACTTCACTCAAATACAGTCTAATCTCCCCATGACTTATTGCTTGGTGATCTCCTTGGTGATCTTAAGCCATGAACTTTTTGTTAAATTGTCTCTCCCCTGCCTTGTTTATGGAGAGGATTGCTAGAGCATCCTGCTGAGTACCTGGCAGTCTACCAAGGTCAAGCCACCTCAGGTTACTGGTCAAGATCAGTCCATCACATTTACAAAAGAAAGGATGTAAGTATCATAGGCTTTGTTCTCTGGAATTGTGAGAAAATTTAAGGTGAAATGAGACTTCAGTATACAGGCCATCATGACCAAGTACTAAAGGTTTTCCTTTGCAAGTTAGAATGTTACACAGAGTAAGTATATTAACAACTGACCAATCAACAGAAAGATCCAGTTGTTAAAATCACATAGAAAGATAAAGATCTGTCATGGCCCTAAGACCAATCAAGTCACCTTAAATGCAACCTTTGCAATTTGTAGCTGTGATACCTTTTTCTGGATGAATAGTTAGTTCCACCTAAAACAAGTCCTTCTGAGTAAGACACAGCAAACAAAACCGCGGGGTATAGACAATGATCTGTGTAACTGACAGTTGGGAGAATCAATAAATTCTCTTCATGGGAACGAGGCCATCATGAAGACTAATTCTCACTATGACTGAGTTTGTCAAAGGCTTGTGCACTTCTGTAACTGCAGTAAGTATTTCACCTCACAAAGAGGATAGGATGAAAATTCATATAGTACAAAGCTAAAGGAGAACCTCATAAATAAAATAATAATTTTATATTCAGGGTAAACCTTTGACACTGAGCAGAAATACACATTAGAATTATGCATTGAATGGTAAAAATAACAAGAAACAGCTGCCTCACTTTCTTAATATTTCTTACATTCTTTATTACATTTGTACAGAAACCATGATTTTCTTACTTTACAGGTGTCTATAAACACAGGTAAATAGTAGTATGTGTATATATGTGTCTACAAATTTTACATATATATAGACACAGGTGTATATATAAAATATATAAGCATCCAGAAGTGCTCCTTTTTCCATTGGCACACATAGCATGGCTGTGCATTTAGTATATCTTCCATAGATAAAGGTCAATCAGCTTTTCACCCAAATCCAAAATAGAAAAAAAACCCAAAAAGTTTCTAATGAAGTCTACTATTAAACACATAAATTGAACAAACAAACATGAACATGACTTATTGGGGGGTTAGACTAGATTTCCAGAGATCCTTTTCAAACCTGAAAATTCTCTGATTTTGTGATGAAATACTTGAAAAGTTCATGCAACACTTAAGAAGCAGAGATTTCTGAACAGACTTTCTTGGTTTTGCCTCAGTGCTTGCCAGAACTTGCCAGAGCAGCGCTGTTCAAATTTTATTATCATACATATGCTATCATCCTGAAAATATTGCAAAGAGAGGCAAGCAGGACTGTAAACAATAATCCAGGTAAATTGAGCTTTCATCTTTTAACCTGAGTGGTTTAAAATCAAGCTGTGAGTTAAATCTGAACATCTGGGCTATCTGCTGATAATCACGTGGTGGAAGCACTCTCTCAACAGGGAGTCTTCCCTCAGTCAATGTATTGTGAGGAAAGACTGTTTCAGTGTCATTATTTCAGCTTAATACTTCTCATAACCCTACAGCTGTCGTGCAGAAGTAAAAAGTAATAACAAGATGCATGTGCAGAAGTCAATATTCATAGACTCATAGAATGGCCTGGGTTGGAAGGGATGTTAAAGATCATCTAGTTCCAGCCACCCTGCCATGGGCAGTGACACCTTTTACTAGACCACCTTGCTCAGAGCTCCACCCAGCCTGGCCTTGAACACCTCTGGGAATGGGGCATTCACTTCTCTGGGGAACCTCTTCCAATGCTTCCCTACCCCCACAGTAAAGAATTGTTTCATATTAGCTAATCTAAATCTTCTTTCAGTCCAAAATCATTCTCCCTTAGCTTTAAAATAATGCTGTTTGGCTTCTATAAATGGAGCCTAGTCTTGTTTACAGAACTAAAATATCTTCAGATAAATAAAAACATAAAAAAATAAACCATGTGATACATTTTCTCTTAGTATGTATGGAAGGCTGATAGTTTTTCTCCTTCTGCATGGGTATAAGTTATAGCTAATTACAAGTTTGAATACTTTTTGGAAATAAGCTGTTATTTCTGTCACCTGTCTGTGAAACTTCTGTGAACAACTATTGTCTAACATAACAAGCAAGAATGATTTTTCTCTGGTTTTCTTTCCCATATTGATTACATTATGGCCTGTTGAAACAAAGACTATTTCTTAATGTTTATTTGGTGTTTATGAAGAACAGTAGGGTTGTGGTCTGGATCAGACTTTTTAGGAAACAATAATAAGAAGTATATTTGCCTTTTGCCCCTTTTTATCCAGGTATGTATGTATTTTACTCAAAGAATCTAAATTAGCAGACATTTACATGGGCTGGTCCCGATTTGCCTCAAACACATTCTTAACCTGGCATGTCAAACACATTGCTATGGTGAGCTGCTTTATTAGGACTTTTTTGTTTATCTTAATGAAAAGAATGTTTTTTCTATTGCAAGTAATAGAAAAGAAAAAAAAAAACCTCTGAAGAGCAACCTGCAATAGCATATATACAATATCAATATATTAGTTTATTATTATTGTACATCATCATGGGTTTTTACATATTTATATATGATTGTCTCTGTGTAGTTTCTTCTTTGGGAAGAATAGGTTATGTAAGCTGAGAAATATTTCAGATATGTCCTTATGTCTCATAAGTACATGACAAGCATTCTTGCACAATTATTTTGATAATAAAATATTGTGCCAAATTACATTCTGGAAACAGCTTCTGTTATTGTTTCTATGAGCAACCCAATAAGCTGGAACAATTGGCACGGTTAGGGAAGATTACGAGACCTCAGGTGCGCTGCAAGAGAGAAGAACGTGACTGAGAGAAACAAAACCTGTACAGAAGCAGTACTTCTGATTACTTCTTCCATTTCTACAAAAAACAGGAAGATTTTCTACTTCATTCAACTTTTTTAAAGAATAGGAAAATTTACAACTAGCATCAAAGAAAGGCTGTGGTATAGAATTCTTCATATCTACAAAAGTAATCAGTAGTCTTCATGGTATTGTATAACACCTACAGATGATATCAAGCCTCTTCATAGCTTAGCCTCAGATTTGGCATGTATTTGACCTAATTTATTATATATATATATACATCTTGGTCGAAGGAAATGATCACTAACACTTGTACTATAATCTATAAGGAGTAAAACCAGTAAGTATGGATATATAAAGAACAGACAAGTCTTTTAAGAGGCACAGATCCTTAAGAGAAACAAAGGAATGTATTGGGATGCTAAAGTGACAAAAATATTGGGATGTTAAAGTGGCACAAAAAGGCATTTCCTAATAATATAGTTTTTGGGAAAACTCTCAAATATCTAGGAAGAAAACCAGACTGAGCACATATTTCAAAAAGTTGTGAAAGGTTCACAAAATAAATGAAGGTAATGATCAGGATGAAAAATCAGAGCAGTGTGTCACTGAGGGAGAGAACTCACTAGAAAATTATCCCAAATGTGAAAATGCACACTTAGGATCTATCTTAGATAGATCTGTGCAGCATGGTGCTCATTTTTAGGTGATAAATAAGCTGGAAGTAAGATAGGTTTCATAGCCAATAGCTGTGTTGCTAAATAATTCCAGAACTCAAAAATAAGATTCAGTAAACATCAAAACAATAAACTGCAGCCAGAATGTTAAGAGAAAAATATTAGCACCTTTGATTCTATTAATATGCTGAAACTTTCTATATAACTAACAATGATAATTTGTCATTCAGGCTTTTCCATGAACAATTTCCAGCTGTGGACAAGACTGCAAACAAATTCTTAGTTGGTAATAATACCAAGATATTTTAAACAAAATTTGAAAACATTATAACACATTGTGCTCTGTTTCAGGAAAAACAAAGCAACACTAACCAGAATAAAGATTGTAGGAGGAATTTCTAGAAAAGTAAATACACATTTTCCTGTTTTATGGATATGAAGTTTGGATCCAGTGGGGTGTGTTTGCAAACAAAGCTGAAATATGTGGATATGCATGAGTGGAGTGCTGCAAGAAGAACAAGATACAGATTCATAAATTCACAATAATGCTATTACCAAAGATTCCAGTGCTGGACCTTGGACTACAGTTTATTTTTTCTGCTGTTGTGCATGTACATGCCTCTGTATCCCTTTGTCTTCTTCTTTTTTCTCCCAAATCCCTGTTGTCACCTTCCTATTTCTCAAAAGGTTTTCTTCCTTGTGCCTTCCTCCATGAAAGCCTGTTGCTATAGTCTTCTACCGGCCTAAATATTCTTTTTTTCCTCCTTTGAACTTATCCTCTCGTTCTCTTTCAGAGACTTTTTCTGTTTACTTGTTTGTCTTGAGGTCCTTTTCATTTCTTGCAGACAAAACATAGATGCTGGCTGGGTGAGTGAGAATAGAATAGAACAGAATAGAATAGAACAGAATATTTCAGTTGGAAGGACCTACAGTTATTATCTAGTCCAACTGCCTGATAATTTCAGGGCTGACCAAAAGTCAAAGTGTGCTATAAACATCCAAATGCTTCTTAAACACTGACAAGTTTGGGGCATCAGCAGCCTTTCTAGTAAGCCTGATCCAAGATTCGACCATCCTCTCAATGAAGAAATGCTTCCTAATACTCAGTCTGGACATCCCCTGCCACTTAACCAATACACATATGTCCTGTCTGTGAGTCCCAGGAAGCAGAGCTCAGCACCTCCCTCTCCTCTTCTCCTCTTCAAGAAGATGCAGAGAGCAATGATGTTACTCCTCAACTCCTTGTTCTACAAAGTGCATTCAGCTCCTTGTACTACAAGGTGCATTCAATTCCTCCATTAGGAGGACCAGACCTGTCCCTAGAACTGAACTCTGCAGAACACCACTAGTGACCAGTCACCAGCCAGCTGCAGCCCCACCCACTGCAGCCCTTAGAGCCTTGTCGTTCAGTCCTGGCCAGCATACCATTGGCCTGCTCATCCTACAGTTGGACAACTTGTTCAGAAGGATACTTTGAGGGTTGGTATCAAAAGCCTTACTAAAATACACAAAAGTTCTTTTTGAAGTAAATTGTTCTGGCATGTGGCAATTTTGAAGTAATTCTTTGTGCAATCAGCTTAGTTCCTCACTTTTCTGTGATGTGGGCAGAGAGACAATATAAATATTTTGCACAAAAAGGACTTGGGATTCTGATTAGCTGAGAAGCAGAAAAAAAGACGTGTTTGTGGCTCTATCTGTAGCTTAACTTTCCCTTAAGCAAGGAGTATTCTAAATTAACTTGTATAGAGCTGAGCATTTATACTGATGTAACACACCTACACAGCATCTGATCTGGCTTGGGTATTCGAGCTCTGTACTACATTATAAACTGTGGATATTTAATAAGAAGCCTCAGGGCTCAGACAAATTATCAAGTCATCCAAGTCATCCAAGCTAATTAATTGGCTATGTTCTTAGTTTGCCTCTGACAAAATGAAATAAAATTATATATTACTAAAAGAAAATGTTGTGGCTAAGTCATGCTCTTTCTGTTTGGTGCAGTAAGATACCAAAGGTTTTAATTCAGGCTATCTCATCAGCCAAGATAAATCAGATTTAAGCCTGAGTCTTCAGGCTTCGTGTTGGTAGATCTATCCCCTAGGTATATTGACAGTGGTACAGATGTCACTATTCTTCTGCATGGACTACAGTTGCCTTACAGAATATATGTCTGGTATTTGGGTTAGAAGCCCAAGTAACTTTTCCAAAATCAGTTTTTAAAGTAAACGCACTACTTTAAATATAGTCTCACCATTCTGATGGTACTGATGAGATTTTGTGATTTATAGAAGCCTTTTGCACCAAGCTTTTCCTGTAATTGCCTATATATCTCATTTATATTTTAAAAAAAATCATTTTGGTAGAGCCATTGCTCCCCTAACATAAGATTAATTGAAGAAGGGTACACAGACGCAGATTTTTTGCTGGTGGACAGAGTCAATACCTGTCATATGAAGGTTTGTAATTTTAAGATGCCACTAGAGAAGTCTTGTAGATATTCATATCCATGTGAAAAAGTATTGCTTGAGCAAAATTTCTGTGTAACTTCCAGAAGAAAAAAAATGAACATCAGTAAGGTCTTCAGCTTTTTCAGGTAAATAATCTTTAAAATCAAAAGAACTATGTTAGACAGGTGATGAGAATTTCTAAGTGAAAAGTCTCATCAAGCAACAGAGAATCCTTCTCAAGGTGTAGAGACTAATAGGTCTGCATATGTAAGGAAAACTCCTTTTCCACATGAGGCATTCTGTATCTCAAGACAGTAACTAAAGAGGGACGGAACACTGCGTATGAAAATACTATTAAAGCTTACCATTATTTTGTGTAAGACAGGACATGGCACTTGAACACACTTTTTTCATTTTACAGCATTTCCATAATAGTTTAATTGAATGACTGCACTATCTGAATGCTTCTGTCTTTCAGGTTAAAAAATGTGCATATTGAATCTGAAATCATAACTAGAGGAGATGATTTGAAATCCAATCCCTTTTTCATTAATAAAGAAAGTAGACTGAGATGTTGATTCTTTAAAAAAAAAGTTCTTTATCAAACAGCAGGGGGCAATGAAACATAAATCAAAATAAAAAAAGCCCCTTTACAAAGTACAAGAAACATAAAATAGAATATTACTACCTGAATATTCTATTTGCTTTAGTGAATGTTTTATGAGAAGATAAAAATACAATGGGGATTTTTTGGAGAGGAAAATAAGGAGAATTTTTCATGGAAACTACAAAATTGTATGAGCAGAAATATATGTAGTTTGTGATATGTCAAAAGCTCAATAAATTTTCTTCTGTGGAAATTTTAAACATTTTAAAGTGGCTACCAGTTTCAGGTCTATAAACACCTTTATGTACCTGCAAGTTGAAGGATATAAAATCTAGGCAGAAAAAAGATTGCACTGAAAGAGAATCTAGATTTCCTCTAAAAAAGAATATTATATAATCTTATCACTCTTTGATTGCAGCATAGTTTTAGTCTATGTAATTAGATTTTTTTATCATTTTTATTATTTATACAAATCTGTGCAATTGTGAGCCTTATTTATTATCAAAAATGCTAACTAGTTTCAAATTTAAATGCAATAATCGATATATGCTGCAACTCCTTTTCTTAGCACATACTTCAGAGTACATTTTGTCATTCAAATGAAAGAATACTCAAATTCTTATTTTACTGGTATGTGAAGTATATAGCATACACTTTTATGTCATATAGTATTTTATGTGAATAAAAAGGAGGAATTTGCATATCAAGGTGTTAAAGCCCCCTACAAGCAAGAAAGGATGTAATGTGTCTGTCATAGGGCCCATTTTAGAAGTTGCATTCCAAGGGAGTGCAATTAATTAAAATGCCTGAGAGCCAAAGCTGCTCTATGCCAATTGCCAAAGCAGTGTGGGAGATGATCTATATGAGTCTCCTCAAAGAAAAGCCCTTGCAGAGGCTTTAAAGCTTTCCATTAGACCTAGCACTTAGTTTGTACTAGCTTTTCTGCCTGTGTGTACCAGAAAGGAGAATGCTTCCCTCAGTCACTCTACAGGATTATGAAAGTATCCAGGTCTGTGGACAAATCCATAAAAATTTAGTTGGCTCACACCTTCAACTAACCAAACCTGTGCAAGCTTGGCAACTGTGTGAAAAGTGAAATAATTTTGTTTATTTCAGTGGAAAGATTGGGGCAAATGTTTATGTCTGATATCAGGAACAAAAAGGCTTTTAAAAAAATCTTCAATCTTCTGAACTTTTCATGTGGTCATACTCTGCTCTAAGGTAGAGTCTTTTTTAAGCTACTTGCTAAAAAACTGGCTTTTTGGTGGATTTCTATTACCTGTACCTATTAGCTTTAGAAAAAAGGACCAGTTGTCACTCTGGACACTTTTAATGGGCTTATCTAGAGACCACTTCATACCATTTCCAGCACTCTCTTTTCTCTCACTAGGGTTTCCTCTTTCATCTACTCTGGTAAATCATTTAGGTTTTCCAGAGCTCCAACAGAACCAGCACCAGCAGCAATACCAGTCAGACACATCAGAGACTTCTGGCAGCTCTGCCACACACAGGATTGTTTTGCTGCCACTCCTGGAGCAAGAGAGATGGCAAACTGCAGAGTAGATTATTTTATGTAACCTACACAATCTTCTCTCAGCCATCAGGAGACTATTAGATATATTTCTTTCTGTCATTGTCTTTTCAAAAAAACCTGAACACTGAACATTTAAATGAAAAGATAAAGCAAAACTAGGAGATGTTATATTGTTATGCATCACTGCATAAATAAACTTTAAGGCAGTAAAATGGACAATTTATACTAAAAAGTAATTCCAATATAGATAACTGTACTGTATTCTGACAATCCTGTATGTTTTTGTTCTTTAATTACATTGACCACATATGCCATTCTCTTTTTCTCTTAATGACATAACTACCTCTGACATTGTCAGATAGAAAACACCAAGAGGCTGAAGTAATTTTGTGTGAAGTACAAATCTGTCATCTTCTAAGTGCTTAAGCTTTGCAAATTTAAATATAAACTTGAAGTATTTTCTAGAGTTTCAATTATAAACTTTTTTACAGTGTTACTTCAAATAGATTTTTAATGCAGTTATCATATTGATTTTTTGATATTTCTATTGCTTTATTATTCTAGACTTATGTAAATAATGTTTGTTGTCTGAAAAATATGTTAACCTGTGAGGCAACAAACAATAATTTAAAATGCCTTGAAGGCTAAGCTAACATTGCTATAACATGACGAAATGTATTAATTTCCAGTTAATTTGGATTATTTATTACAAATACAAGGTTTTAAAAAATGCTAGTCTCTATGATACCTAGGTTTTTTTATATATATTTATGTTTGGAATGTGTAGGAACGCAGCTTGCACATGATAATATCATAAATAATGGAAGGAGAAGAAGAGCACACAAGTGTTACACAAAATCGAGTTTTGAGAAGGAATTAGAACAGTGATTGTGTCTGGATATGTACCTAGCAGCACACAAAAGATGCTCTCAGTTATGGTCCTTCTGTACAGTAATGTGTAATTACATGTTTATGAAGATATACCTGTTATAACCAATAGTAAACGATAACTTTTATGATGTTCTAGATATAGCAGATATGTTTCTAAGCAATGTCTGTTAAATGTCACAAACATTTTATGTTACATTTTGTATTCCACTGCAAAACTCTAGTGTTGTCATATTACATATTTAGCTTCTAAACTTGATTGATTGCTTCAGAGAAAAGTGTATATGGTATTCCACTTCTTATCTGAGTCAATGTTTTTCTCAATACTGTGAAGTAAATTAAAATAAAGTGTTTAAATCTACTGCTTATGATAAAGAAGACCAAATCTTATTCTAAAAAATGTGAAATACAACTTGTCATGTTCCTTTCACTTTGTAGAAATGCTACCACAAGGCTTAGCCAGTTAAGTCTAATATGTTGACATTTATTTTTGCTGCAATAAATGTTAGGATTATATTTTGCATTAAATTCTGGCATTTTTAAAGATCACGATGACAAGTGATTTATTCTTCAAATCACTCTGGTTTGTTTTTACTTTTTGAATATGGATTTGGCCATGTGTCTCCAAGGCACAGTACAAAGCATATTTCATATGTTTTGCAACCTATTAGTTTGATTTAAATCCACTTTTTCTGTCAGGATTTATGCAAGGCTTTCTTGATGTTATTTGCTCTGAATTATTGCCCAGAAATAATCACATGGAATCCAATTTCACACAGGCCGTGTGGCCTATGAGGTCTGTCACTGTAAAGCTCTAAAGCTTTTAAAACTTTTCAATTGAGGTGATTCTTCATTTTTTTTTAATAGCACTTGCTTTATTTTCATATTTGTCCCTTCTCCTCAAAGTATTTGATTGAAGAATTTGATTGGGTTCAGTAAGTACTGTGTGGTGTTTGACCTTGGCTGACATAGGGCATACAGGAGGACAGGGAGAGATCACTCACCAAATACCATCACAGGCAAAACAGTCTTAGCTTAGGAAAATTAGTTTAACCTATTACCACCCAAATCAGAGTAGGGTGATGAGTCCAAATCTTAAAATGCTTTCCCCTGCCTGTCTTCTTCGCTCTTGATTTTTGTCTACCTCATCCCTTTCTGCAGTGCAGGGGGACAGGGGAATGGGAGTTGCAATCAGCCCATCATGCGTTGCCTCTGCCACTCCTTTCCCTCCAGGGAGAGGACTTCTCACACTTCCTCTGCTCCAGACAGTCCTCCACGAACTTCTGCAGTATAAATCCTTCCCACAGGCTACAGTTCTTTCTAAGCTTCTCCACTGTGGGTCTGTTCCATGGGATTACAAGTCCTGACAGCAAATCTGCTCCAGCATGGGCTCCTATCCCCAAAGGTCCATGGGTCTTTCCAGGAACCTGGTCCAGCTCAGGCTACTCATAGGGTCACAGTCTCCTTTGGGCATCCCCCTGCTCCAAGGTGGAGCCCTCCAGGGGCTGCAGGTGAATCTCTGCTCCCCTGTGGATGTTCATGGGCTGCAGGGGTACAGCTGCTTCCCCATAGTTTTCACCATTCTTCTCCAGTGTCTAGAGCATCTCCTCCTCGCCCTCATTCTTCGCTGGCCTTGCTGTCTGCAGGGTGGTTTCTCTCACATATTCTCACTCCTCTCTTCTCTGATGGCAGCTGCACTGCAGCTTTCTCCATCCTTTCTTAAATATGTTATCAGAGAACCATATTATTTAAGAATGTAAAAATAAATGAATACTGTTAAAATACTAAATACTATTAAATACTGTTAAAGCTGCACTCTTTCAAACCACAGAACTGTAACATACCAGGTTGGAAGGGACCTCGAAGATCATCTGGTCCAAACTTTCTTGGCAAAAGTACAGTCTAGACAAGATTCTAGGTTGTGTTGGCTCATTCCATACATGTACAATATTTACATGCTTGCATGTCATATTTCAATGGTTAAAAATTATATACATTCTTTGGAAGGAAATACGATAAAAGAAGGGTTCTTGAGTTTTGGAAATATACTAAACTTTTGTGCTCAAATGCCTCATTCAGAATTGACCCGTACAAAATAGTCCACAAGTCTTTGTTTTCCAAAACACTTAGCAAAAGCCCTTGAAGTATTCTATTGCTTAATTTGCATACATAAACATGCCTAGAGGCAGACTTAATTTAATCCTGCATATTTCTGATTACTCCTTTTCACCTCACCTTCATTTAGTATAGGTACATATGCTGGCAGAACTCCACTGCAGGAAAAGCTCATTTATCCTCAACATTAAAACAAACAAAATAACAGCTCCCTGAAGCAGTTAAAGCAAGCAAAGTGGGTTCTTCAAGGGGTTTTCTGTGTTTTTTTTTTTTTTTAATGTTTCTCTGTTTTCTCTTCAGAAACCATTTAAACTTTTAACTGAATACTGAAAATTGCTTAATTATATTTGCCATAAATCAGTAAAGGCATCAAACAGAAGAGCATTTTGAAGTATGAGCTGGTTCAAATGATATAACGTGTCTCCAGGAGAACTACAGTGCTTGTTTATTCTCTGCAAAGGTAGCCTGATATCATGTATTTTATAAATTTCCCAAATCCCTGATATTAGAATCTGACTGCATGAAGTCTAACCACCTTCACCATAAACAAGCAAACAACCAAAACCAGAAACTCAAACATCCTTTATTGCTTTCACAGCTGCAGATAGAAAAGCCATGGGGAAAAAAGGACAGTCTAGAGATATCGGAAATAGAAGACAGCTATTAAGTGTCCAGAATCAAATTAGTTGCCTATGTCTACATTTGCAGTCTGGATGGGAGCAGTAATGAGCTTTTGAAGAAAATCCCTCGACTTATTGTGTGCTGAGTTAGTTCTCAAAGCTGCTTCAGACCACATATTCACACACACACCTCCCACCCACACACCCACTCCCTTCCAGAGGAAATTAAGCCAATAAATGCCTACACTCAATGAAAATCAAAATACTTCTCATCCATCATGCAAGTGTACTTGAGTCTTCGAAAACTCTGGACTTCAAAAACTGCTTTTCTTTGATATATAGAGAGCAAATGACCTCATATATGCTTCCAGCCCTCAAGTCTTTGAGGTGCCGCTAATCCTTCCTCATCTTCCTCATTTTATTCAGAGCTCATTTTCAACCATCCCTCACAGGAACTGATCATCTTTATGTTCTACAGAAACCATGTTCTTCAGTAGTTGTGATCTCTGGAAAATATTATATTAGACAGGAAGTTAATGTGTTGTGTCTTCAAAGATACTTAAGGACTGACAGGCTTATTCTTCTGCTCTCCTCTGATGAAGAGGTTTTGCAGCATCTGTGTGCTCCCTGCTGATTTGTCCCCATGTTACCAGAAAAGGGAGGTGGCTTAGACCAGAAAAGCCATCCTGAATCCCTTGTAGTGCCCCAGTACCCAGGTGGTGATGTGGGCAGAGGAGAAGACAGAGAGGAGGGAGACAACCAAGCTTGTCATCAAAGGTGCTATCCAGGATGTTCAGCAGAATTAATAGTTTGGATCCACACAGAGATCAGATGGAAACTCAGGAGCAGGATGTAATGAATAAGTGACAATGGTGGTGACAGAGCTGCCAAACCATGCTTACGGGTAACAACACGACAGGAAGAAGTGGAGATCAACCTGATCAGCTAATACGCAGTCCCAGAGTACAGAGCCTTACAAGTCCTTTAGGTGTTCAGATCTCCTGGAGGAGAGGGACTGCTAGATGTAGAAAATGTGGTGGTTGCTAAGATTCTTTCATTCTTAGCACCACTGCAAGTGTATTGTTTGTTCCTTTATTTAGACCATATGGGTGAGATTTTCCAGAGTTAGTTTCTAGGGAATCGTGTTGGCTAACATCATGATGATGATGATGACGACAACTCGGCCATCACATCTTTCTCTCAGATTTCTGCTTCTGTTCCTGATTTTCAGTAATTTAATGCCACGTTAACCTTTTTCCTCTACCATTCATATATTTATTATTGTCAGATGACAGTCTCAGGACCCAGTGGCACAGGGCAAACAGCACCTACCACAAAGCAGAACAGCACCACCAAAGTGTCACAGATGTTGTTGTAGCCCAGGAAGAAAGCACCAGTTTCTCATTTGAGTTTGTTACCTTACTTATACCATCCATCTGCTCTGTTCCAGGAAAGAGGGTGTCCTGTGGCCTGGGTGTTCAGATTAAATCTCCTACAGCCTGTCTAGGGTGCCTTGTGCTGAGTACTGCCAAACTTAGTGGGAAGATGGAGAAGACAGCAGGCACATTGCACCACTTGAAAATGTCACAGGATCTGATTTAAAGATTTGTCACGTTAGTATTTCTATAGGCAATGGTTGTGGGGACAACAGACGTGTCTCTTGATCTGCTGTCATCGTCCTCATGAGACAGGAGAATATAGAATGTGAGGCGTCCAGAGAGATTCTCCAAAGAGCCCACACTTAAAGAAGCAAAGGTTTATGATATGATAGCTCTTCTGAAAGCTTTGAATTACAAGTATAGTTGGGACTTATCACTTAGGAGACCAAATTAAAACTAACGTGAAGTGAAATTTTCCAACAGGATATGATGGATATAAAATGAGACCCAAAATCAACATTTCCCTGCCAGTATATTTGTTTTGTGCCAAAGCATTTTATAGAACAAATATAGCCTATACCAATCATGGTTTTCTTCCACCAATTCATTTTGCATGATGATTAGACTAACTTTGTTAGTACTTCAAGACTAAATCTTCAGTTCTGTTCTTTCTACAATCCTCCTTTAAATTCGCCATATTATTTTGCACATTAGCTACAGATAATCCATCATATTCAATGCTAGCAAATATGCAGATTATATAACCAATATACTGATATTCAGTATTGCCCTGTTCATGCAATGTATTAGCACCTTTGGTTTGTGCCACACTGGGAACATTGTGTTAATTTCTTCCTGTCACTTCCAAGTTCTTTTGAGAAACAATGTATGGAGTTCCCTGTCATGAACTAAAGCTTACACATTACTAGATACATACTGGATAATTTTCTTTCCTCATTAATTTATGGGTCTAGATCAGTGTACATGAATTAGCAGTCTTCTGCATCTCTTTAGAATAATAACTTCTATCATGCAACTAAAAGGCCAAAACTCATTCAGATAAGGAACTCAGAAGAAATATTTCCACTACAAGTCCTATGTTTGCTATGCTACTTTTGAGATGCCATATAGATGTAATTTGACTGTTCTGATTTCACATCATAATTTCTCAGTAAATGTTTGATCATGTTCCTCTTTGTGTATATGAATGTACATATGTTTACCTTTTTGCTACTACTACAGATTTACTGACCATGTATATAAACAATGAATTGATGCTAATATGGGATATAATTCACTCCAATTCCTTGTATGCTGCTTTCAGTGGTCTTTGAATCACACTGCTGGCATTAGAGATTTACTGAAGGAATTTGTAATTTAATAAGAACTCTGTGAAATTGCCACCAAGCCCAGCTTAGACCAGTGCCTCTTCTAAGCAGCGATGGCAATGGATATGAGCCATCATTTGGGATATCATACGTCCCAAAAAAACCCTCCAGAAAACAAAAACGACAAAAACAAAAACAAAAACCAACAAAACCAAACAAAAAACCAAACAAGAACAAAAGTTTCAGGATGTTGTTGACTTGTTTTTTCCAGAGCCAATTCTTCTCCTGGAACCCTGTTACAACTTTTTTCAGGAGATTTACACAAAGATTACACATCTGGTTGACATAGTCCCTAAATTTCAAGTAACTGGAGACAGGGAGAGGATAAAACAGAATTATGCCTACGTGCATGGTACATTGTTATTTAGCTGTTTGTTAAACAAACCTGTACTGATGTACAATCTCCTTGCTGAAACTTAATAGATTTATTTTGGCTCCATTGTCAGCTTTTTAAAGGTCCCTCAGGACATTAGCTCTGACATTTGGTGTATCAGTCACTCCCCTTATATAGTAATATTCACACATTTGCTGAGAGTGAATTCTATGTTATCACCCAGATCATTAAGATATTGAACACTTAAAAAACCCCAGCATTTCGTAGTTTTGACCCTTGAGGTATTCTATTTGTTACAGGTCACTGCTGATGTCAAACCAGTGATCACTTTAATTCTGGTGGCTCAGTCAATTTTTACATGACCATTTATCTTTAGTTGTTAGATGAATTTGTCTAATTTTGTGAATGTGTATTGTAGTTTATGTAGATCCTAGGGTTACCCCAGATCAATTCTGTGATAACTCTTCACACCCACTGCTTTCTTGTCCTCAGTCACTTCTAAGCCTCAATATACTGTTGAAACACGACGGCCAGAGCCTCTGCATCTGAAAGTTCACAAGGGGTTTTACTTTTGAGAGGTCCATTGGAGAGATTTTTCTTTAGGGAGTACAGTTAGGAGGACAGATATATTACTTTTAAATGGGTGGTGCACTGTAGATGTTAAATATGTATGAAAAGGGTAATATCATGATATCCTGAATAAAAACTACAAATTGAACCATACAGCCTTGAGTGGAGTGCAACGACTCTCCCCTCAAGCACTCTCCCTTGGCAAATTACCAGAGAAAGTGAGTTAGATGAGGATGAAAAGGAATATATCCTCTTGTCAAATGATGAAAACATGCACCTTCCTTCATGTCATTACAATTCTCTAAATCTGCATTCTTTCTCATCTCCGTACTGCTTTTCTTCTCTTCTTATATAAAGGACATTCCTGTCGTTATCAGCACACCATCCAGCCTTAGGCAGTTATGATTACCATATACTCAAGAATCTTCACTAATTACCAATACATATGACTTTCTCACTGTTCATCAAGGGCAAATTGTGATACTATCCTTGAATCTTTATAAAACACATAACATGCACTAATGTTGAGGTATTTATTGGAAGACTAGGCCTCCACATCAGATATGTGAAAAGGGGAATAAAAATGGATATGTATATCAACTGAATTGTATACTGAAAGTATAATTGTTGGGAATTTTTTGTTATGAAACAGGAAAATCCTTGCTGTTTTGGAAATTATTAATAATTTTTCATTTTAAAATGACAAAATGTAAGAATATTTTGTTCCTTCTATTTGTTCCTTCCTATTTTGTTCCTTCTTCTTCTATTGCTACTTCCTTCCACATTTTGACCCTAAGTACTAGGCTTGTACAGCAGTCCTCAATCCTCAAAAAAGATAATGTGATATAAAAGCCAAATCTCTGTATGACACAGCCACACAGCCTGTGCAACCAGTGATTGATCTGCAGTACCTATTTGCTCTTTAACAATTGGGGCTGAGGAGAAGCAGTGTGGGTTATTATGCCCTTCACTGTCACACCCAGAGTTGTGAAACAGCTCCTGATGTGGTTGGCATCTCCCCTCACAGTACCACTGGTGTCCATGTGCAGGAACAGCAGCAGAAAATAATCCAAGGGCTGGACAAATCTCGTAAGCCTCTCCATATCATCTGGTATTTGGGCCTCAGGCAAGCAGCCAGTCTTCTTAGACAGCAATCAGGACTGGCAGATGGGGGCCTCCATTCCCCTTGGGAAACAGTCTCCAACTATTATTGCCTGCTGCTTTCCTTTGGTGTTGACCTGCATTTCAGGCTTGGCTGGCTCTGGCACTGCTTTTGGAGTCTTCTTCCCTCGCTGTCCACCAGGGCAACGAAGCTGTTCTGAAGCTGCAGGTCTGTGTCTTTCTCCTCCCACTCTTTCTCTAGAGTAAAATCAGTCAACTTACAGATCTGAGTGTGGATCTTCCTCCAGTTTATCTATCTATCTTATGCATACTGTGCATGTTCAAGCTTTACACCCTTGCATCGAGATAAAGACAAGCAAATAATGGTTTGATATAAAGATTGGTTTTGTAGATCTTGTAGGCTTTTTTGGTATATTACTTTTAAACTGTGCAAGCTAAAATATAGAATCCTTCTGAAGTGCTGCTGGTTTTACAGACTTAACAAGTGACTTGCTTTTCCTCCTTGGAATGAAAGTAACCAATGAGACGAAATAGGTGAGAACCCAATATTTAGCTGAAAAACAAAGACTAAATCTTTCCATCAGAAATTTTCTTGTATCAAAATGACAAAATGCTACCAATCAGAAAAAAAATACAAAAATATTTTGAAGAGCTCTATATATGAAAACTATCACTATTTTTGAAATATATGGATTTATTAAATGTTTTAAACATCATTTTAAGGCTAACTGCTGTCTCACAAGGCCACAATTTTCCTTCTTTTTAGAAATTTAGGATAGGGTAAAACAAGGTTGTTGACCACTCCGGTGGCACACCCAAATGAGAGGATGTTGTTTTAGTTTCCATGTGCCAGAATGTCACAGTTACTGCTTGGGTTCCATATATAGTCAATAAATTCTTATTTTTTCCTTCCTGAATGCATACATTTATACATGAGGAAGATCAGGGAATTTCTAAGGTGGTTTACATTTCAGCTTTCTAACGTACTTTTCCTCTAGCTCTTTGTTAAATTCACATTAAATGCAAAGGAAACTGCTAGAACAAATAAACCTATCAGTGAAAAATTGTTTGATCACAGCTTCCAAGACAAGAAAACCCCCCTCAGGTATATGATTCTATATGTTGTACCTCAATTTACAGAAAAAGTCAAAGGACGTTTGCACTGTGATAAACTGAACCAATCATGGAGTGCAGCTACATTAAGCTGCATACAGGAGAGTTTTCAGTTAGATTACTGAGATACAAGAAGAGAAAGAACAATAAAAAGAGAGATAATGAGTGTATCCAAATTAAACGGTGAACACAGAAAAGAATGAAAAAACAGCAGAGGAAATATCTGAAAGAAAATTAAAATATTCCTTTAAGTATCAACCTTAATAAAAGTTTTGAGAGTTAATATAATACAAATCCAGCACTGGGACAAGACAAAAATCAATGTATATTTTGTAACAAGAATTCAACAGATTCAGAAGTTTTCTGCTAATACACTAATATGATTGAAGTAACCCTGTTTCAGAATTACTCAGATTCTCTACTATTTTTCAAGTTTTGCTTTTTTTTTCAGGTGTGGTTTTTTTTTAATATTAAGTATTTTTTGAGTATGGAAGTTTTAAGTGTTTATTATCCTGTTACTTCAGAGCTTATACTTGGGAATTTTTATGTGCCTGTTGGTAGGAAAAAGACACAACAGCTTTTGGGGGAGCATGTTAAAGTTGCTGCAGTTTTATAGAGTTTCAGGAAAAAAAAATCTGACCTGGATCTTTTTTTCCTGGATTTTTTTCTCAGTGCTTGCCTCTGCAATATAGAAGGTTTTGGACTCATTCATAGGCAGAAAATCAAACAGTGAG
This sequence comes from Irena cyanogastra, assembly GCA_013397155.1. NCBI lineage: Eukaryota > Metazoa > Chordata > Aves > Passeriformes > Irenidae > Irena > Irena cyanogastra. The sequence continues at coordinate 59,517 of VWZV01000004.1, forward strand.
ATTCTTGGGAGATAATCCAGGTAAATTAGAGTGATCAAGGTTACAAAGCATTTTTTTCTTGGGAACTAATCTCATTCTTGCAATAACAGTCTTGGAAAGATTTTTTTTTTTTTTGGCTAGAATTCCTTTATCACTCCTTTGTCACTACTGCTCTTAAATATTATTTTTCAGGAAGGGGTGGACTGTACCATATCATGTCCCATACTGAATTATGGAATAAAAAAGACTGGGGGGAAAGGGAAATTTGTAGTTTAACTACTATTTGGTCTTTTCCAATGTCTGTAGGACACTACAGACTTCTCAAAAAGTACTGAAGTATTTTAACACCTAATTCTTCCACTATAAAAGCCACTTTATTATTTCTTTTTTGCTTCCAGAACACAAAGTCTGATTCTTTGGATTAAAGATTAACAAAAGAAAACTATAGCTCCTCTACAATTTGACCTTTATTCTAAGAATAAATATTCTCCTACATGTTAAACCTAGCAGTTCCATTTTCATTTGCACTCACTGTCATTCATTAACACTTACAGCTGGTTCTGAAGTTTTTATACTAGTGAATCTCAGAATTAACTTGGTTCTTCATCTGTAGTCTAACCACTCTGACAACAGGAAAAACATGGTATATGGAAAGATATTCAAGCTACTCTTCCTGTTCCTGACTTGAAAAAATTTAGTTCAAGTTCCTGTTACTGGAATTTTTATCATGTCATTAATTTTTTAGGAAATCATACATCACACAGAGAGACTGTCCCTACAATAGCTTGATAATGAGCTATTAATGAAAGAAAACTTATTCAAGATAAAATCAACATAACTTTGAAGCTTCCATAGTAAATATCCATAGTGCTAACCTAAAGCCAAAGAAAACAGTTAACTGCCATCAAAGATAAAAATATTTCTCATGTTTTTAAGTACCATATATAATTAAAAATGGGACAGAGAAGTTTAACATTAAAAAGAGTCTTACATCCTCCTTCTTTAATGTATATTGGTATTTGCTGTTCAAACTGACAAGTTAACTTTCAGACCATGCAAACACCAAATGCATCATAATTTTTTGCAAAACCATGGCTCAGGGAAAGGCAGTGAATAAGAAGGATCCATCTTTTTTTTCTCAGGCATAACAACCTTCTAATACCCAACTGAAAAGTTTCTTCATAGCATTGAAAATTATAATGACTGGCTTGTGAAATTAATGACAGAATTTAAAATAGATTTCTTCAAGGTTAATGAATTTAAATTCCCATATCCAAAACCTTCCAGGCTGTAAAATTCTCCCACTTTGAACCATTATTGGTGTGATATTTCTAAATGTTCACCTCAGCACAAAATGCTGCATTATACATTTCAAAAAAATATATATATTTTTCTGTGGTATGTAATATACAAAGAACAGTCTCCGTAGCAGCCTGCAGGCAAAATTTCAAGGTTTAAAAGCAGTCTCTAGAGAAGTTTAAAAAGATGACAAAGTCAATTAAGTTATAAGAAATCCTGTATTTTTATGAAGAGGGAGCATATTAGGAATTTTATTAGCAGTCAGTGCTGTAGTGCATGTTTCTCCTTTGTAATTTAAAAGTTCTGACTTCTGTTGCAAATTTACCAGTATGGTTCAAACAACTGATATGTTCCTTAGAGGAACACTATATAGGGCTTTCAGTCTCTGTTGAAAAAGGACATGTATCTGAATTTAGAAGCTGAAGCCTACTCCAAACTGTTTTATTACTTAGAACTTGATAAATATCTTATAGAAAGATTTTATTATTAGCATGAAGCAAGACATTTCAGAAAATGCATAAAATTTGCTACTGAACTCAAAGTAGGCTGCATCTCTGAAACAATCAGTTCAAATGCAGAACGGAATGTACAGTGATAAATGAAGCAGTCAGAGACTGTCACTAGTGCCTCTAACTGAATGACAAAGCACAAGAAACCTTCCACAGATGTTGAAATTATGAGGGAGCAAAGCAGATGCTTAAATTCTATTTACTAAAAATAGAAACAATCATCAAGTTACAAAAGGAGCCTACATTTCATATGTCAAGCTCAACCTGCGCTGTGCTCCACCGTTTTATGATGAGCTTAGTACTTCACATTTTGATCCATAACGATGCATGTGCTCAGATTTTACAAGTATGGGAAAGATTCACACTTCATTAAATATCTTTCTAAAAGCTTTTTTTAAAAAAAGCATTATATTAGAATATTTTTAATATGCTGACAAATATTAAGTTTTCAACCCTATTAACATTCCCATATATTTTTCTTTGCTAAACATTAGTAATACCTAGGAATAAAACATTTTGCTAATTCTGACATTTTAAAACAAGATAAAATCAGTGTTTAAATATTAACCAGGGAGACATTATAGTCTCAATCATAATTATTGTATTGGTCTATTAGCATTAGGGAGAGCATTGCCAGCAGGCTGAAGGAGGTGATCCTGCCCCTCTACTCAGCCCTAGTGAAGCTCATCTGGAGTGCTGTGTCCAGTTCTGGGCTCCTCAGTACAAGAGAGACATGGAGCTCCTGGAACAGGTCCAGAGGAGGGGGACAAAGATGATGAAGGGACTGGAGTATCTCTGTTAGGAGGACAGGTTGATGGAGCTGGGCCTGTTCAGCCTCAAGAAGACACAAATGAGAGGAGAGCTCAACAATGTCTGTCAGTACTTGAAGGGAGGGTGGCAGGAGGATGGAGCCAGGCTCTGCTCAGTGGTGCCAAGCAACAGGACAAGAGGCAAGAGTCAGAAACTGATGCACAGAAGTTCCACCAGAATATAAGAACTTTACTGTGCAGTGACCACACATGGGACAGGTTGCCCAGAGACATTGTAGAGTCTCCCTCAGTGGAGACATTTGAGAGCCATCTAGACACAATCCTGTGCCATGTGCTCTAGGATGGCCCTGCTTGAGCAGGGAGGTTGGACCAGATGACCCACTGCGGTCCTTCCCAAACTTACCCATGATTCTGAGATTCTGTACTTTTGAAGTGATAAACATAAGAATAGAAAATTTTTGCTATGATTTAATAATTGAATAAATATATACTTATATATTTTTTTTTAGCTTAAAATTGTATTAATTGTCTTGTAAGAAGCAAAGCTACTGAGCCAGAAGTTAATTGACTTGTCTAAGAAATAAGCTAAACTCAGTAAATTATTTCAGCTGACCTCCTTTAAAAATTAGGGTAATATTCTGAAAATGTCAAAATATTTTACTTTCTCAATAGAGTGACTCCACTTAGAAATGCCAGTATGTTTTATTTTCACATCCTGACAATGAATCTTTTTTTATGTTTTTACTTTATTCTCTACAGAAATAAAACAAACGAAAACACAGGAAGAAAAATAATGGGCTAAATAAATTCTGAAATATTTTGTTCTATAGAAAATAGATTATAGAATACACAATTATTATTAAAAATAAATCCATTCATGCAGAATGTAATATGTGTCTGAAGCAACTGAGAGATTATTTAGAAATATATTTTTGGTAATGGATTCTTAGAATTATTCTGACCTGGACTCTGATCAATAACCCCTTATATTTTACACTACAGCTGATCATAGGATTGGAGTGGTTTACCATGGTTATCAAAGCAATTATCACTGATGGAAACAGAAAAAAAATATAAACTTCTTTAAAGATCTTTTCTTATTATTGTTTTATCAATAAAAGTAAAAAAAATGGAGGCAATGAACATAATAAACTGTAAACACAGTTTAGCAGATACTCTTATTTGGTTTTATGCACTTCTTTATTATCTCCTCAGCTGTAACATGAAAATACACAATCAAATTCCCACAGGTTAATTGGTGCTTTGACAGCACAAGGGCAATAACCACAGATCTGTAGAAGCCAAACACTAGCTTATTATCAAGCTTTGTCAAGAATTCCCTCCCTACTAGTGAAATAATTCCTTCTTTCTTATGAATACCAACTCCTACTCTTCTATTAGAAATTTTCCACTATACTCTTTCCTATGAAACATGCCTGTCTCCTATTCTTACACTGGAGGCAGGCTTGTTGGTCTTGCCCTTCTTTTCTGAAGATAATGGCTCAACCTAAGCAACACTCAGGAGAGAAGTAGACAGTTTTGTTAGAATAAAGCTACTGGATATTATTCAAAAAGATCTACCAGAATAGCAGCTCAGAAGAAAGAAAAGTTTATATAAAGCTCCTGAAAGTGCCTCTCCCTCTTTGTCTAGATTACATGTCAGGAAGTTCCAGTGGTTGAGAACTTGGGCTTTCTGCCCAGTAAACTTAAGGACGTGACGACTAAACTAAAAAGACACTGATTTCTCTGTTGGAACTAGAATCTTTATAAACTAAGGCAGAATATTTTTTTGTTGTGGACATGCTCTAGGTTCCAACTTCAATGAAGTTTCCTTGAAGAACATCTGTAAAACTTCTGTTTCTTGGATTACCTACAACACAGTTGTCATTTCTCTTTCCCCTCTGAAGCTGAGATTGCCCTCATCGATATAACAGAAGTGCACTTTGCAAGTCAAATAACCTTGCATCTGGAGAGGTCAGACTGGCACAGAGACACCACCTGCTGTTTTTTTATAGACTTGCTCAGTACAGAAGGTCACCACTACTTTTCAGGTGAATTGAACCCTAAGGACTCAGTAAGAATTTTTACCTTTACTCTGCCTTGAAAGAAGATGAGATGCAGATAATGGGGGAGCAATTTTAATTTTTGCAGGACTCTTTCAGGAAAAAAAAAAGAGACCCTCAGCAATGATTATTTATATGATGTTAATTAACCAATTTGAAGCCTACTTTACAATTCTATCTGCTTTCACATTAAGCAGGCTTTCCAACTTTTGTTTCAAAAACTACTCTGAATTTAATTTGCTTCAGGTATTCCTTTTCTATAGTTCAACTGCCCTTTCTGAACTATAAGTACCTTGTGAACAGATATTTACATATATTTAAAGAGACCTTAAAAACTTTCTACTTCACCTACCAGTTTTATGAAGTTGTAAGCTGTACATTGCTATGAAATTCAGTATTTGAGAAAGCAAGAATTGAAACAAATTATTGATGAACTACAACCTGACAATGGCAAAAAGAACTATATTGTGACTTCTATAGCTGGCTATAAAATGGCTGAACACACTGTCTCACATCTCGCTCTAACCTGTTTGTTTGTCTCCTCTGTTTATAAAGTACTATGTGCTAAATGGCAATCCCTTTGGGAAGAATTGCTATTTATACCAGGTTTCTTAAAATTCTGCTAAGATATCTTTAAAAGATATTTAATATAGTATTATTGGAAATGATACAACTTTTAAATTAGTTTTTTAACCTCAGTCCTGGCTTAGTTTGCCTTTCCCCAGGGGGCAAGGAATTGAAGTTTCTCTTCAAAAGACTGTTTACAGAGGATTTGAGTTTCCCTGGATGAGGCTTGATGAGCCTCAATCAACAAAAAGAAGATTCCAACACTCTGAGAGTTTCACATCTAAAGATTTCAAGTAGCCAGAAGATACAGAGGAGATAAACAAAGGATAACAATCCCCCTGGTGCAGTCAGAGGCACCTGGTCTGGGAAAAGAGAACCAAAGAATGAGGACCAAATTAGCATTGAAGGTGAAGGGATCAATAACCAATAGGAGATCAAATACTAAGAGTTGTGTAATAGAGAACCAGTGAATGAAAATTTCTGTGTGTTTTTATGTATAAAATGAGAAAAGTTTGGTAAAGAACCATATATGATGGAATGATTTCCACTGCACAACATGGGCATGGGTGGATGGAATGGTTTCCTTTGCACATGCTGACAAGAACAAAGTAATGACTAATTCTCTAACATTTAAAAGATGTTGTTGGAGAGTTTCTGTTTCTCCTGCAGTTTCAGTGACACTATTTTATTGCAAGTTTTATGACATGAATGAAACTCCAGATTATTCTGTTTCTCCTCTCCATTCCTTTTCCCCTCAATATGAACTGAGAGGTCATAGAATCATGGAATAGTAGAACAATGTCATGGTTACAAAGAAAAAGCTGCAGTTTACCCTGGAGGTCCCTGAATCTGCATGGATTAAAAAAAGTACAGTCTGTGAAATGTGTTAGGGAGGAGAGAACTTAATGGAGAAAGCAGATCAGAGTGGATATTTAATCTTTACAAGATTACATTTCAGGGAGAAATCACTGTGTGACTTGCTCAGATTACATTGAAAAGGCTCTTCTTCTTGCCTGTTTTTGGCATAGTGAAGAAATATCAAAAAAAAGGGACCAAGAAGCCTCAAATCTTGAAACTTTTGGTATGCAAAAGCATGTCTCCAAAATGGATGTGACATGGAAATTTAAAACTCTCCTAAAGGTCCATAAAACTCAGTCATCATACTCACTGGTATATTAGAAAGCCTTAAAAGCATTTGGTACTTCTTTCATAATCAGGCTTTTATATATGAAGAGTAATTTAACTGTCTCCACAGCAGTTCTCCCTCCCAAAATGATGACAGAAAGAATACATTAGATATACTTTTACAATATTCTTTCTTTAGCAAAAATCACTAAGAGCTGCAACTATTTAACACCTCCAAAGAACAGCTTATTAAAGCATACAGTGCTACAATATTTTAAAACTAATGAAAGTATTGGAAAGTGCCCAAAGATGAGAAAAATAAAGATTCTTCCTAGTTAAAAAAAGGAAAGGAAAAAAAAAAACACAGAAAAAACAAAATGACAATATGCTAAAGAATAAAAAGCTTTTAGTTTTTAAAATGGGAGAATAACATCTAATGCAGTAGAAAAACAAGATATATATTTTTAGATTGATCAGTTTGAAGAAAGACCTGCTATAATTTCATATTCAAAGCTCACTGAATGCTCTAAAAGAGAGTGGATTTTCCAAGAACTGAGAAAAAATATTTCCCAATGTTCTTCTCACTACTAGAATCCATCCAGTGAAATTTTAGATAAATGAATTTTTGCATTTGTTCTTGATATGGAGTCATTTGAAAGTTTTCTAACTTTTCATATTTCCTTGAGATATTCATTTAAAACATTATTGGAAAAGTTACATCTTCCAAACAGTAGCAAGAATAAGACCCACCGTTCTTTTTGTATCTAATTGCCACTAAACTTCCACGGCTTATGAATCAATAAATGACCAACTCTTCTTAGACAAATGTTAATTTGTCCCCTTGTCCCGCACTCAGGCACACATGCACACATTCCATATACTATTTCAGAAGCTCTGCACTAGCTCTTACATTATTACAAGTAATTAACTGCTATTATGATGCAGTAAAAAGCAATAAAATGCATTTCTGATGTTATTTCTATTCTAATATTACTGCTTAAAAAACTAGCCTTGTTAAGATTATTAAGTGCATGCAGATTTAAATTACTGTGCTACATAAATAGGTGTACTATAAAAGAAGCAGTTTTCTTTTATTTTCTTTTTCTTTCTTTCTTTGTTTCTTTAATATTTTGACCTCCTAAATTACCCTATTCTCAGCTTTTGAGAAGCCAGATGCTCCAAAAGACTTTTTTCCTACAATATGATAAATTAACATCTCATTTGCTTCGCAATGAACTACTGTTAAAAAAAAAAAGGCTTTCTGCAAGTATTTAGAAGATTCCTATTTCAGTATTATTTACTAGGAGAAAAATGCAGCCTAAAAAACAGTTTCATAATTTTACTAGCATATTGAAAGACCTATTGAGTTTATTCTGTGATGCTTATTCTGTGACAACATTGCAATGTTGTCAAGATACAAACTGTAAAATGCACAAGCATAAATCCCGGAATGCATCAGGAAGGGTATTCTAGAGCGTTATTATTAAGGCACGTGCATACATTCTCCAAAATAAAATGTACCATAGAGTCACTCATAGTGCTGAAAAATTCCCTTAAATTCAAACTTAAACTTACAAGAACAGAGAGGAGATTTACTGGCTTGCCTTGTATAACTAAAAAAGTGGGCTGAAAGAATAACCTTTACATGCAAAGAGGCATAAATAATTAGATAATTTTACATTTTTTCAGGAGATACATAAAAATGTTACACTCAAATTTTTCTGTTTTCTTTAAATAAATGATGCACTAAAAGCAACACTTTTACAGTTCAAGTGTTTGCATACATATGTATATATATTTTTTTCTTTTAATCAGTTCCATTATTTTTAACAAGTAACTTCAAATCGCATTTCCAGTCACACACATAAATCACACAACACAAAATGTAAATAATGGTAGAAACATAACACTGTAACAAAGATTTCATACTGGTGATTCTTAATATTACCCAACTGTTCTTTAGTCAAGACTTTGTATTTCCTTCATTAGATCTTAGATCAACACCAGAATGACACTGAGATATTAAGATCAATTAAATGTCTTTTAATAAGCTAGTTAAATTTACCACCTCCAAAAGGGTTCTGACAAAAATTGTTTTTATATTTAGTAATCCTGTGTTAGACACTCACAGACAAATCTTGAGCCACTGTATTTTTAAAGATATAAATGATAAGATTTTTAAAGATATAAATGATATACTAAAATGAATTAAGATCTTAAAATGCAATAAAATGATGGCATTTGATTTTTTGTTTATGTCAAATTCCCATGTGAGCAATGCTGGCTTGTCCACATGCTACTGCTATAACACCAAAAAGTTAGTGCTTTACACAATTTATTAGTCTTGTTTCCATAACCAGAACCTTGCTTCTAAGCATACCAGGTTAAGGATATGAATAAATTCTTTACTGTGAGGGTGGTGAGGCACTGAACAGGTTGCACTGAGCAGCTGTCGATGCCCCATGCCTGGAAGTGCTCAAGGCCAGGCTGGATGGGATCTTAAGCAATGTAGTCTAGTGGAAGATGTCCTTGTTCATCATGGGGACTTGGAACTAAATGAACTTTAATGTCCCTTCCAACCCAAACCATTCTCTGATTCTTTGGTTCTGTATCCAGGGCACTTGAGGAAGGAAAGACAGTACAAGTTATTAACTCTGAGGTCTGTTTCTTTCACTCTGCTCCAGCATGAGACCATTTGGATTCCAAATAATGAATTCAGAATTCAGATTTTAAAATAAGAATATATCACATATAGTGATAATACTTCAGCTAAGTATGAAATGGCAAACGTGCAGAATTACAAATATAGTTTATAATAAAATTCAATATAATCAAAGATATTCAGTTTATTATTGGTAATAGACATAAGCCTTTTTTTTTTGTCTGTTTGTTTGTCTTTAACTGGTAAGGATCACCTCCCAGACCACAAAGAAAACTCAAAGGTCCTTTTTTACATGCAGAAGTCTGCAATATTTACCTTCACTGAAACACTTGACTGTACAAATACACATAATTATCATAATCTTTTGTGGAAAATTTTTTACCATTTTTTCCTAATGGTCACTTTAAATGAAGATTAAATTGCACCCAAGAGAAACATATAGTAAGAGAGTTCATGAAAGGGTGTAAAAAAAAATCTGGAGCTGAGATTCCCCTGCAGTCCGTGGTACAGACCATGGTGAGGCAACTCTGCCCCTGCAGCCCATGGAGAAGCACAGGGATGCTGAGATCCACCTGCAGCCCATGGAAGAGACCCACGCTGGAGCAGGAGGATGCCTGAGAGGAGGCTGTGAATTTGTGGGGGGCCTGTGCTGGAGCAGGGTCCTGGCAGACCCAGAGAAGTTGAACAGAAGCAGGTTTCCTGGTAGGAATTTTATTATATTTTCTCTCCCCTGTCTATGTGAGGCTTTGGTGACTGACAGGCATCCAAGAAGAGTTAATATCACTACATCAATATTTTACACAATCATTCTTTACTGGGAAAGCAGAAAATAAAACCCATCCGAAAAATGAAAGAATAATGGGCCAGATTACAATTATTGGGTTTTTTTCCTATCAATTAACATTGACAGTATCAGAAATGTCTTTTGTAACTCAAGATGGGATTGGGATTGTCAGGTGAAGTTGAAGGCTGAGTCAGGAAAACAAGCAATAGCATTATAAGTTATTACAGAGCATGAAAAAAGATAAAAGCATGATAAACATGATAAAGCATAGAGCATAAGCATAGAGCATGATAAAAGATATTTCAGCAACCTATTTTGGAAACTCCATTGAATAAAGGCTACATATATGATATAAGATTCAAGTTAATTTCTTCAATGTAAGGGATACATAAATCAGGTAACATCTAGAAGCATGTTACCTCTAACATGACATGACACACATTTTATTTTCTCTTTTGAGCAATATATTTGGTTTATATACTGATTTTAGTCTTTGATCTTAAAAGTGTGACGGTTTAATAAAATTATTAGGATTTCATTATATCTGATGGTCTAGGAGTGTTTGAAACATTCCAATGCCAATACATTTTCTTAAAATAATATTAAATTCACCTACCACTGGGAAGAGATCAAGTCTTAAAGGCTCACAAAATCAGAGATGAAAAGGAAATTACCAGGATCAGCACACTTAATTTTTTTAGAAACTATTTATAAGTCTACCTATTGATTTTCTTGGTTTCAGACTTCTCCGATTGAAAGTTTCACCCACTTCTACCTAATGGAAATACATCTGCCATAAAACTGGGAAGCATTTTCTTACAACATGGGAAGAACTTTAGTTTTGACTTTTATCTTGTCTGAAAAATCTGGACATTGTTGTAGAATTATTTTCCCTGTTACTTTGAGAGAAGTATAATACCTACACAGTGTTAATAATTTTTTTTTAATAATTCACGACTGACTATGCTGGGTGTTCTTGATTCTGTTTTGTTTTGCTTCCCCAAAACATGTTCAAATTGAGCCATTCGAACTGGATACATTTCTCCACCAAAACCTAAGATAGACATTAGGAGGGCCATCAATGGTATCTAGATGGTCTAATGTGTGAAGTACTGTGAAAGTTTAACTAATTGAAAAGGCATTTAATTATGTTGGTGGCTTGATTATATACTTTTAACAATTGAACAGTCTCATGTAATTTTCCAGAGAAGTAATAAGAAAAACACAAGAAAGCCTGAACTGTTAACCTCCCCTAAAAACCAAAAGATTGCAAGTTATTATTACAGACCAGGTTAAAGGATAATGCTGGTTAAACAATATTTTAATTGGTAATGCAAAGTTTGAGTTATGTCTAGGAAATAAGATAACCTCATTAAAGTTACTTAACTGAGTCAATGTTAAGGATACAGTTCAGAGTGGTAGCCTTGACAAAGTCATATTTAGGAAGCTTTCTAAAAGAACATGTCTTTGTAGGGCTTTTTTTTCCAGATATCTTTTAATTCGAATTCTTGTGAATAAAATTGTGAAATTTTGCAGGGAGGTGTTGATTTTGTTGAATCTTTGTCAGAAACTAGGCAGACTTCCCAAGATAAGGTTTCTTGGCAACAAGCTTGTCTATCTGGCAGTCTGAAAATGTCAACTATCTGCCATGAAACTGGATACCTCATCACCTACTAGGTCTATCTTTAGCCAGGATACTCCATGGAGAGAGGGTTTCCTTTTAGGATATGCAGGGAATCCGAATCCTGAAGCTGAGTTGGCAGGAAGCTTTGCATTTCTGATGTTCTGGCAGCATCTGTTTGAGTAAGATTTCTTTGGGCATAGACTCATTCAGCTTTGATGAATAGTTGGGAGGCTGAGACTTCAGATCTGCAGCGGGCATTTTAACTCCAAGTTGAAACCCCTAAATATCAGTTGTTTAAAACTATTATAAAAAAATTTACTACAATGTGAAAATTTTATGAATAAATGTATTTCTGAGTCGTCTTTCATAAAATTTCTGGAGTTATGAAGTGTTAAAAGGGACAACAAAAATAATAAAGACAAAACCAAATTAAATCATCATAATGAAATTGTTTTTTGCCTTAGAAAATTTCAACTTACCTCGCTCCTTTCCCTTTGGCACATGTAACTTTTCGCTTTAACCATACTGTGAGCCCATTTCAAAATGTCTCCTCTTTGTGTTAACAGGATAAGAGAACAGATTTCAACAGGTCAGATGTACCTTAACTTGAACAGAAGAATTGAACAGTCTTGTTATCTATCAGCTTGGAAAGAACACCAGGTTTGATTTTTACTCTTTTCTGATAATATATTAATCTATATTTATATATTTTCGTATTTTTGAAGAAACTACTGTGTTTCAAGAATAAGAGTTCTTAATGACTACTTATTTTATAAAAATAGGTATTATAATATGAATACTTAGAAATTTTAGTGATTGAGCCAGAAAAATACATCAGTTTTCTAAAAGAATTTTTAAAATAAGTCTCACAAAGATTTCAAACTACCTTCTTTTCTTTTAACTCAGAAAATACTTAAAATTTTATGTAAGTCAAATAATGACTTACAGGTTATGTGTCAGTTACACAAAAAGCTTTTGCCTCACTTCTCCAAATTCCTCCTATGTCAAACTATGACAGTTACGGGTGGGTTTTTTTTGTTTTGCTTGCTTGTTGTGTTTTGTTTTTCTGGTTAGTAAGTTCAATATTGCTATAAAATTGGTTATTCTTCCATATGTTTAAAATAAAAAACTATCAGCAAATTCACATTCCTATAATTTTTGCTTTGGCACTCAAAAACATGTATCTTTGTGCAATTCCTGACAGGTTGTGCAAGCATTGCACTGTATTGCTTTTGGCTGGGATAGTGTTAATGCTCTTCACAGTAGCTGGTATGGGGCTGTGTTTTGGATTTGTGCTGAAAACAGTGCTGATGACACAGGGATGTTTTCATTATTTCTGAACAGCACTGACACCAAGTCAAGCCATTTTCTGCTGCTCATGCCATGACACCAGTGAGGAGACAGGGGATGCAAAGAAATTAGGAGGGGACACAGACAGGACAGCTAATCCCAGATGCTCCTGGGGAGATTCCCTACCACATATTGTGCCCCATACATAATGCTGGGTGCAAAAGAATTAAGGCTGACATGCTCAAAATGGTGGTGTTTGTCTTCTCAGGTCACCATTACGTGTGATGGAGCCCTGCTTTCCTGGAAATGGCTGAACACCTGCCTACACATGGGAAGTGGTGAATGAATTCCTTGTTTTGCTTTGCTATTTCCTTGTTTTGCTTTGCTTCCAGGTGCAGCTTTTGCTTTACCTTTTAAACTGTTTTTATCTCGACCGAAAAGTTTCCTCACTTTTATTCTTCTGATTCTCTCCCCTCTTCTCACCAGAAGGAAGTGACAGTGGTTGTGTGGTACTTAGTTGCTGGCTGGGGTTAAACCACAACATGTATTTTCATAAGTCTTGCTGGAACTTAAAGGACCTAGCCAAAGATTGTGATGACTGTGCTACAAACAAAACATATTTTGGTGTATTTTCAGTGAAAAAGATGTGCCACTGAAATAGCTGTGATAAGATATTGAATGTAGCATATTCAGTTTTCTACTATACTAGAAAATAGGGACACACACACATACTCCCACACCCCCAAGTACAATATCTCCAAAAGTGGAAAAAAATTTGAAAAAGGAGCATACTAGAATGCTAATCTTGAATAATTTGTTTGATTGTTTTGGTATAAATGCATTGCAAATACATGAGAGTTGTGACTTGAATATAAAAGAGGTTGTGAATCATCCATGGGGAATTTCAGAATTTATGGGATGGATTTTAGGACTAGATATATGTACTTCTTTATTTTAAAGAAATTGTTGCCACACTTCAGACATAATTATCTTGGTGCCCAAGGTTTTTTGCTCTCTATCACATCATGGACTGAGAATTTGCTGTTTTGGCCTATAGTATAAATTCAGTCCTAAGGCAACTATAACCTTCAAAGTGTGTTTATGTGTCAATTATGCAATCCATCTATTTCCAAACTCCCCATCTTTTCTACATATCCAAGAGAGCACAGATACCTAAATCCAATGAAGAGTTTCTCTTGTCTCAGTCTGTAACAATGTTTGCAGTGAATCTAATAGGGAAGGTAAACACATCCACCTGTAAAATATAGAAATGTAGTTTGATATTGCATAGCCTTTGGTAATCCATTAGTCTACTAGGCTTAAAAATCATGCTTCTTCACAGTTGACTAAAGCAAGAGGAGAAAGGAAAAAAAAATCTTCACTTAAAATTTGGAAGAAGAAAATAGACTTTTGCTACCATTTCTTTTCCTTTTTCCAAGGAGAGCTGCCTTGTCAGGCTCCCTGTCTCACCAATAGGTTTCTGATGTTGTGCCTTCACAGCGGGTCAATATTTAGAGTTGAATAGTCTGTGCTGAGCTATCCCTGTTTAGTGTGATAGAATTCTTTTGTCTCCTTACTCCTTTTATATTTTTAAACACAAATTATTGCATAAAAACTCAGAAACAGAAAATATCGTTGGGAAGTTATGGGTTTGTAATTAAGAAAGGAATGAAAAGCTGAAGTACAGCAGAAAATTGTACCTCCTGTGTTCCTAGTAAGATTGGTACATATCTTGGCTAGTGGAGTGGAGAAGGGCTACAGATTTTATCAGTACTTGGAGTGACAACCCATTGCTTTGCTTCTGTTTTGTTATGTATTGAATTTTTTTTTTTTTGCTCAGGTCTTAAAAGTGTGAGCTGTGAAGAGACATTTTATGTTTTATTTATTAGGAATTAATTGGGTTTTATGTATTTGCCCTGCTCCAAGACACAGTCAATAACCCTACGTGTTTCTTCCCTGAAGTAATAGAGGAGAAATGGAAGAAAGGGCTTGCTTAGCAACACTGAGGGGAAACAAAAAGAAAAAATTAAGTGACCTGACCAGCTAAAAACTGTTAAGGGTATTCAAAGCTATGTGTTTAAACACTGTGAAAGACTAATGCATTTTGATATATTTTATGTGTGTATTAAATGCACACATATTACATTTACAATTAGCATAATCTTTTCAATCAAGGAAGCAATTATTACAGGTAAACAGCAGTTCTGACAAAAGAAATATTTTTTTTACAATGAAGATAGGTATAGGTTAATCTTTTTGGTACAGTTGTGAAATACAGATGTTATAAAGCAAAAAGGAAATGTAAAAAATATACTTCAAAGTAAGACTATTACACTAAATATATTGTTAAGTTGTCAAACTCCTATCTCTATATGGAAATTTGCTTCTGACATCCTCTCCTTTATACAAGACAAGAAATTGCAATCCTTTATTACAATTTTGCCGACATTGATTTCTCTAAAAATTTATAAAATTTCTATTACCTGAAAAATTATTTTGCCATATATTTACAATTTTTTTTCTCTATGTTCCTACTTAACAGGTCACTAGAGAAGTACACGTTTCAGCATCAGCAACTACTCTTTTCCTTTTTTGCTGAAGCTGCCTAAAATTAAATAGACTATGATTAGATTAACTATTTAAAATATATATATTATTTTTAAGTTCAATTGCTAGTTGTAATATTTTTTGCTTACCTAAACTAAGTTTCAAAAGACAAAAGTTTCAAAAGAAGAAGGCAAAAGACTAAGTTTCAAAAGAAGTATTAACTTACTTCAAAGCATTCAGAAATTACTCTGAAAATGTTAAATAAGTTCTAATTTTATCTCTTTAGACCACGTTTGTTGTATAAAATTAGGAATATAATTCCAACATATTGCTCTGATAAATATTTTGTAACTCCTGAGTAACAAGCCAATGTTTTAAAGCATTAGCTAATCTTTTCAAAAATTTTAAAGAATGAAAAAATATATGTTATTTGTAAATCTCAGTATCTATATCTAGTACTATTATACTGGCTATGATGGCAACAAAAATTCTAGTTATGTTTTTGGCCATTCAAAAGTAGATGAATAAGGGCATACCTTTGTGTTTCCATTTCTCCTAGAGCCTTTTGTTGGTGGTGGTCTTTATAATGAGCATTATTCTTTCATTTTAACATATCTTGGAATAAGAGGAAAATTCAAATAGCATGATCTCTTATGTTTAGGTTCTTCAAACCTCCATCTTATTATTTCTTTACACTTTTTAAGCCTTTAGTAATTTTACTAATTTCTGCCTCTGGAAAGAGTCTTTTTAATTTATTTATTTTGGTCTCTGCAAGCTTGCATGCATTCATATCAACTCTCAGCATGGTTTTTGAAACAGCTCTTGCATCTGTCTCTTTCTGATCCAGCAACAGAGGGACTTGGTATCTGATTTCTATCTTCATCATTATTAGCTGGAATAAAACCAGCTAGGGTAGGGTATGTTCTAATATAAACAGACCCTTCATATTTCCTTTATGAATAACTCATAGGTTTTCTGACATTCCTGCTTAATCACTTAAAAATTACTTTGGCTTAGATTAAGTAGGAAAAAATCACACAGATAATACAGCTTAGACATTACATTTATTAAAAGTACAGTACAAAATTTATTGCTCTGAAAACTGAACAAAAATTTAAGTTCTGTTGCACAAAATTTTGTTCATAGATATATGGCAACTGTCTCTGTCACAAAAAAAGTTTAAAAATTATAAACTTTTACTAAACTTTACAAAAAATTATAAACAGATAAATTGATCTCTCAAAAAAATATAATCTAAGACTTGAACTTTCCCAAACTAAATCAGTAACAAGAATAGATTACACAAGATAAGGAGAATTTTTTTGAGATCTTCTAACATTCATCAAAGTGAAATGATTGACATGTTAAAAAAGTCTGTTAAAAAAATCTTTTAAACTGCCTACGTAGCATCACATCATCTGTCCACTGCCTTCAATATCTGACCACTTATATAAACCAAATCATAAACAAATGAATAAAAACAATTGTTTTTTACAGAATGTCAGAAAGCATAATAAAACTTGATATTGAAGATGCATGAAGAAAAGTGTTGAGGACCTATAAAAAATAATGTGCTCTGTCACTTGCAAAATTATCCTAGATCACTGATTGTTTTTAAAATGGAGTTTTTACTTCTCATTACCCTACTCTAATCTTAATTGGTAATAAATTAAATTAAGGTCATGCCAATTTTGACTGTGATGGTATTTGGTGAGTGACCTCACCCTGTCATTATCTCAACCTACCAGGCTTTCATTATATTTTCTGTCACCTTTCCAGCTGAGGAGAAAGAGTGCTACAGTAGCTTTGGTGGGCACCCAGTAATAATACAGCCCGGGTCAACCCACCACATGCTCACCCTGTTAACTTCCTTTTTTCCTCTTTGAAAGTACATCTAAAGACACTAAATATAGTATACATAAGATCAGAGTAACAACTGACCATGAAAGTCTGGTGAAAAGTTGTGGTTGGTGGGAATTTGAGAAAAGCTGATATGTGTTGAAATACACAAGAATCAGAAAAATATGTCCAGCCATAGAAAAGAGCAGGCACTGATCTAAATGTTCAGAAAGAGTGTTCTGGCTGACTCAAATTTTTGCATATTCCTCTTGAAGCATTGTCAAAAGGAACAGTCTTCATTGTGTTTGGCAAATATACCTGAATGTAAGAAGTTTGTTAATAAGTCTCAGAGTGAGCTATCAGAGTGTCTATTCAATAAACACAGAAGACACAGATTTTTGACTCTCTGGGACTGACACACCATGACATGACACATTGTCATGGTCTGTATCAATCAGAAGCAATTTCTCTTTTCACAGTTAAGAGTTGTTGAACTAAAAATAGTTTGGTGTTAGCCATAGGTTAAAATTAAAAAGCTTAAAAAAACCCCCAAAAAATCAACAAAACAAAACCAGAAACCAAACCCAAAATTTGAGGTTAGCATATATGGTAAAAAGACACAACATCATTAAACTATCTTTGTATTTCACTTATTTGAAAAGACTCTGTTTCTGATGTTGTTATTCAGGTCTCTAAAATCTTATTGCCTAGGAGGTTATACAGAGAGACCAAATGACTGTCAGGCTTAAAAATTTGAAACACAATCTATTCAAAGACTCAGTACTGAATAGTCCTTATTTTAGACAGCTTTTTATTGTCCAGCTCAGTGTATTAGAGTGTGTCTTTGGACTGTGTTGAGCATTGATATGAGAAGAGCAAAAAAAATAAAGAACATCTGATCATTTACAATAATCAAAACGTATTTTCTCAAGAATGAAATTATTCAGATTCTGAGAAAAAGATTACCTGTCAAAAAAAAATGGGCTTTGGAAGCCCAGAGATACTGTTTAATGGAGCAGTATTTTTCCCACTGACTGATCATTGCCCCTTGGCATGGACTAATCAGATGTAGAGACAGGATGCTTGAATTTTAACATGATTCTGAGCCTTTTAAATTCACAATTAGTCATTGAACTGACACCAAGTATATCAATGTAGACAATTTATTTTGATATAAAACTGTCTGGAGACTTTCTTTCTAAAAGAACTATGACTTGTAGCACAGTTAAATGTTCAAGTGGAACGTGCGTATATGTAAGAAAAGGAAGGATTTGGTATTTACTTTTAGTGATCTGTAAAGAATAAGTTACAGGTTTTTATACTCTGCATATGTGCACACTGAACTAACATCACCACAAAATTCCAAAGAAAGAGACTTTGGAACATCTCCCTTTTTTTGTTTGTTTGGGTTTTTTGTTTCTTGTTTGTTTTGCATTATAGTCTTTTATTTTGTTTGTATATAAAAGAAAGGCCAGAAAATATAACCTGAGAGAAACTGTAAAGAAGGAGGAAAAAAATCTGTTATTGATTAGACCAATGGTAAAGGTTTCAGGAGTCTCTATTCTGTTATTGACTTTATCATTCATTTTGTTAAGGTCTTAGGAGTAATTTGTTTCCACTTAGTGCATCTCTGTGCCTACATCTGTGAATTTTAGAGTAAGTAGAGAAGATTGTATAGGCTTAGGAAACCTGGACAAAATGTTAATGGAGTCAGTCTGCTTCTAAATAAAGTGAAGTAGGAACATAATGAATCTTAATTCTGCTGTACTAGCCCTGTATTTTGATAATGAACTAGTATGAAGTGGAAGATTGAGTTCTAAAAATATTCTAAAATATTTAGTTTTCTTTGGTTTTCATGCTGTTGGTTTTTTTCATTTTTCCCCATCATTAAATGTGAAAGAAATTTCTATAATTTTCAAGTACAAAAATTTATACAAATTCTGATCAATATTAAAATATTTGCCTCATGCCTTGCAGAAAATGTATTTAATGTAAAAAGAAAAATTGCTTTCCTCAGGAAATTTACATTTGTTAGAAGGAAAATTGTTCTGTGCTAAATAAGAATTACACCTGCTTTTGTGTTTTGATTATATAAATAGTATAGCTTTTGTTTAAATCTGTATAATTTAGAATTAAAACATTTTATGTTCTACTTCTTTAATTAAGGATTTTTTTCTCTTACATTTATGACTTACGGTATAATATCTATGCAGCAGCTTATAAATATTTGTTACTGAGGTGACTCTATTACTTGGAAAACCTAAAATTATCATCATTTCAATCTGTTAAGGCCAAATAAATAAAATAAATAAGGTCACTGACGTCTGTTTTACTTGAATAAACAAATTCATTCAAAATTAACCCATGACTTTCTATAATTAAAAAAAACCACACACAACACTGTAAATTCCAAATTGCAGATTGCTTATCCACAGACTTAGTCTTGTCTCTGTTTAAATTCATTTTCAAAGATCTTTTTATTTGTTCCAATTTGAAGCACATTCAGTACAAGACAACAATACTGGCTAAAAATATAAGTTCTCATTTTCTGAATTCTATGGAATAAGGTGGAGCATTCAGGCTTGCAACCTCGTTTCCTTTTCCATAAACGACCCCAGCAGACTCAACAGTACATATAGCATGCATTTGCATTTGAGTAAATCTATGTGTTAAAAAGAGCATCACTGGAGGATCCCAAGTATACAGCTTCACTATTGCTCAAAATATCTGGTGAAATTGTATTTTCCTGCCTGTGTTTCTGCAACACAACACCTACCACTAAGTTCTAGCCACTTAAATTGTTAGGAAAATATTCTTCAGTGATTTTTGTGTGCGCTCCTACAATTTTCAAAGTTACTGTTTCTTAACTCGCCTTAGGATCTCAAGTGTTTTTCTGCCTTTCTATAGAGAATTGACATCTACTGAGCCTTTTCTTCCAGATTTTGCTCCTTTTCTATGATTATCCAGTCATTCACAGTGACCATCCCAACAAGTGTGAGCACCTGAATCTTGATCATAAAATCATGAAAACAAATTCCAGTAAATCAAGTCTCTGCAAAACCCCATGGTTATTTGTTTGGAACAAAGATAAAGAAGAAAAGTTCCTTTTTAATTTACTATCAACAGATGTATTTTTCTTTTTTATGAAATTATGTTTTCACATGAAAAGTATTCTGAAATTTGAAAACAACTATTGAATTTTATATTTTAAAGTTGATTATTGGTTCCAAAGTTTCAGTTTTCAGATAACACTTCCCTCTGTAAGACAAGAGGGATCTTTCTATAAGCCTGAAATAATTTTTCTCCCACAGTTACCAACTACCGTATTAGGTAGAATTGCTGTACTTTTAAAAATATTGTTAATCCCTTTAAAAATGGAAATTTCTTATCTATGTTTTTCTTTGTAGTTGTTGTTTCATTGCATATATGCCATAAAAACCATCTGACATCACTGTATCAAACACCAGCTTCAGTTCCTGCAGGAGGCAATCTTTATCTTTCCATTTAACTGAGAATGCAATTTTTGGCAAGGCCATAAAGCTGCAAAAACATTTATTAAATTAATACATTGGTCTCTGAATACTGCATGATGCCGCAGCATCTGTCACAGATTCCTTCATGCACCGATAGGTGAAGAATGGAGGGAGTTTTGGCTGCACTCTCTAATATGACATCCACCAGAGAGTAGATATAATAGAGGAAGAAGAAAGCTGGCAAAGGGCTTATGGTGATAACTTTCACACAGAGGAAATGAGGCTGCACTTGCTGACTCTGTTATACAGTTCTGCACTATTCCCTGCCCCATTTGGGACTATTTCTTGATGGGAAATGCTATATTAAATATTGATACTGTACTTCAAAACAACAACGACTTGTTTTTAACTAGCAATAAATTCAGAGCAGATGTGAAATTATTTCTATTTATGACTTGAAGAAGACTGGCAATCTGTAACTCACTAACAGCTCAGAAGACATCTAAATTTCCTGTTCCTGCATTATTATTCTGCAAAATAGTCTTAATCCTACCTAATTAATAAGAAAAAAAAAAGACAAGTGTAGTCTTTTTTACTAAAAAAAGTTGTTTTACTAAAATATGTAAAAGTGTAGTTGTATTTAAAAGTGTAGTTGTTTTACTAAAATATGATAAAACACCTTCATTAAGCTTTAATTTAAACACAGAAAAATTAATAAAAATTCTTCAAAGGGTGCTTTATATTCCTCAGCTGTTGCCCTGTTGAACATGTAAAAAGAAAGAAAATTTACTTTATGTTGTTTGATGATTATGCTAACAGAAAAAAAAAATTATACTAATTTTGTTGCAGAATGCTCTATATTTGGAGGTGTCTGAACTGTCAGCAAATCTGGAAAGCAAATATCTTTTTATAGTCTTCTAAAGAAATTATTATTAAGCCAATACTGCAAAACAAGATGCAATCCATGTGCCTTCTTCATGTTAATACTCTAGATTTCCCCTGCAGTCACAAAGATCAATAGAATCCTATAAAATTGATCATCTGACTCATTTTACGTCTGTTACAGAGTTAAATAAAACCTGATACATATTTATTTATCACCAACAACTAAAAAGGAAGACTAAAACAGTAAAACACTGTTCACTTTTTACTTCTAAATTTTAGCTTTATAAAAGCTATAAAGGGTGAATCTCACTATATTTAAAGCATCTTCTATCTTTTTAAGGAAAAAGAAACAACAGTTTATAAGAACTACACAATGAAGACTGAATCAGAATTATTTTTATTAGAATTTTAGATATATTTTTTATATATAAAAATATTAAGTTGTGTCAAGTGTGATAGTAACAGAAATTATGCAGTTTCATTGTTCTCAAGCACAGTTGTTCAGGTTCTCTCATCTTCAAAAACTGTATTTGTATACAAACAAAGCCAATAGTTCATGTGAGACTTTGATTTCAACTTCCACCTCACTTACTTTAATTACCTAGTCACACTCTGGAATGCACATTCCTTGCACTCAATAAAAACATTTTCAAATATCAAAATACAGCTTCTATATTTAGCATGCAGTCAACACTTAATCAAAAAACAATAAATATCATTGTGGCAATATAATAATGTTTTAGACTAACATGCATAAGCAGAGGAGACATTAAGTTCTATGAGTGGGATGATTATTTCTTTCCTTTCTCACACAACTGGAATGAGATGACATTATATAGTAAAATATCCTGCCCTTCAGATTTTTTTCTTCCTGGTATTTTTCCAGCTACTCTGAAGTCTGAAAAATTTAAACCTTTTGGGGTCATATTTCTATTTAATTTCAATGACAAAGTGTTATGAGTTTATTAAAAAAAATAAAATTTAATATCTAAGGTATCCAGCCAGAAAATGCTTACATGTGAACCTGTAAATGTCAAGGGACTGATTATTCCTCCTGCTTATCAGGAAAAACCTGCAAGAGAAGGATTAAAAGTCTTGATTATAAGACCTGATAGAAGAAGAAAATACTAAGTTAAGTATGGTTATGCTGGTTATGCTGAGATAATTTTCTCCACATAGCTGGTATGGGGATGTGCTTTGGATTTGTGTTGGAATCAGTGCTGACAGCACAGGGATGTTTTAACTGTTGCTGAGCAGCGCTGACACAGAGTCAAGGCCTTTGCTTCTCACCACACCCCACCAGCAGGCAGGCTTGGGCTACACAAGGAGTTTGTTGCACACAGCCAGGACACCTGATTCCCCTTGACCTAAGGAATATTTCATATCATATGACCTCATGTCCAGCATATAAATCTGGGGGTAGAAGGAAAGAGACATTCAGAGTGATGGCATTTGCCCTCTCAAGTCAACACTGTGTGATGGACTCATGTTTTCCTGGCGATGGCTGAACGCTTGTCTGCCCATAGGAAATCACAAATTAATTCCTTGTTTTGCTTTGCCTGCATGTGGCTTTTGCTTTAACTTTTAAACTCTCTTCATCTCAATCCACCAGTATTCTGACTTTTCTGCTTCTCTCTCCACCTCCATTGTGGGGGGAGTGAGCGAGCGGCTGTGTGGGGCTCAGTTTCTGGCTGGGGTTAAACCACAGCAGTAACTGATATGCATTAATGGGAAAGACATGATAGCTATGTTATGTGTACATTAACTGCTAAGTGTGCATTAGTTTATTCGTGTATTAGGTACACTGAAAGTGAAAATTTACACATATGACCTTTTCATGAGCAAAGCAGCCTTGACTTGGGGAACATGACACAATTTAATTTACTGTGAATTAACATGTAATTTTAATCACTGTTTCAGGTATTAAACAAGGGAAGTTAATTAAACCAACACTTAGAAAAACTACTTTTCTACGTGTTCCTGAGGCTCTCCTTCAGTCTAGCACCTCTCTCCCACTTGTTTAATTTAATTCCCCTTTCTTTTCATGACACATGACACCCAGTCCCTTCCAGTCCATTTGGTGATGCTGTAGTCAGTGTACAGTAGTTTATTTCTGTTCCTTGCTTCTTACAGTTCTCCTGCCTCAGCATGTCTCCTTCACAAGCCACAGTCCTTTTTGGGGTGTCTTTGATCTCATATGGGTTCTCCAAGGGCTGCTGTTTCTCAGAGCATCCCTCTTTCATTCAAGAGTTCTCTTTGCTTACCTCCTCGCAGGTCCTTTTTTGAGATTCCTCCACAACCTCCTCTCACCTTCTTTTCTGTTGTCTCCTACCTCTGGCAGCTGCCACCCTTCCTCAAGCACACCTGATCAGAGGCACAGTGTGCTCCTCTGGCTGACTGAAGGTTTGAGGCATGATGGGCTGTCTCCATCCTTTTTAGAGTCATCTAGAACCTGCTCTGACAGGCACAGGGAGGCTCGTGGCCTCCCTCCACACAGGCATCCTCAGGCCCTGTTACCAAGCCTGGCCTTTTATGGCTAATACAGAGCCACTACACTTGCTCTGTTTCCACAATCCCATAGAGACACGCATGAATGCACAATTTGTCTACACATTATTCAATAACTGAGCACAAATCCATTTTGTCATTTCATTACTATGTTATTCATATTGTGTTTACACATTAATATGCAGCTATAAGTCTTTAGCAACTTCTCTTACATTCATTGTCACATTGTAGGGATCATCAAATCAGTATTTGAGTGTCTTTAAGAATGTGAAATGGAGTCACTCCAAAGTGGGAATCAAATATTCCTCTTCTGAAAGACATTAGTAGTGAGAATTGAGGAAAAAGAACAAGGCTTTTAGCCATCTGAAGCTTTGTTCTGAGCCATCTCTATTACTGCCTGGTAAATGGTAAATTTAGATCTTCTTGATCTATAAGTTGCATTCAGGCTTTGATATTTCAGTCAGGGATGTGTCTATCCTCCCTGACTTTCTTGAAAATCTTTGAAATACCTTTATGCTTAAGTTTTCCACAATTTATTCGATATTTTGGGAAAAAATCCACATCACTAACAACAAAAAACCCCACCCTCCTTATGTTTACATTTAGTGTATTATATGGGAATTTTTACAGGAACATGCTTGTTCTTATGACAGAAAAGCATTAATTAGACAAACATGAACAAGAGACAGTCTACTTCATTGAAGAGATCCTAGTTTCTTGAAACACCCTTCATTCTGTTGACAGAATATAGATGTTAATAATAATTTCTACAGAGAACAATGCCTTATACCAGTGAAGAACTAAGGAGGGGAAAAAAAAGATTTCTTTAAATCTAGTCTAGCTTTAGTAGGGAGAATGTATACAGCTGAGCCTAAAACCTGATTATCTACAGTCCTGGTGGGCAAGCAATAGTACAAGGCTTGACTTGATAAAAGAGAGAGATAAGGTAAAAATATAGCTTTTGGTAAACAGCTGAAAGTATTTTTCAGCTGAAAGTATCATGAGATAATAAAAAAGTTGGAATTTTATGATGCTCTCAGTTTCTGGGTTTTGTGGGGTTTTTTCCACTGATAGAGGGACAGAAGATTTTTTTTTTTTCAATTTACTGCAAGAAAATGGAGAATTTTCACAAGGGTTATCGCAACTTAGTAGGGTTGAATCTGGTGAAAACTTTTTATCTTATACTTACAGTGTGTTTCCAGAACATTGACCTGCACAAGTCATTATTTAGCTGATAAAAAAAATCATGATAAAAAATCAGAAATAAGCAAGTAAATTAATGTACTGGTTTTTGCCTGGTATTGGCTAAACAGTGGGGGAAAAAAACCCCCAAAAACTAGCAAAAATTACATTAATGAATTACATTTCATTACAGAAATGCAGACATTTTAAGATAAACCCAATCCAGTGGTTCACATGCACATCTCATTGACTGTTAGGGCTGGTTTAAACACACATGTCTGTGTGGCCAAGAAAGAGAAGACTGGAAGTGTCTTACTGTAGATTTTCAAACACCCTACTCGGGTTCTGAAGTGATATAAGATGCAAATGAAGTGAAGTTCCTCACTTCAGTGAGATTTTCTTATAAATCACAGAACTGATGAAATGGAAATGAGAGGATCCATCGTATTTTGTTCTTTAACAAGGGAATTTTTATGGCTTTAAAAGAATTCATATCCTGTCTGATCTGGTTATACACATATGCTTTCAGTAGGACTTTTTGCATCAGTCTCCACATCAATTTAGCTTTACAAATTCATTTAATATCAACCTCATTCAGGCTTATATAGTTTTGGAAATATTATGTATCAATATGTTTTGGAAATATTATATATCAATTATGTAACAACATGTCCTAGAAAAATTAATTGTAGCAAGAAGCCTGAAGGTGAACAGCAGACTTCTCTGTATATAGTTAGGGTCATGAAAATGGTTGACCTGAAACTGTACCCATTGTATCAATCTGTTTCCCATCTGCATGATGATTTTTTTTTCATGGTGGAAAAAATATATTTATTATTGAAATTTACCTGTGTCATAAGCATAGAGAAGAGAGAATTAAATTTGATGGAACTGAAAAAAAAGATGACTAGGATTCTGAGAAATGAAGCAGAAATAGTCTCCATCACAGTCCTGAAACCAAGTTGTTTTGCCACAGAAAGCTGTTTGGAATTTAAAAGCATAAAGCTCAACAGTTACATGGTTTTAGTTGCTGGTTTGCTGCAAAATTCCTCTATGATGTTGGCTAAATCACCTGTCATCTGGTGACACATGGCTTGCCATCTATCCATTTCTTTATCTATCATATGTTGATAATAATGCTGATTTACTTAACAGGAATGCAGTGATGATTAATTAGATACCTCAGAAAACAAATACTTATGAAATATGAACTATTATCCGCATACAATACAGAATTTTATTTTTCCTTTACACAGATTGTTAATTATCTGCAAAACTGCTTGGCAAACATTTGACCTGAAATTTTGTAGAAAAGGTTATGTGAGATTTTTACAATTCTTTTTTTCTTTTCTCTTCCTCCTCTTTACAGAAATATTGTAAAGCAAGACAATTTGTAATGCTAACTTTGCATTTTTACATAAAATTATATTAACTTTTAATTAGATTGGATATTGATCTGGCAGCTATGTTGTACCTTAATGATCTTTACATGTAATCTGTTAAACATTTATAAATTTCATGTAGGTGATTCAACAGAGATTGATTCACAGAATTCTAAGAGTGTGGTAATAAAAGTTCAAATGCTTATAGTATGGTCAATTATGAAATTATGCTGGGTGTTTTGACAAGTATATTGTTGTATGCAAAGGAAAATTGGTATACTGTGAAATATTTTTAAGTGTCTCAATATTTTCCTATCTGCCTGGTTTAATATCTGGAATACTTCAGATATATCCTATTTTTTTTTATATATATATATATATAGTAGAACTGCACCTAGAAAAGATAATTGAAGCAGGAAACTGCTTCTCAACAGCACAGCTAAAAGCATATAATTAAACTGGAGTACATCTGGTGCCCTGTGCAGGTAGAGAGTTATCAAGTTCCCCAGCTTTTAGTAATAGGATGGCTAGATGAAGTAACAGAATTTTTAGCAAGTGATTATTCATTCGTGGAATATCTCTAATCAGGCTAGGATCTGAGATTTTTTTTTCAGAAGTTAGAACTGTCAGCATTTGGCAGTAATATGCTCATTATTTAATTAAGGTATTTAGTAATTTCTTGATATTTTCATTTGTGAGTTACCCAAATATTACTCAGTCATATCTCACATCCCACTAAATAGCAAGTGATTCTAAATATTCTAAAACTTTCTGCAAATTAAGGTCCAAGGTGTTCTATTAATAAGAAATTTTATGAAAAAACCCTCTTTCTTGCATAAAACCAAATTTTAGAACAGCCTAATCTATTTTTAATAAGTCTATAACTTTGATAAAGCTTGGATTATACATCAGAAGAAAGTTTCTTTAGGTGACCTTTGAGAGTTCTAGGTTGAATAAAGGAAATAAACCAGTACATATTTTTTAATAGGTTTTATCTATTTTCGCATCTCTAAAAGAATTTTCTCTTTTTTGCAATACTTTTTTCCTGTGTATTACCTTTGGCATTCCCATCCTAAATGGGTTGATTATATTAATTAGCTGCTACCTGAAAAGAAAGACACAGAAAATTCTGTACCATTTTGTTTTTCATTATTCTTCAGTAAAATGAAAAATATAACTCCATATTTACTTATGATTGGAGATAAATTTAGACAACTTCAGACTGACAGATGACATTTTCAGAAAGTTGTGAGTGACTGAAGAATTAGTCTATGTTGGCTTCTGTTGCTTAAGGTCAGCAATTAATCAGCAGTGTTTATACAGTATGCATCCAGTTAAAGTTTCCTCAGTGTTCTCTCACCTGACTCTGGCAATTAGACATATTGATATAACTGGTGTACTTCAGAATAAAAGCAAGTATATCCACTTTGCATTTGGACAATACCATGTTCACCTGCTTCCTATATACACTGAACAACACTTTCCTCATTCTTCAATTTCCTAAGTCAGTGGCTACTCTAAATTGTGTCAATGACTTCTAGGTATTCAACAAACTGTATCATAGATGCCATCCAGAGTTACCCCTTATTTATATCACACCTTACTGTATGGTAAAAATGGAAGAATCTGATTCTCCTGAACAAGTTCTTGGAAGGGTTATTCTTCATTCTTAGTCAAATCAGATTCAACTCCACATCTACACTGACAAGAGAGAAAGAAGAATTATTATAATTACATAATGATTATATGATAAATTATAATGATGGAAGATGTAACCAAACCCTAATATAGCACTGAGTTCAGACATACAGAGAAACAATCCACATCAGGTGTTAAATGCCATCATGTCTCTAAGCACTTTTTTGCACATCCCAAATAGAAAAAACCAAAATTATAATCTTCTTTTAAAAAACTCTTTAAATGTGTAAGTATTGAGTAATTATACCTCTAAAACTAATAATATTATAATTTTTTATTTCTTGAGAGTTTTTTTGTATAGGCCAAAGGCGGTTCTGCCCCTCTACTCCACTCTTGTGAGAACTCACACAGAGGACTGTGTTCAGCTCAGGACAGGAAGGACATGGGCACGCTGGAGTGAGTCTAGAGAAGGGCCATAAAAATGATAAGAAGAATGAAATACCTCTCCTGTGAGGAAAGGCTGAGATAGTCAGAAGTTGTTCGGGCTGGAGAAGAGAAGGGTCTGGGAAGGTATTACTGCAGCCTTTCAGTACTTAAGGGGGCCTATAGGAAAGCTGGAGACAGATTTTCTAGTAGTACCTGTCATGACAAGATAAAAGATAATGATTTTAAAGTGTAGGAGGTATGATTAGGTTTGCACATAAGGAAGAAGTTTTTCATAATGAGGGTGATGAAACACTAGAACAAGTTGCCCAGAGAGGTGGTAGATGCTTCATCCCTGCAAATATTCAAAGTCAGATTGGATGGAGCTGTAAGCAACCTGATCTATTTGAAGATGTCCCTGCTCATGGCAGGGAATTGGACTAAACGGCCTTTCAAGGTCCCTTCCAACCCAACTATTCTATTGATTCTTCAATTATATAATTTTCAGCGGACCTAAGTTACAGAGGTCTCTAACAGCGCATTAAAATTCCCCTGAGTTTATCATCACTTGGAATGAACCTAAGAACACTCATCTTATAATTCTTTATATTCCGTTCTGAATCAAAGTGTACAAAAATCCTTCCATTGCTTAGAAGCACTAGTAGTCCCCAAAATATGTGGTTGCAGCTACACAAAGGATATAAAGCTACTTACAGAAGCAAGTATTGAAAAAATTGTCCCTCTGTGATGGATGTACTCAAGTCATTAATCAATCTAGTGGTAATTCTGTACCATCTCCCGAAGAGATGGAGGCCTAAGCCAGTATTCAGAGAAGCGCATATCTAGTTCCAATCTGTTCTCGGAAAACTCATGAAGAGACAGTCACACAGTGAGTTGGGAGCACCAACAACGTGGCTGACGTGAATGATTTGCCAAGGCTCATTTATCAAGGAACAAAATTAAGGAGTCTCATGCATACCTTTCTCATTGCATGCAATTTAACTACAAGCTAACCAGTTTACTCCATAAATATGACAGCCCAAGCAAGCTTTCTTTGAGCTCTTCCTGCTCAGGAACCGGCTGCATCTGAGCTGGGAGTTGTCTCTGAGCTGGCTGCTGTCTCCTGAGCTGGGACACCCCTCAAGGCTGCTCATTGATGAAAACACCTCTTATAAACTGTGGAACTTTGGTCAGTGACTGACAGCACATAGACCCTTATACTGTGCTAAGATTCTGTATTGATAACTTTGATTTTGTCCTGATAACTTTGATTCTCAAAAGTTCTAAAACAAAATAGTTTTGAATCATTTTTACATTATCTGTGAAGTAATACAATGAACATTGTAATCATACTCTGTCACACTTTTATCATATCATATTTCAATATAAGTAGTTTTGCTGATACTTTTGTTGATGTTTCTTTGAGTCATCTAAATCACTCATTTGTGAAACCCTTTACATGACTGTAGAGTTTTTTCTCTTTTAGCCTTTCTAATGAAGCATATTCTCTCTCACAATTACAAGCTACAATGATAGATGTTGATTGTTTAACAACACCTTGTTATCACAAATTAAATTCAACAGTAGGAAAACAGACAACTATTTGGATCTGTTTGTTTTGATTTGATTTGGTAGTTCTCCCAATTTACATTAACTTAAAATTTTGGAGGTGAGTAACAAATATATAAACACTTCTGGCATCTATTCTGAATGTATGAGCTGAGGCAGTGGTCAGTGGAGAGATCCTAGGCAATTTCATTCTTTGACAGAAATTCTGGCAAAGCCCAGACTTCCCTTGCAAGCTTGGTGCTAATGCTGTATTTCTCTCCTACATTTAATTCTGCCAAAACCCAGCATCTGCTCCCATATAGGGTGTTGACAGTTGAAGCATTTTTCCATTGTGTTGTAACTCTGCCGAGACCTGGCATCTGCTCACAAATAGAGGTGTTGACAGTTGGAGCTCTAGCACTTTCCCTTTGTGCATCAACTCTGTGGAAATCTGGCATCTGCTCACGCACACAAGTTTTGACAGCACAAACTACAGTCTAACACTAAGTTACTCCAATGTAGGGGAACATGTGTAGTCATAATTTTGGAGAGAGACTACTTTCACATGACATCAAACCCAAGAGATCAGGAGATAAAGTCGGTATAGGGCTTGGAGCATCTTTTAGCAAGTGGAAGTCTTCACAGGATCGACATACTGTGATCTATATGGAGAACTTTCCTTCATAACAGATACCAGGGGAAAGTGAACTGGCGCTCCAAGGACTCAGCTTTACACCTTTTCTCCATGACTTAGGCGGTTTCTCTGTGAGTCCTTGATACTTGAGTAAGATCATTTCTGTTTCTTGCTATGCTGAACAGCAGAACTACTGTGATCTTGTTACTTTCGGTTGGAGCTTGTCTTGAATCCTTAGCCATTTTTAAGGTCTTAGTAACCTTTTCTGGACATTTTAATTGCATCTGCATGAGAAACAGACTGAATTGTAGTTCAGTGACTTTAACATGTATTTTTTCTGAACTATGATGTGAAAGCTGAGTCTCTATACTCTATTTTAAGAAAACAGATGAGTAAGTGATTAAGTGACTAAGTCACTTCTCCCAGATGTATTTTGCTCTTTTTAATTTTTTTTTATATTTTTATTGTTTTTTACAATAAAATGCAGAGATTTATTTCTATAATAAAGTCTATCATTATTATAGGAAAGAGTCCAAAAGTATTCTTGGATAGCTTAGTCTTAAGGCACTAAATATAAACAAAAATGCATAAACTACATTTTTCTTTAGATTACTTCCTTTTAAACAAATTGGCAAAGTGAATGAGAAAATCAAACAGTTCTTATGAAAGCAAACACAAATTTTTTGTGTGACATCATTATTTCAACAGTACATGAGTACCATATTGGGAATATGATGCTTTTTAACTATTCTTGTCCTAATTTCAGATTTTAAAAAGTCTCCAATTATATGTGGACACAAAAATAAAATAAATGGAAGTAAATACATAAAACCAGAAAAAAATGTAGCAAAGAGACTCTCTTTGAAAAATAAAGTTTTGACATATACAAAATTAAACTTGGATATGCTTATATTAACAGATTTTGATTTGAACCTCGGACTGATCCATTAGTATTTCTCTGCTTGAGATTCAGTATTAATTTGTACATGAAAACAGAAAACCCAAGATGAATAAGTAGAGATTAGGGGTATTAAATATGTCATGCTTTGAAAGGTTTATAATAGGTAATTTTTAAATGGTAATATGAATTGATTATCTGCTGGACTAGTTTCACTGACTTTATGATGTAGCATGTGAAAAATAAAAGCCAGAGTTATACATTGGAATCCTGCTGCCATAAGTTATATTCTACTATTTTGATATATTTACTGACAGATCTATATCTGTAGCTATGCACAAATGTATACACATTATTTATATAATAATTATTAATTATAATTACTATATAAATATAAATGTATACATGTATATTTATATCCTTTGCAGATGATATACACACCATGTGAATGTGCAGTTCTAAACAGTTTCCATTTTTAGAATTTAATAAGTTTTGCATATGAATTTGCAAACACAATACCATACAAATATATACCATACTAACAATACCATGTAAGACTCCTTCCACCATGTTTTTTATCAGCACATGTTGTCCTGGATAAAGTTAATGCAGGTCAAGATGGAACCATTTAGTTTCAACCAGAAAATCTATGCCTCTTTCATTGCTGTAATTTCAATCCATGACTTACATCAGACAGTTTGTTAACTGCTACTCACAGAGAGATAATTCAAGTGGTGTCTAGCCAGCCACCCAAGAGCTGGATGGTTGCCTGGAGACTAAATTTCAGTGTTCAGAATCTGCCTCTTTTAACAGGAAAGAACAAAAATTGCAGCTCACTCTAAAGAAGATACTAAGCAACCATACAGACACTTGTTGGTTTTTCAAGTGCTATTATTAAGGTATGCTGCATGCTGAAATTACAGACAAGCATAAACCAGAACATAAGAGTTTGTGAATATTCACCATACCTCTTACCTTGCTAATAAATTAAGAGATTCAGAGCTCAAATTAGAAGCTTTCATTATTGAGCTACATCTTGCCTTTATCTCCAGCATCTTCAACTTTCCACTGTCACCATAAATCTCTGCCCCAACTTCTCATTGCATGTCATGGGATCATAGGATAATTCAGGTTGGAAAAAACCTGAGGAGACTGTGTATTACAATTCCCTGCCTTAAGCAATGGTAGGTAGTTTTATTCCTATCCATCACATCACATCACAAAGGCATTCACCCTTGTTACATGCCTCAACATTTATTTCAAACCAAAAATCACATCAATTGAGTTTATAAGACTTTCCAAATGTAGTTTCTAAGGATGCTATACTGAGACAATTCTGATGAACAGCATAACACCACAGAAGGTATGTTTTCTGCAGATGTTCCCTGAAACTACAGACAAACCACAAATGAGGCTTTCCAAACCTCTTCACTGAATAAAGTGCCCAATTTCTATGATTTAAGTCAAGTCAAATGTCCTTTAAGGCAATATACATTTTGATTATTTATGCAAATAGAACAAGTATTTTGAAAATGTACTAACTTAATTGTTAAATAAACTCAGCCCCACATCAACCCCCAAAATTGTCAGTGTTGAATCACAGAGCATTTTAGGAAGATTAGAGAAAAAGGAGCATGCTCCCAATTTGGGCATTTCCCTGTACACATGTTCCGTTAATTCTACCTTTTTTTAAGGCTTTGATTTAGGTTTGTCTGTTTTTTGAGAGGAAGTTCTGCCTGTTTCCAATGATGATTCTGTTCAGGCATTTCAACACAGCTACTTCTGGTTTACGATATGACAGAAAAATGCTATTGGTCATCTTTTTTTAATATGAATGAAAATACTTTGTCTCAAAGCAGCTATGACTAAGTGCTCCTTGCTCACCACTTCAAAGCAAGCTAGTCTTACAGAATACCCAGCTGCAATCACTTCTCCTCTTAAGACCACAAAACTGGCTGTTTGTCTTTGCACAGAAGTGCCTCTATAGAATACGAGTGACTGAAACATGCCTGACACTTCTGTAGAGCTGCCAGGCTGGGTGACAGTGTCACCTTGGTTGACCTGAATCAGATGTTTGGAGTTCCTCTGCAGGAACTTTGGAAAAAGTGAGAAAAACCATTATTCTCCTGGTTAGAGAGATATTTGAGATTGTAGTTAAAGCTGACAAACTTTGCACTGTTCCCATGAAATAGGAGACCCTATCACAAAGCATTTAAAAATCAGTCTATATCATTAGTTATAATCAAAAAGCACAGTTTACCTTGTTAAAGATGCAATATTTTAACAGAAGAAAGATGCTAGAACTCACATGACTACTTGTTCCATGTCACATTTTTCAGTTTCATTAATATACTTCTAAATGTCCTGTCTGCTGATATTCTCCTTATTGAGTTAAGGGAATCATTGTCTGAGGACTTGAATTTGATCCGCCGTTTTCTTATGATTTCTTGCATTCAGTTTTCTTCTTTACTAAATTTTATAACACAATAGTGGCAAAATTTTTAACTATGGAATTTGAGATACCAAGACATAACAATCAAAACTTTCTAGTTTTCTGGGCTCTAACTGGAAACAGTAGGAGATTTAAAATGCGTAATTAGTGGTATCAAGCTAGGAAAGGAATTCACAGACACACAAAATGAGAGTCTGTAATTTTACTGCATGTCGTATCTAGGTTGTGAAATGGGAACAATTACATTATCTTATTTTGGGAAAACTTAGTAAAAATTAAGTCATTGTTCAAGTGATAGATTTGCAGGAAAAAAAAACTTGTTTTCACAGCAGAATGAAAATGGAAGTTTGCTTAAATAGTTTATTTAAGCAAACCAAGGAGCATGCATCGCGAGTGTCTCTTTTTAAGCCGGTGTTTTCGGCTTTGTTGGCTCAGTGATTTAGGTGTAAGGTTATAGCACAGGAAAACTTGGCGAGGGCTAATGTAATGAGAGACTACCACTCTGAATTTGTACTGGACCACTGACTGTCCCGGCCGTGGCAGCTGGCGGCTCCCTGGGGCCAGGACCAGAAGGGCACTCCCGGGCAGCCGGGGCCAGCCGGCACCTCAGCCCATCCTCGGCACCTCCCTGGGCTGCGCCAGGCCAGGGCTGGGCTGGGCTGGGGAGCTGTGGATAGCCCCGGGGCAGCAGTGCCATGGCCAGGGGAGCCGGGCAGCTGCGGCAGTGCGGGGAGAGGGGCTCACGGTGCTGGGGCAGAAATGCGGCCCTGGGGCCTGGGCAGGCGGGGAGAGACGTGAGGAGCCCGAGAGGGGACCCAGGGTCTGATGGGCTCTGGCATGGAAAATGAGATTACATAAATGACATGCAACACGTTTTATTTCTGATGTGAATGCTTGCCTTATCAGACCATCCTGTTATGTTATTATATCTGTGTCATAAACCTGTGAATTTTATTTCTAAAAAATATTCTGTGGACATCTTTGTTACTCTGCACTGAGGTACTTTTCACGGAAAGGAACGATGTCGTCTCCCAGCTGCCCACCTTCCTCTGTTCACTGATATGATTTTAATAATTCTAGCAAACTAATTTGTTTCTTTGAACTTTCCTCAATTCTGTCAACTTCTTTGCTATTTTCTCTCTTCCTTACAAACCACCTTCTCTTTTTTTTTCTGAAATCATTGAAATATTCAGAAAAGCAAGTTAGGCTGTATGTGTTTCCTTGTCTTTCGTATTAAAGTGTATTCAGATTTTTAACAGCAGTATGTTATGTGTTTCGTTTTCTGAGCTATTTTTGACAATGCATTCTTTCTTACACTCTAGTCTGCCAGACCTTTATGTTCCCTGTCTTTATGAAAATCATCTCATTTTCTTCTGTGCAACCTTTGTGTTTTCAACCTTAGCTTCCTGAAATTTAAAATCTGCTTTCACATACCATGTTCTGGCTTTTACATTTTCTTTTTTTCCAATTAATTTCTGTGGAGTCTTCTATTGAAAAATCATATCTCAAATAACATATTTCTTGAGTATTTCTCCTTGGTTTTATCTCTTGTTTTCTACTTTTATATCTTTTGTACTTCCCAAAGATTTTCATAATGTATTTTGCTTCCTTTGAATCTGTATGATTTGCTACCATATTCCTTGGTTGAATGACTTGAATTTTTTCAGATTCACAATGACATTTCTTCTGTACTCCTACATGATTTCAATTTTGATTAGAGATAAGATGAACTCCATAAAGGTTTGTTAGATTGTTTGTTTGGTGTTTTTTCTGTGTTTACTACTATCAAAGCTTTATAAGAGGAATGTGTCTTCCAGCGTAGGTTATCTGCTTCAGCTTCTGTAAATATTTCGATATCCACACAATTTTATGAGGCTTGGCTTCTTTGGAATATGGTCTCATTTCCTTTTGGTATGCTAATAAATTGCACATCAGTTTTCCTGTGTTGAGTCTGTATCTCTGCCGGTATCACTACTCATTTAATGTTCAAAAATCTGTCAGCCATGAGTTTTGGCTTGCAGAAAGCTTGCTCAGAGCCTGGATAATAAGTAATGACACACAATTTACATTTTGATTGAAAGATCCAGCTCAATACACTCCATATGCATGCCAGTTGGTATGATCTGGCAGGAAAGCTGGTCAGCTTTTCATTTCCTTTTGTCTTCCCTGGCTGAAGACAAATGTTTCATACACCATATTATTTCCTAGAGACAAAAGGTCAGTTAGAATACTAAGGGCATTTTCAAGGACATCTTCATCTCTGCCACTTATTTTTAGTCAGTGAATCATGTCTCCTACATCACTGCCCATGCAGTGAAGATGAAATGCAACTTCTAATGTACTTTCAATTTTAGTGCATCCAACATTTATGTGCTTCCACATTTCCAACATTGTTGAGCAACATCTCTGTCCTAGTGAGAACATCATGCTTGAAATAGAGCTATTGAAAATATCAGATTGCTTTATATCTCTTTTCGTTCTGGTTCTGCCTCTAAGTTTTTCTTACTTAGTCTTTATTTCACTGTAATGTGTTAAAAATTTGTTCTTGCTCAATTGTTATGATTTTGTTGCTGCAGATTTTATGACATACTCTCTTTTACTTGGTGTTAAATGACTTGAGTCACTGTATTAATAACCACATCAAAGTGAACAAAAGTTTGAGAGGATTGCCCTTGGACAAAGTACCTTTGAAGAGGTGTCTGCTAACAACTGTAGTCCCACAACTGGACAATAAAAGGTCTTCTTGAAATCATTGAATCATAGAAGGGCCTGTGTTGGAAGGGACCTTACAGATCATCAAGTGCCAACTCCCCTGCCATGGGCAGGGACACCTTCCTTTACACCAGGCTGATCAAAGGCCTGACCAACCTGGCCTTGAACACTAACAGGGGCAGGGCATCCACAGCATCTCTGGCCAACATGTTTGAGTGCCTCACCACCCACAGAAGAGAAGCTTTTCTTACTAATATCAGATCTAAACTTACTCTATATCAGTTTAAAGCCATTTCCTCATTTGCCCTTGTCATGCGTTTGTCTTGGGGTAATTTACGGCGATAGCCTAGTCCCTGATCCTCTGCTTTATGCCCAAAATGGTTGCTGTATTGTTAAGGCGTGTCCAGGGGAGGGGGGAGCCTTGGGCTCGTTAGTGGGCTTTCTTGAGGCCTCCCCAGGTGTCTGGGGGTGCAGTATGGTCTGGGGTTTTTTGCTTGGCTAGCTTGGTTTTGGTCAGCCCAGGCAAGTTTTCCCCCTCCCCACCCTTGGAGAAGCTGCAGCAGCAATCCTTTGGCAACTTTTTGAGGTTAGCTGGACAATTTGTTCAGGCCAAGATCCGGGAGAAGGGGATCTGTGGGAGAGGGGTCGGTCAGGATGGGCAGCAGAGGGGCCACTTCATCTCAGCCCTACGCCTCGGGAAGGCTGAGCTGGGGAGAGAGGCCACGGCAGAGGCTCCAGCCCATCTGCTTCATCTGCTCTGGAGAGTGAAGCAATGCCGGAGAGTCCGCAGGTTTTCATCTCTTTGCCTGCGCAAAGAGCATGAATCTCCTGTGTGTTTTCTTCCCTGAGAGAAAAGCCTGCACTATTTTCTACTATGTGGTGTGAGCCAAAGATATGTTTTTTTCCCTGGCATTTTGGGTTTTTGTTCTGGTGTGTGTGAGGGGGGTGAGGTCTGACAGCTTAATATCTAGCATTTATTTACCTTTTTCCTGTGCCTTGTGGGCATTCTGTTTGTCGATAAACTGTCGGGGTTTTTTTCACTTTCATCCACTAGTATTCACTTCTTGGTGGTGGAAAGGGATTCTTGTAACCTTTATAGAGGAGACAACTCATTCCAGAGTGTTGCCTCCAAAATTTGTCCCTGAACTGAGACAATGTTCTTGTAAATAGTCTCTCCCCAGTCAGACAGCATATTCTCTCATGTGCCACATTGATGATTACTTTGGAGTGAAACTTCACTGCATTACATATTCTTTTTTTTTTAATTTTCTCTGATTTTGTTTTCTTTGACAGCTAAAAAGATCAAGATCATTGTAATTTTGATAAAAATTTAAGGGGCTATGTACCTTATAACACTCTGTGGTTTGTGAGTGTCAATATTAGATAGGCATGAAGCATCTAGGATGAGAAGAAATGTCCTCAAGCTTATCTAGGAGAGGTTTAAATTGGATATTAGGAAAAAAATATTGACTGAAAGTGTTATCAAGCATTGGAACAGGCTGCCCATGAAAGTGGTCTAGTCACCACTGTTGGAGGTTTTGAAAAGTCCGAGAGAGATGGCACCTAGGGGCGTGATTTATTGGTAGACTTGTCCATGGTAGGTTCTTGGTTGGACTCAATGATTTTAAAGGTCTTTTCCAAGCTAAATGATTCTATGATTGTATGTTTCTTGGTTATATTGGTGGTTGGATGAAGAGTTTTCAGGAATAAATGTGTGTGGGCTGATTGCCCTATTAGGAAATAGTTTTGTGTGAGGCTTTTAACCATATATGTTTTGGCAGCAAAATGTTTATGCAGTACATTGTTTTTCGTCTTCTGGCATTATCATTTTTATACAGATTATAAGAAATAGTGCAGGATGGTTGTTCAAGGTTCCCTACACAAATTTCTTATTAAGAAAAGTGACAAATTAAATGGGTCATTTCTTTCAGAATAAATGTGTGTTAATGGCACCTTACTCAATAGAACTCTCTATTAAGTGTATCATGAAGAAAATCTGCTCATTTTAATGACTATAACATAACCTCAACTCTTGTACTTCTGTCAGAACTGAAGAGTTAGAAGGTGTAAATCTAATACGGATTTTATTTTCAAACCATATAGTTGGATTTGATTTCATTTTTTCCTTGTGCATTGACAACATAGTCATTGTGAATAGTGCAAAATGAAAGATAAGAGAGTAGTAATAGCTGGTAAGTTAATTAAACTCTCACTGTATTAGGTGGACATGATATTTTATCTGGCAGATAAAATAGGGAATACAGAACATGTGCTTTTTAATCATGCTATTTGATACAAATATACCATGTCCTTGCTCTTCATTTTTGTCCATCAAATACATGAAAAAATACAACAGCTTTTCCACTTTGACTTTTTGTTTCCTCAGGTTTTCTCTCATTTTCTGTGTAGAATATGTACTGTGGAAATACAGTGCACCTCCAGGTCTGCAGCTGGCATGTTTACTCTGCAGTTCCCAGTCCCATCCTGGCCCCATGAGCAGTGGCTAAATGGCCAGAACTGGAAGAGGAGCTTAAATGTCCTAAACAGTGTATACATCATTTCTGTACACCACATTTCAGGAATGACACTACAACTGTAAAGCTTTTTAATGGTTATGTACACTGTGTAATTGGTAAGTTGGTAAAATAAAGTTTTTAAACCCAACATCACAGTCTCCCTTCACTGATGAACAAAAATTGAAATACCTTTCCTCCACAAGGCTAATCTAATAAGGAGGGTAAAATTCTCTCTAAAGGTAAAATATGACCAAAATGAATTCTGAAAATAAAGTGCCTGAAGACTGCTTAGCTTTAGTCACAAAGATACTGTGGGACTTTGGGATAAGAAAAATGCATGCATACATGATGTTACAAAAGTTATTGAAGGAAAGACTCACAGTTCCTATAGGTTCCCTAAACAGTGAGATGATTAATAATTTTTTTCTTGTACTGTAAGTTTTAAATTATTTATGCTAATAAAGAAACACTGGAAATATACCCTGGGAGGAATACTCTATGTGGAAAATACAACACTCAGTCTGCAGTAAAATCCTGCACAGCATCAGACAGAATAAAAATTTTGAAATAAGTTTTTTGATTTCCTAGCAATAGTACACAATTAGCCCACTGGGAATCCAAAATGAATAAACAGGTGAAGCTGGCCACATACTAGTGTTTATCTCTGTGAGCCAGCCATTTGTGCCACTTGAAATTTCAGTACCATCCCACTTGGTTGAGTTCCTGTTTGAGTAGGGAATCCCATTTTAAGCTTGTAAATCTCCTGTGCAGTGCATAGGAACAAGCTGTTGACAGTGAATGTTCTAGGTCTGGTTAGGAAAAAAGTCTCCTTTTTTGGGGTGATGAATGAGTGAACAAAATCCTTAATTCTTTTTGATGAATCTTTCTGACAAGTGATAGTGCTTTAAAAAATGAGAGGGAAAAAGGAATAAATCTGCAACTTATTATTTTCCTGTCCTGTATATTTATTTGTAATTTATTTCAGTAAGTATTAATTTTTACACAAAAGTATTGTTCTAGTAGTATTTCCTCATCTGCTAAATGAATAATGGCTATTATTCACTAAGTTACTCAAGATGATAATTTTGAAATAAGTCAGAGTAGTATCATTATATGATTCCTAAATTCTTATATCAAACTATGATGTTTTTTGGAGGAGCTGGGAGCGAAAACCAGTAGGCACATATGTTGAAAAGTCAATTGATAAGCCTGTTTTGATTTCTGCTGGATTAATAATAGCTCCCTTTTTCACAGAAATAAATTTTGGATGAGAGTTACATATGTTCTGTTTTAAAAACTAAATTTTGTATGATATATACTAAAGAAGTATAAAGAGTGTGGTAAGTACTCATAATTGCATACATGGAAATTAAATTAGTTTCTAATTTATATTTTTACAGTTCAAATTATCTGTATTAGTAAAATTCTCCATCCAATGAATACAACTCTCCATTTCACTTCACAGAAAGAGAGGACACCTCTAAAGGCAGGAACCAAACTGGTGTTCCTAGGCACTACTAATCACTGAAGTTTGCTGGAATAAAATGGGATCACCCCAAGAAAACAGAGGGGGAAAGGAAGAGTATTTTATGATCTTTTTTCAGTTATATTCCTTACTTAGAAAATCTGAGTTTATTTCAAACATTATCTTCTTGAAGCTCGTGTTCCAAAAAAGACTAACGTCACTAACATTTCCAGAATTGGTAGAAGACTTGCAGATTCAGATGTTTCATTTTGTGTGTCTGGCTGACTTAGAAACCAGCTAATTTGTGACATTCTCAGAAAAACCAGTAAGACTGACATTCACTAAGTGATTAAAGTGCATAGGCACACTTCAGGCAGTCTGTGGGAATTTTACTCAAACAGAATGTCTGAAAAAAAATCACTTACTTACTTAAGCACCTCCTCTTTTGCAAGTCTCGTGGTTTTCATCAAAATATACTCGATAGTATTCAAAGCATTAATATGAGTTACTACTTTAGAAAAATAAGATATAACACAGAGTGCAAACTGGTGCCACCATCCACAACAAAAGAAGAGCAGCGATTCATTAATTTCATCTGTTCCCTGTTGGATTCTATGGCTATTTGTGACCAATCAACTATAGTGAGAGAAAATTCAGAGATGATGGGCAAGGGCAGCAGGCTTATGAAGCTCAGGGAAGAATGAGTGAACTGACTACTCCTGCTGCAAAGAAAGGCAGACTAACAGAAAAGGAACTACAGGATATCCTTTACTATATGTGGACAGCTACATTCGTTGATGGGAACACCTGGTTGTGTAAATTTTTTATTCTAAATTGTTTCAATAAAAAACTATCAACAAGAAGAATTGGAAGAGAGCAATAGGCTTGAGCTTACTTCAAGCCATGTATTTCTTCCTTGAGACAGGAGACATCCAGCATAATGACAGTGAGCATATTATAGAGAGCTGTACTAAGAATCACATTTATATTTGAACTGGTATGCTCTGCCAAGTGTAATTTTTACTTTCAGTGTGATTTCAGTACACTGCAGTATCACTCTTATAAATGAAAATACTGTGTAATGTGAAATAATTTGAAAGAAGTAAATTGATTATTAAAATGAAGCCATCTACCCTAACAGTGAACCTGCCACCCTCTTGATCTAAAACAGCCCTCTCCCCCCACCCCTTTCCAAACTGGCCCATTGTGAACAATCACCTATTTCATGTTATTCTGAATTTTCTTCATAAGATGCCTATAGATTTCAAGATTTGTGCACACCAGTTCTAGGAAGAGATCACCAAGTTCTACTCACTGAAATGTTTAGCACAGCACAATTTATGTTTCTTTAAAACTCTGAGAATTCAGAGCCTGTGTCAGTTCTCATATCAGTAGGTTAAAGTAGTCAGGTTAAGCCACTGAAATCCCATAGATCTGAACTCCATAGCTGTATTGCCAACCTCACATTTTTCTTCGTCTTGAAGCTAGAGCATCTCCTCAAGTCTTATGGTCTGAGATAATTTCAGTGTGTAGAAAGATCAATTTACACTTTTTAAAGCCTAATTGTATGATTAAGAGCAAAAGCTTGAGGCCAGTAGTACTAAAGCCTGATCACCCAGAAGGTAAATTAAAAGACCACAACATCTGCTATTTTCTAAATATGTTGATAAATTTCTAAATATGTTCATAAATAATGAAATCAACTTTTTAAAAAGTCATGAGCTTTTCTATCTGCCCAATTACTTTCTGAATGTGTGAAAAAGGTCAACCCATTATTAGTTCTTCCATTAATTATTTCACTTTTATTAAAAAAACCCTTAACTGCATTGACCTCATCCAGTACAAGACCAAATCTGAGATTTAACTAAGAATATTCAACATAGTTTTGTACCATCATTTTAGCAACTAAACACAATGTCAAAATGGCAGAAAAAATAAACCACTGAATTTGTGAAGCTATTGCTTCAATGGGTGTTTCCATACCTTAAAAAGGCATTAAGGAAAATCACCAGCATGCTAAACATGCTAAAATGACAACTGACATGAAGACATGCAGTTTGGATAGATATATTCATCTGAACTTTCACATATTGATTAATGAAGGTACTAAACACATTTTATACCATACTAAAAGCTAACTGGTAAACCTAGGAATGTATTCTGCTTGCTACACTGTGCTGAAATGTGTACCATGATGACTTTTTCTGTTTTAATTATTTCTCAGAGTAAGCCAGCCTAAGATGGCTATGCCAGCTCACACTGTTCTTGAACTTTCTTTTGTATAGACACGCATAATTTTTTATGTGTGTGTTTATGTATCTATCTAGCTATGGGAATTAGCTGAGATGAGGGAGTTCATGGGATTCTGCAATCTAGCCTCAGGAGAGTTTCATTTTATCTAACCATAGACAAATGCAATGAGCCTCAGTGCCTGTTCTTTTACAATTTCTGGAAATCTAGTAATTGAAATCAAAGGAAAATACAAGTAATTAATGTCATTTTATTATAGATCCTTGCATTTAATCAAATAAATTGCATCAAAACTGCACAAACTCTATTGATTAACTCTCCAGAGATTATAATTGGAGCATAGTCACAGTGTTTTCAAGTAGAGAACTACATGGCAGATAAATTTAGGAAAAATAAGTTCTACTTACATTTATTTCCATGTTACAGACTTTTCAGTGTCAGATTGCAACTAAGTATTTTCTGTACAGTGTCTGTACAGTATACTGTAGAAATTGCTCTTTCCTGCCTTCACGGCTTGATAAAGTTCCTCTGAGTCAAAGACTCATAGAACTATCAACGCTGGGATGAAACCCCAATATTGAGCCCAGGCTTTGATCAAACACCACCTTGTCAACTAAACCATAGCACAATGGTTTTATTTAAGTGCCAAACCCAATTTTCTTGAACACTTGCATTGATGGTGACTCCACCACTTCTCTGGACAGCTTTTTCCAATGGTTGACGACCCTTTCTGTGAAGAAATTCTCCTGGTATTCAATCTGAACCTCTCCTGGTGCAGCTTGAGGCCATTTCCTCTTGTCTTGTCACTGCTGAGAGAAGAGGCTGACCCCCACCTGGCTACAACCTCCTTTCAAGTACTTGTAGAGAGTGATAAGGTTTCCCTTGAGCCTCCTTTTCTCCAGGCTAAACACCCCCCGCTCCTTCAGCCACTCCTCATATGATTTACTCTTTAGAGCCTTCACTAGCCTTGTTGTCCTCCTGGGGACATGGTTAAGCCACTCAATGTCTTTCTTGTAGTGAGGGACCCAGAACTGTACATAGGACTTATGGTGTACCAGAGTCAGGTACAGAGACAATAATTTCCCTGGTCGTGCTGGCCACACTATCGTCGATACAAGCCAGAATGCCACTGTCCTTCTTGGCCACCTGGGTATGTGGTGGCTCGTGTTGAGGTGGCTGTTGACCAGCAATCTCTGCTAGGCCCCTTTCCACCCACTCTTTGACCAGCCTGTAGCTTTGCAGGGGTTTTTGTGGCTGAAGTGCAGGACAAAGCATTTTGCATTACTGAACCTCATACCACTGGCCTTGGCCCATCAATGCAGCCTGTCTAGGTCCTTCTCCAGAGC
Organism: Irena cyanogastra; assembly: GCA_013397155.1. NCBI lineage: Eukaryota > Metazoa > Chordata > Aves > Passeriformes > Irenidae > Irena > Irena cyanogastra. The sequence continues at coordinate 103,887 of VWZV01000004.1, forward strand.
ACTCCAGCAGATCAACAATCCCACCCAGCTTGGTGTTATCTGGAAATATGTGGGTCATCTGGTCACAGAAGTATATCAGGTTGGTCAGTTAAGATCTGGGTTTCCTAAATCCATGATGGCTGGGCCTGATCCACTGGTTGTCCTGTAGGTGCTATGTGATAAGTAATGAAGTGTGGCATGGCATCTCTTCCACCAGGTCCCTCAGTAGCCTCAGATGATTCCCATTTGGCCCCATAGACTTACGAGTGTCTAGGTTATTAACTGCTTTCACCTGGATTGCAGCGGGTCTGTTCTGGTCTCTCTCCCTGCCTACCAGCTCAGGCAGCTGGTTGCCCTGAGAATAGCTGGTCTTTCTGTTAAAGACTGAGGCAAAGAAGGCATTAAGTGCCTGTCTTTTCAACATCCTTGGTTACAATGCTTCCCCCGAGTACAATAAAGGATAAAGATTTTCTTTGGCCTTTTGTTGTTGTTAATGTATTTATAAAAACACATTTTGTCATCTTTTATAGTAGTGCCAAGATAGAATTCTAGCTGTGCTTTCGCCTTTCTAATTTTCTCTCTACGTCACCTACCAACATATTTGTACTGTTCCTGAGTTGACTGCTCCATTTTTCAAAGGCTATAAACTCTTTTTTTTTCTCTTGAGTTCTCTGTTCAACCAGCTTGGTCTTCTTCTCTGACAGCTTGTCTTCTGACACATAAGGAAGGTCTAATCCTGCACTTTTAAGATTTTCTTCTTAAAGTCTTTCCATATTTCCTGGACCTCTTTTTTTGAGTACAGTTTCCCAAGAGATTCTCCTGTGCCCTCTGGAAGTCCAAGATAAAGATTTTGTTGACGCCCTTCCTTACTTGATCAGGAATCAATAACTATTATTTCTTGGTCCCTGTGTCCAAGTTGGCATCTCACCACAATATCTTCTACCAGCCCTTTTCTATTCATAAACAGCAAGTCCAGCTGGGGACTGCCCCTGGTAAGCTCTCTCAGCAGCTGTGTCAGGGGGTTATCTTCCACACACTTCAGGAGCTTCTTTGACTGTCTACTCTCTGCTGAGTTAAGAGGCCATCATCATCTGGCAGGTTAAAGCCTCTCACAAGAACAAGAACTAGCGATCATGAAATGTCAGCCAGCCACCTACAGAATCCTTCATCTGCCTCTTCATCCTGGTTTTAGTTGCCAATTCTGTCTGTGTTGTTAACCTGAAATTGTTGTTAATTTTCTTTGAAATTCTGAATCAATATTTTTTGTGTTGCAGATCTAACATTTGTTTTCAGTGCATAAAATAAGGAATAGTGAGACTGGGAAAAACAAGTCAATTCAGTTAAGTAGATGAAAATAAATGCTCTACAACAGGCAAAATGATCAGTTTTGAAGTCCAGGATATTTGACAGAAATGGATGAAGACATTATGTTCATAACTAAGTAATTATGCAAATATACCTGTATTTGAATATTTAACTTGTAAGTAGATGAAAACATCTTGGCTGTTTGTTTGGCAGCTCAGTTATCTCTATCACTTTTATAGTACTTTGCATTGAAAAAGAATAGCACAGCTATTTGTTGGTGTCTGTGTTTAATAGCACAAACAGCAAAAGTTCTCTCTCTACAGAAAGCCCAGAGCTGGCACTAGATTCACTTCTCAGCTGTTATTTAGATGGCTCATTAATATGTTCATATTTTTAATTGAAAAGCCTGTGTCGTTTTTGTTGCTTTTATTTGAATTTAGACAATTTAAAAAGTTTTCTTATTTTTTCAAATATTTCCGTCATTATTGGGTTAGAAAGATATTTAGTCAATTTTTATTTCCTCTTATCTTATATCTTCCTCTTGTTGAAGTCCATCTACATATCTTAAAGTTTTTTCCAAAAGAGAAGTATTGCTATCTCTGCATACAGTTAGGGGAACCAATAAAACCCTCAGTGCAACCCCATATTGCTGTGTATCAAGCTTATGCATCTTAATTTGTACATCATCACAAGTTCCTCCTCTACTTTTACATGCCTCTTCCCCACCAAAACCAACACTGTGAGAAATAATCTTTCCAAGACATTGTAGAATCCTTTTGCTTTATTATATGCTTTGAAAATGAGTGAAATAGTTAATAATGCTAAACTGTAAAATCTATTTTTCAATTTCTGCATCACATGAAATAATCCGGACAATTCGCAGTTCAGAACTGTGGCATCTGGCCCTTTACATTCTCAGGTAAATGTCTCTCTAGGTAGCACTTTATCATTTGAATTTCAAAAGCTTCTTTTGCAAGTACATCATCCTTTGGGTTTGCCTTTATTTTTGTAGTAAAAGATTAAACTGTGAAGAACATCCATGCTCCCTCTTGGAATCTTCCCATGAGGGAACATACATTTGAGAACAGATTTTGGAAACATGGATTTAAGTAAAATTTGATTTTTATTTTAATTCTACAATAATTATTTTTTTCCTTCAAAGTATATTCAAGTATGTATCATTATGATGATATCAGTAATTTGATTTTCTCAGGAATTGGATGCAAAAAAAAAAAAAAGTTTTGGGTAGCATTGAAAGGGCCTGTAACCATGTTTTTAAGCTTGTTTCTAACATTGCCTTTAAATAGAGCTCCATGACGCCTTTCCTGACTGTATGAACCAGATATTTATGTGTGATGCTGGGTATGAGAATAACTGCAATCAGATGTTTTTCTCAACATCAAAATCAAGAAAGAGAATACAGTCTCTACTTCTTTGGTTTGAGTCATTTTGGATTTGTTTTCAAATTCTGATGACAACTGGAACTAAGCTTAACCAACTGCAATGTTCAATTTGATGCTCTTAAGTTTTAGGTTGACATTATGGCAGGGTAACTTTTAAGGATCCCTAAGTGTAGTGGTGAAAAATACATTTATCTTCACATGTGAATATGAATGTTAATGTTCAGGTGCAAGGGTTTGATCCTTAAAAAACTATAGAAAAAAAGTTGGAAATTTTATTTTCTGATGGAAAGAAGATCTAGCTTGTTGACCATCAATTTGACGGTAAGCAGTATAATACTGCCTTTTGTTTTTCCTTAATGTCTAAGAGGTACCAAAGAATACAAATGGGAAGGAAGAGAAGGGGGGAGGGGGAGAGAGAAAGAGAGAGAGAGAGATTGAGATCAGAATGGAATGATCACTTTACTTCTCCAAATATCCTAATGAAATTCTACTTATTGGTCAACGGAGTTTCAGAGGAAGATCAGTACTTATGATTTTTGTCGTATTGCACATGTAAACATGTACAATCTTTAACAAACTATACTTTACCCTGAAAAGATTTAAGCATTTGCCTAAAATAATGATTTAAATGCACTCTTGATCAGGCTTTCATTTATCTTTTATTGCCATAGAGTAGGTAGGTAAGTAGAGTGGGTGGGACTCTAGCAACCTAAATTTTATTGGATACCAGCACCACAGGGAAAACCATGAAGATTTTGATAATTATTCTGATTACTCTCATCTTAATATTTTGTGCTAACAGCCAGTATTCTGAGCTGCTGAAATGTAGAGATGTGTTTGACCTTTAAATCTATTAAATGGAATAGCATTTATTTTGACATTAATACTTTGTTTCTTTTAGTAGGAAACAGAAACGAGTACAAAATATGATCTCTTCATAGTTTTATTGGACTGAACCCTCATGTGCATCATCTCATTTTTATTGCTACAGCACTTATTGCAAAAAAACCACAGGCAGACAAATATATACAGAAAGGAAAAAGACAAAGAAAAATACAGAATAATAATATGAATTCTTCCTCACCCTGTAGACAGGTTTTTACATCCTCTATCTAGCTTCTCTTTCTTTTCAGTATCACTCTAGGCAATAATTCTTACAGATATTAACAGACTGGGAAAGTCCATGCAGTGCTTTGAATCTACAGATTTACATTTTTTAACAGAAATTCTAGGCAATTATGAAAGTTGTTCATAACATTTTATGAATAGTTCATTAAAAAAAACCAGCAGAATTAATTTAAACATATCCTGTGGGACAAATTCACTGCAGGTTTAAGTCAATGCAGCCTCTTTTTGCATATCTTCTTCCAGTGCAGGGGAGTCACACCCTATGTGTGTGGCAATGACTGTAATAAATTTTTTCTCCTTATCTATGTCTAGATCCAAAATATCTAAGCTCACAGTTTTAAGGAACAATCAAAGGATATGTATTTAAAGCCAGGAATTTACTGATGGTATAATTGAAATCTTCGCAGTCTCACCAGCTTAGTCTGGATGTAATTATTGCAGGTGTTCTGGTTCTGGATAGGACGGGTTTAATTTTTGCAGTAGTCAGGAGAGCCATGGCTAGGATCCAGAGGTTATTCTACATGAACTCATATAATTTCTTAAGGATGCAGGAAGAGCTGGCTTCTAGGTTGGTGGCTGAAGGAGAGGTCAGGGATTGTCTGTTCTTGGGGAGTTTCTGTGGGAATGATTTGCCTCTTTCTTGTACACTGTCATTAGTATCGTTGCTGTTACTGTTTGTTTTCTTGTCTCATTGCTGTTTCCAGTAAATTGTTTTTACCTCAACCTGTGATCTTTACCTTCTTTTTCTCCACTTCTCCTCTCCATCACGACACAGCAGGCATGAAGAAGGTGAGGGGGAAGCGAGCAAGTGGCACATGGTTTAGAGTCTCAGTGGGAGCACTAAATGGGGGAGTTCCATTCCTAAACCATGACAGCAGGAAAAGAAACAATACTTTTATGCAGAAAATCTTTCAGTACTAACAGAGGTAGAACTGTTATGTGTGCACTTCCTAGCTTCTACTCTATTGCCTGGTGGTGGGCTTGCTCTTCACCTTCTGTTTCCAGGTCTTAAGACTGGTGCTTTCATTCCCGTGGTGGTAGGGGTGTTATGGTTGTTATGGTCAGCCTTTGGTGCTCTTCACTGGAGATAATACAGTGTTAGTATATAGAGCTGATAACTTCTTCCCCATTTATCTACTCATGCTCTTTTTTACAGGTCTGCCGTCCTACTTTTACACCTTATGTTGGTCTACAGCTTCACATTGCACCCAGTTTTAATTTATATGGTGGCTTTTACTGGTGTTTAGCCAAGAATCAGTGTAGCTGTATGTTTGATATTCTTTAACGACACCTGATATTCTTTCTGACACCTGCTGAGTTGTTGATAGCTGTGAGTCTCTCGTCCAGGGCCTGTGTTCTATCCCCTGTCCTCACGAGGCTGTGCACCTCTAGGACCATTCTCTTTCTCCCCTTCTTGAGGGCTGTGCTGTCACACCAGGTCTGTTTTCCCCTGTAGATTTTAAAAATCGTGCTAATTACAAAAAAAGATAAACGAATTAGCCATAGTCTCCCAGTTAGTACAAAAATTGTTCTTAGATCTAAACCAAGTTGCCAAGGTAGGTCAAGAAAAGATAAGAGAAAACAAACTTGACAAGCCCAAGTCCTGAGGCTGCACGAATTCAGTTCAATGTCTTCCCATATTGCTAGCCATGACAATACCATGCAACAGTGTCGCAAAGAGGACATAAAAGTACCCAAAATTTTAAGACAATAGAAAGCTAATGAAGAGAATGGAAAGTCACTGAGCAAGCAGAAGAAGATGCCATGAAACTCCTACAAAGTGTTCACTATGTCTCTCAAAATTTTCCAGTGACCTCTGACATTTAATGAATGTGTTGCATTCTTTACAGTAATAAAAGAAGAAAAATGTTGGAGTAATCTGCATCAAAAGAACTATTGAACAGATTGGATCAATCCATAAATATTTCATAATTACTCTCCTTTCTCTATCAAGGACTTGAGAGCACTTCTGTCATTGTCTCATCTGTGTCAAGAGACAGCCTTGCCAAATCAATTTTGAAGATAATTTTTTTCCAGATTAAGTCAATATTTGAAAAGTGTTTGTTTTAGAGAGAACAAAAAATGTATTATTTCTGAACAGTCTGGTCATCAAACTAAAAATCTCTTGTGTCTTTAAAAATTTCTACATTGTTCTATAATGTGAATTTTCAAATCCTTGAGGGAAAAAAAAGTAATTTGGGATGAGGGTGTTCTTTAAAGTCTGACTTCTCCCATGCAGTTTAAAAAGATACATATCAGTGCCTTTTGCCACAGTGGTTTTCTTTGATATGATAATTTGGTCATTAGAGTTGTATCGCAGAATATTTACTATCAAAAAAAAAAAAAAGAAAAAATAGGAAAGAAACACATTTCAATCACAAACTGTCAATGGCATATTATTTGCAGATTTGGAAAATGTTGTGGTTGAGCTCACAAATTGAATTTATGGAAGACAATAAAGTATATACTGAATATAAAATGTTCTCTATTTGTGCAATAAAGAAAATGAAAATAAACACATCTCTACACACTAGCAGGTGCCTGTTTCAGAAGTATAAAATCTCAGTTCTTCTTTTTCTTTAGGAGTCAGCTAATATATAGCTATGTCATACAAAATGAAGCGATTTCTAAAAAAAAAAAAAATATTTTGAGGTTTTTCCAAAATACATATAACTTTATGGGTAGGTCATTGTAATGGAAGTGACAGATCCTGATCCTCTGAGATAGAGAAGGTAATTGAACCTACCTCTTTATACAGGCAGTGTAATCACTGAAATGCAAAGGAACTGATGAAAGAGAATATGAGGGGATTAGGAAGAAAATTATACCCCCTCCTCTTTGGACTGATATGTCCATCAATTTTGAAAAAAGAGAGTTAGTTAACTGAAATCTGGAAAAAGGTCATGTGTCTTGTAGGGCTAAAAAGCTCAGAGGTACACTACTGCTACCTCTACCTAAGACTGATATTTTCACTTCTACTCTTGTTCCCTCAAGAGTAGATCTGTCAATTCCTTTCTCAGAATATTAGATCCCACTTCTACCTGAATATGTTTCTCTGCGCCTCCCTATAGAACCTAAATTAATAATTTGACTTTTATGAAAAACATGAATTACTAGTGACAGACTTAATAAAATAAATGCTCAAAATACATTATTTGTTGTTCACAGCCTGATAAATCTGACTTAAAATTTCAGCTCAGAATTTTGTACGTAAGCATTTATGATCTTTACTCTGTTGGCATCATAGAATCCCAGCATGCCAGTTATGGTAATCAATTGAAAAAAAAAAGCCGTAGACTCATAGGATCATAGAATATCCTGAACTGGAAGGCAACCACAAGGATCATCAAGTCCTGTTCCTGGTTCAGCACAGGAGGATCCCAAAAATCACAGCATATGCCTGACCCCAAATAATCACAGCATATGCCTGAAATTGAGAACATTTCCCAAAAGTTTCTTGAACTCTGTCAAGATTGGTGCTGTGGCCACTTCCCTGGGGAACCTGTTCCAGTGCTCAGCCACCCTTCGGATGAAGAACTTTTTCCTAATATCCAATCTAAATTTCCCCTGACAGAATTTCACGCCGTTCCCTCAGGTTCTGTCACTGGTCATGATAGAAAAGAGATCAGCAGCTGCCCCTCCACCTCCCTCTGTGAGGAAGCTGAAGACTGTGATAGGATCTTGCTTCAGTCTCGTCTTCTTCCGGCTGAATAAACCAGGTGCTACTCGTATGGTTTCCCCTCAAGGCCCTTCACTATATTCATGGCCCTCTTCTGGGGCCATGATGCACTCCAGTAACTTTATATCCTTCGTGCACTGCAGGGCCCAAAACTGCCCCCAGCACTTGAAGTGAGGCCACACCAGCGCAGAGCAGAGTGGGACAATCTGCCCCCTTGCCCGGTGGGCAATGCTGTGCCTGATGCATCCCAGGTCACAGCTGGTACTCCTGGATCCAGGACACATTCAATTTGCCATCAATGAGGACCCTCAGGTCCCTTTCCACGGCACTGCTTTCTAGCATATCACCACCCAATCTATACAGGCATCCAGGAATGACCCATTCCAGGTGCAGGATCTGGAACTTTTCTTTGTTAAACATCATACAGTTGCTGATTACCTAGACATCTAATTTGTCAAGGTTTCTCTACAGGACCTCTCTGCTTTCAAGGGAGTCAACAGCTATTCTCAATTTAGTATTATCAGAAAACTTGCTTAGTATCCCTTCCAACCTGTGTCCACATCATTTACGAAGATGTCGAAGAGCACAGGGCCGAACATGGAGTCCTATGGAACCCCACTAGTGACAGGTGACCAATGATAACTTAAGTGCAAGGACTTAACTTTGGTCCATATTGTTGTATTTAGGAGCAAAATATGCTCCATTTTATTGACAGCTATTTGATTATGCAGAGAAAATATTCATCTAAATCACTTGTCCAGATACTTATTCTGTTAGAGAAATATTACTACTACTTACAGTGATTAAAGGCATGAAAAACATTCTAAAGGAGAAGTGACCAGTGGAGCTGAATGCTGAAAAGGAAAAATAGTTAAATTAACTCAGAAAAATTATTTTGTGAATTAATGCTACAGCAGTGCTTTCTTATTCTTGTTAAACAGTAAGAGCAATGTAGCCCTTTGGAGCTCCTAACTGGCATTCTTAACGATGAGACTTGATGCATTCCAATGAGGTTAGATGTCTTAGTAGTTCTTTGGGCCATTTTACTATTGGTTTAAAAGCTGTCAGTCAATAGAAACTCTCCAAGTACAGTACTTGTCTGGCACCGAGGGTTTTGTATTACTAGAGAAAAATTGTAGCCTTGTTCGAAATTGTAACGAAAACCTCTTTCAATATAAAGCTCCACAGAAGAAAAGCTAGCTAATGTGTCTTTCTTTACAGTTCTGTAATGAGAGGAATATATGTTTTCATATGACTCGAAGTTTGCTTCAGAATAACAGCTGACTGCTCCTCCCTGCTATTAGCAGGTTTCCTGGAATGACTTTCATCCTTACATCGTTACTATGTAGATGAGAATATGACTTTTACGTTGTTGCTGTCATTAGATATCCTTTTACTTTTAGGAAGTTTTTACATGGTGTCATCTTTTTTTATTGTTGTTAATTCATTACTTTAAACAATTGTCCAAGTTGTTTCAATTTCTCTTATACACTTCACCTTTTTAAACTATGTTAAGATGTCTGAGAGCCTCATTGCCTAAAAACATTTTTAAAAAGAAATTATTTAATTTTTTCAACTTTATTGGGTTTGTACTCTGATATTTATATTTCTGCATCTAATTATGATACAGAAATTGCTCTATATGGAACTCTGATATGCAGATTGCTAGAAATCTGTTTCAATTTTGATACTTTATAAACAATTAAAGGTTTTCACTCTCTTCTCAAACTCTGTTTTTGCTTGTGTAACTCTCCTTTCAAAGTGTAGTTTTAGACATTTGTCTCGTAGGCTCATGTTGTACAACAAAACTTTTATTGCAAGTGTGATATCACACTTCCATTATAAAATACACTTTTATGTAGACTGGGTTAAAACTATTATTCAGTACCTATTTGGTAAAGTACAAATTATAATGAAATTATGCCTTGAACATAATCTAATCAATTAATTAATTAACCAATTCAGTTAGTTTAAATAAGACTAATCTAAACCTGTAAAATCAACCCCAATGAGGAGGTGTAGACATGAGGAATAGGTACATAGATGGACCATTCCAGTCCCCTAGTTTCATAAGTTAGGCAATGTTATCTCATTGTGTTACGTATCTTAAAATTCTAATGGTCACTGACAACTTCTGGGCTGGCCTCTGATATGTCCATATTCCTTGAGACTTATCCTTTCAGACAGACTTCAGTGTTAAAATGCTTCTTTTCCAAACTTATGTGTTGTAAATATTCATGCACAAGTTTTATTTCATTGGTTGAACAATCCTATTAAACTTATTAAGACTAGTGACTGAATCCATTAAAACACATGAACAAGACTCTGCAGGACCAGGGCATCTATTGCTGCATATTTCTAGTAGAGAAGAAAATAAACTCTGAAGAGTATATGGTACATAACAAAAGTATAAAAATTGCTTCTGAACTCAGTTTGACAAATTCTAACCAATTTACTTTTAATCAGCTCTGAAATACTGATGTGATATGTTGCATGGGAATTATAATTTGATAAATGGGTATATTTTAGGTTCCATATTGAGTCCAGATGGTTACAGATTCCTTAATATATCCATCCATGTGGCATTTGCACATTTGTGTATCTCAGTCTTCTTCTCATTTATGTTTAATGATGGATTGAATCCAAACAATGCAAGATGTTCTTCAGCATGCTAAGCTTCTGTTTAGTGGACTGATAGTCAGATTGCTCTGCACAGGATCCTCTTTTATGCAGCATACTCTATTCCAAGATAATCAATCTCTATTTTATCGGCTACATTTCATGTATAAGGAAATGATAGCACCAAGAGCCTCCCCAATTATCCATGAAGGAGTCTAGCTTGACATTTATGTGCAAAATACTTCCTAGGTTATCAATGCTGTTAGACTTTTGAACCAAAGTTATAGTTTTGTATATCTTTTGCAGGTCTGTATTTGATTGTTAAAACAAGCTGCAAATTTCAACTTACTTGGAGCACTCAGATTACTCAGGGTTTTGTGATTGCTTTGGTTTTGGTGGTGGGTTTTTTTGTTTTTTGGGATTTTTTTTGTTTTTGTTTTGTTTTGGTTTTGTTTTGTTTTGGATTTTTGTTTGTTTGTTTGTTTTTTGGGGTTTTTGGTTTGGTTTGGTATGGGTTTTTTTATTTGTTTGGTTTGGCTTTTTGAGGGAAAGATGAAGACTTCCAGATTATTCTACCACTTTTACGTGTCACATCCTCTCACCTCCATTGCCCCCTATTTCTTATCCACTGATAGAAGAGCTGTTTTTCTTTTGGTGAGGAAATAGAAGACTAATTAGTTGGATTTCCACCAAAGAATTCAATTAACTGAGATAACAACTTCTTCCCTCAGGTCAGGGTGCCCTGTGAGACATCAGCTGAACTTTACTCTTCTAATGGAAGAAACATCATGTTCACTTGCACTCAGCTCTGAATTTGTAGGTAGCCATAAAAAAAGAATTAGCAAACAATAAGACAGTTTTTTGGTGTGTGTTTTATTGCCTTTATAAATCAATGCTTCAGTGCTGTGGATTCACAATATGTTATAATTTTCACTGCTCATTAGACTTCTGTGCAAACACATGTAGACTCTGTACCCTTGAGTAGCGAAGGAATAATTTGTTATGCATTCACTTTAACCACTATTTGAGCTTTGAGTTCCTCTCTTCAAATGTGTCTTAGTTTCTCATTGGAGAAATATGTCATTGCTATCTCACAAATCTGTCATTAGTTATAAATCCTGTCTTAATTATATTATATGGATGACAAAAAATTATCAAATACTATTTTAATAGTATTTATAGGAAAATTAAATTGCAGTAATAAAATGGATCTATTGTTAAGTATTTTGTCTCCATAATATATTTAATTGTCTTTCATTTGGAAAACAAATATTTCCTTATTCTGCATAACAATATCTTTTTCAGGTCAAACAGTTCCAGTACTAGATCATTAGTTCCTGTATATGATATTATTCATTAATTTTGTGAATTTTGAATGAAACTCAGTGCAAATTTCTGTGATTTTGAAGAAAGTTCAATGTGTGTGATTTAGCTATTTTTTACCAGATTTATATCTAAATATTCTGGATCCTCCTAATGTCAAATATGTAGACTACTTCTAGAAAACAGCTTGACAGGCAGAAATTTCCAGTTCTTCTACTGGAAATTTCCATTAAACCTAAAATTATGTCAGATAAAATAAAATTAAATCACAGAAAGAAATAAATATTGGTTAATACTAGGGGAGGTTTTCATTATGGGTAAGTAAGCATCTTACGTATTATAATACTTTTTTCTGGTTTACTATTATTCAACTTCTCAAATACACTTGACAGACTCTATCAATATTGTTCCTGGCACTTGTCATATATTTCATATATTTCATATAAAATACATCCTAAATCAAAATTGTAAGATACAGAATCTGGTGTAAAATATTAAAAGCTATATTAGATAGTTTTGTCCTTACTGAAATTTATGTAGGATTTTTTACAATCCTGTATTTTGCATTGTATGACAATTTAATGTATGTTTACTGATTAGGAAGATATGGAACTCATACTTCCACAAGATTATTTTCATTACCCATTAGATGAATTTCAGGATGCTGTCTTCACTTAGATGCACAAGACAAGGATAAAGATTCATATAGTGCTGGTTCAGACAAATGAGTTTAGAAATCTTAATAACTAGGTCTATCTTCTTAAAGGACAAGGAGCACATCTCACATCTTTCCAAGAATGGTGCTCTGAGTTATTAATCTATATTCATCTATATGCACCAAATTTGGAATAAATTTTATAAATTTAAACTGTATATATATATATGACTGTCTCAAGCTGATTTCAATTGTGGATTTTTAACTAGCCGTTACCTTTTTTTTTTTTGACAATTCCTGATTTTCTCTATTTACATATCTTCTAAGTTGCCTTCTTGTTTCTTCTTTTGTTGTTTTACACTTGTTATTTGTAAGACCTTCTTTCTGTTTCTGACTCCATGTTCCTTTTCCTGATGACTATTTATTAACAGACAAAATGAAATTTTCCTTACAAAAAATAAATTCTGTTTCATAAAAAATACTTTATTTTTTTCTT
>VWZV01000005.1:0-37436 GCA_013397155.1 Irena cyanogastra
CATGTCGGCTGCAGCTGCCCGCCGCTTCCTCCCCGCACGGCCGCGGACGAGGGGCCGCCTCCCGCCCTCAGCCGCCCGCCCAGCCGGGACGGCAGCAGCAGGCACTCTTCTCTGCTCCGCCCGCCCGCCCGTCTGAGGGGAGGAAGGGGAGCGCGGGGACGCGCTCAAGCGGCCGCCACCATCTTCCTCACGGCGCGGGGGGGCGTTCGGGGGGCTGCGGGAGCGCGCCCCCGCTGGCCAATTGGGCGCGGCAGCGCGGCGGGAGCGCGCCCCCCCCTACACACAAACACACACTTCCCGCCTCAGTGCGAGGGTCGCGGGCAGGAGCGGGGACAGTCCCCTCAGAGAGGGATAGGCGTGATGTCGATGACGCTCTCCGTGGGACAGGGACAGGACAGCGAGGGGTGGCGGGAGCCGGGCGGCACCTAAGCGGGGACAGTCCGCGGGGCCGAGCGCCGGCGTTCCCGGGCTGCCCCCGCCACCGCCCTCCCCACCGGGTGACATTTGCCATGCGCAGACAACACGCACTTCACCAAACAATTCAGCCCGAGCCCCGCTACAAACTCGCTGGGTTATTTTTCTCCTCGTTCTCCGCTTGTTTATGGCTGACGCTATCTCGCCTGCACCGCTCCCTCGGTTTCATTATCTCTTCTCGCAGATGGACCGAGGCTTTCCTTCCTCACAGGGCTTCTCTGCTGGTGCTATAGCTCCCTCTCCTCTTCCAGCTCTGCATCCCTCACCCTTGCTCACAGGTGATGTTCCCAAATTGGTCCCATCTCACCCCTCTCAGCCCCTCAGCTCCAGCCCCCGTTCTTCCTGCTGTGACTCCTCCTTCCCTGAAACCCATTTACTTTTTTCCAGGTGAGCCTTCCCCAGCGAAGCACTTCACTCCAGCCATCCTTCCTCCTGCGGTCCCTTCTCCTCTGAAGACCCCAGCATCCCGTAAAATAAAGCCAATGGCGCTAATGTAGTAATGGTAATAGTGTGGCCAGCGGGACCAGGGCAGTGACCATCCCGTGTGCTGGGGCACCTCCAATCCCGGAGTAAGTTTTTGGCCCCTCAAGAAAAGACAGACATTGAGGGGCTGGAGAGTGTTCTGGGAAAGGGCTGGAGCACCAGGAGCAGCTGAGGGAGCTGGGAAAGGGGCTCAGCCTGGAGAAAAGGAGGCTCGGGGGGGACTTCTGGCTCTGCAGAACTCCTGACAGGAGGGGACAGGCAGGGAAGGGTTGGGCTCTGCTCCCAGGGAACAGGGACAGGATGAAACAGCCTTAAGTTGTGCCCAGACCGGTTCAGATCAGATATTGGGAAAAATTCAGGTGGTCAGACACTAGCACAATGTGCCCACGCCAGTGGTGGAGTCACCATCTCTGGAAGTGTTCAAAAAACGAGTGAACATGGTACTTCACGATATGGTTTGGTATTGAGTCAAAGGTTGGACTCGGTGGCCTTGGATGTCTTTTCCAGCCATAATGATCTATGGCTTTCTATACTCTTTTTCAAAAATAGTAATAGAAAATCCATGGCCACACATTACTGAAATTGAAACCTACCCTATTTTCCATTTCCTTTTTAAAGATGTCCTGTAACCATGCTGTAACATATGTTTCTAGTATTATTATGTAGAAGAAATTTCTATTTCCTGATATGCTCAAATATCAAAATAATCTCTAAAAAATTCCAATCAATAGCAATTTGGTTCTGGTTTTGCAGTGACATAGTTGTCTCTTGAATTCCAGCTAATGGCTCAGCTGATCAATATTTTATAGCGAGTGCTGCTTACCATGCAGCTCTTACATAAACACTGTTGGGAAGAGAGAAATCCCTGAGCTGACAGAGCAGAAAGGTAGGATGGCCTCCTGGGCTTGGCTATTAATTGATAAATTTACTAAAACTTCTTTCCAACCTTTTTATTGATTCATCTAAATATACTCTAAGTCACATTTTTACTTCATACAGGAGGATGAATTTATTTAATCTGCAGGATTAAAGAAGTGCAACAGTTTCCAAGGATTCAAAGGCATGGTGGGAAAACAAAAAGAGTGTTTTACCTCATTGACAGAGAATATAAGGTAAAACTACCTGTGGTTTTATTTTTTTTAATGCAAACCTGTAAGATTTATATTGGCGATTTGAACTTAGAGATTTAAGAGGTACAGAAATTCCAGCATAGATTTTTTTGTCTTGCTCTACTCCCCCATGCTCCATAAAGTGGTACTTTGTATGTTCTTAGAATAAACAGAATCACATCAAAGATACTGGCTACATCACAAGTTTTCACTGAGTGACCCACATGATACCAAATTTTGTCTGGCTGCTGGTCAGAGACAGCTTTTGATCTCTGCTAATAAAATAGTTCCTCTTTCCCAGCTTTTGTTTACGGGTTTGAAGGAGGGAGATGGGATGGAAGGAGACATCTGACTTGTCAGACCCTCCTTTGGTAAGCTTCACATGGGGGTGTCAAGGTTGTGCAGAATCCTTGCTCCCCCAGGAGCTCCCATCAGACTTTTAACCTCTAGGCTCCCATCCTGCTCCTCCGCTTGATCTTTTGGGTGGAACAGTTGCCCAACACTCACCAGCCCAGCCACTCCCCACCTTCCCCTGTCATTATTAAGTTCCATGGAAACACCTTGCATGTGCAGTCAAGGAACAGTTCTCTTCACTTTCATTAGCTCTGGCTGGGACAGATCTTGTGCTGTCTCCTGAAGCACTGAATTTTTAATTTCACTTTGCTTTTATTGTGTAAATTTTTCTCTGTTGAATTCAAGTAGCAGATTAAATACATGAAGCAGAAAACCACAAACACCAGTGATGCTTGGATTCATTTAAAGTGTGACTGAGATTTGTTTTAGAGAGTAAGAAGTGGTTTGAGGTTGTATTTATTTCCTCACCACCACCACCTTCTGATTTGCTTTTATCCAGGACAAGTGTAACAGCCAGCTTGTCCCTATAAGGCAGCACCTGAGTGGGTCATGTCTGTGACATCCTTTAAGGAAGATGCTTCCTCTGGATCACTTTCTTAGTTACCACAATGAGCTATCCTGGTAGAGCTGGGAGCCTCCATGCAGTCTGGATGGAGGCTCTTGAGTCCTGGGTTCATCCTGGACTTGGCTGTGCTGGTTCCCTTTGGAACCCTGTGGAGAGCTCTGACCACCCTTCCAAAATACTCTGTGACTGGTTTCCTTTCTCAGAGACTGAGTTAGAGGAAATATTTCACAGAGCAATAGCTGGGCAAATGGAAATCCTCCTTGCAGAGTTCTTTTAACTTCAAGCCACTAAATATACGCATTTACTCTATGGAACTGAATTTACTTCCCCTCTCAGAGGAACAAGCTTTGTCAGCTGTAATGATGAGCTGTTGTTTGACATTCATAATATTGTACTTCACTGCTTGTCTGATGGAGCCACGCAAAGCTATTGAGGGGGCTCTGAAATGTGACAGCCCACATGATGCTTTTTTAGACTGCACAGACCGCCTTCACGAGGCAGGAGAACATGGCATGGGAGCGGCTGGCTGGAACAACGGCGTGCCTTAATGCCAGTGGGGTTGCTGTAGCTGGGGAGGAGGAGTGGCCTTGAAAGTTTGCAGCTTTTGTTGTGTGCTGTCAAAGGAAGAACTTGCAGCCTGAAAGAACAGGCATCATGGATGCCATGGGTGGGAACTGTGGGGATTAAAGATCCTGTCTGGAAACAGCATAAAGATGGAGGCAAATATCTTAAAATGTTTGGACCATCCACAGACAGAAGGGGGCTCAAGGGAGACAGCTCAGATGCCCCATTTCGTGCTGTCTTGCCTTAATAAATAGAAAGATCTCACTTTCTGACAAACTTCTGTATCTTCATCCTTACTGGCATGTGGAGCATTCATTGCAAGCTTTCTTTTGAATCCTGGAAGTCTCCAGGTGAGAGAACTCTTTTAGGAAAACCAAAACTCAACAAATCTTCTGGCTTCTGTTCACAGACTAACAGGTAAACATTGGCAAATATTGTGAAAGACTGTTACTCCTCCATGGTTTTAAAAATTATAAAGTATCACACTTTTTATTTCTTTTTTTCCACAGCAGAAGAGCACAAGGGTTACCTTTGACATCTGTTCCATATGCACCCACGGAAGCTGAGTAAATGGGTGGTGCATTCTCACTTCCTTGCAGTGGCCAGGTTGGTTTTGTGTTCTATATTTTCATCCTTCTGAAATTGCTATTAAATGAGAGGATTTCATATCCCAGATAAGATGCACAGATTAAATAAGCAAGTAAGCAGTAGAAGATCTTTTTATGTGACTCAAGAGAGAGGATAAATCCCAGTCCAGATGAGTGGAAATCTCTGACTCCCCTGGGACCAGGGTTTTACTTGCAGGCTTTATGGTTGTCTCATTGGTTTGGTCTTTCTGCCAAAAGCAATGCAGAATATTCCACTTATCTGACAAAATGTCTACCACCAGGAGGTGACTTCACTCAAATATACATTTCTTTAAGATGAAGACAAACTTGAATTTATTGCTCATTCCATTCATAACCAGTTCTCCTCACTTGCCAAACTGCTGAATCAACTTGGGTACCTCACCCTTGAGTCAGCACAGCCCAAAATAGAAACTTGCTCCATTTCCGAAGAGAGGAAGTACCTCTGTTGTCTGCAAATACAGCCACATCTGACATGCTTTTATAGCTACAAACACTCAGTGCAGGGACTTGCATGGCACTCTGCTGCTTAAAAAAAACCAAAAAGGAAGTAAAAAGGCACTTTCTTATTCAAAATAGGAGTGTTAGGGTTGCGATGAGTGGGACTGTGTGGATGTGGAAGTCCCAAGGAATAAAGAGCAAGAGAAGGACTTTACAAGTGGCAGTCATTGATGTCACCTGGCCTAGCCCAGCATCAAGCTCTCACTCCACCTGCTTGTAGTTTCTCAGGACATACTCAGGAATTAGGGAGACAACGAACAGGCTATAACCAAACGGAAGCAAAGTCTTATTAAGAAATAATGGCAAGAAAACATGGTAGAAGCTCTAAAACACTGACTGGAGATCAGCTACCCGCATTCCCAAGGTAGAGCTGAGTCAGTCCTGCTGCCATGAGGTAACTGGGCTTTATAGGACAGCATAAAACAGCAAAAAATCTGGGGAAATGACCAAGAGGTGCAGTCAAATAGTGGGAAGTGACACTGAAGTTATCAGCAGGACTTCATGAGTAGGTGGAAGGCAGTGAAAAGGCACATAAAAATAGTCCTATGTGATACAAATGAGGGAAGATTTTCTGTGGCTCCAAGTCAGGACAAGAAGTAGAAGAATGAGGATAATATAAATTCACTCCATCTGCCCTTCTCAAGCTCTGCAGTTTTTTCTCTTGCAAATGAGCATCTGTGGTATTTGGCATCCTACAAAAGGTCCCCCATTGTCAAGCAGCACTGGGGTGCCCCCTTCCCATGGGTGCTCCTGGTTTTCCTTTCCTGCATGCTGCAGGATGGTGTCATGTTCTTCCTGGTCCAAGCAAACTACTGTTTCTGGTGCTTCCATTAAATGTATCTGAACTGGCTGTATTTTCCACAAGGAAAGGCCATTCCAACAGGCAGACAAAAATCAGTAACCACTTTCAAACCATGGGCAGATGAGATGTGGTCCTGCAGGATTTTCCTGCAGTACTATGGAGTAAACTGTAGATATTTGAAAAATGTGTCATTTCTGCAACAGCTGTGAAGATTGCAATTTTACCATTTACACAATTTTACCATTTTTGGATTTTTTCAACAATGCAGTTGCAAATGGAAACGTTTCATATTTAGTGTTTTGGATTATTCAGTTGAAAAGAGGTGAGGGTGAGGATTTCCAGGTGTAATTACAGGATTATGCAGTCACCTCGTGCACACACTGCAGGTTTGGGAGGAAGACCTGCTGCAAATCTACAGGAAACCCCAACTAAGGAATTGTATGTGCCACAAGCAATTACACAACATAAAACTTGGTGAAACATTTGCTATGTGTGCAGTAGGACCTTTTTAAATTTAGATTTCTGGGAAGAAGAGGATTGCTGGGGCATTTCTGTGACCTGATCCCTCGTCTTGGTTGGTCCGCGATGGAAAGGTGACCCCGAGTGCGGCTGAGCTGGGAATGGATCTGGTGAGAGCCATCGCTGTCCGAGCCAAGCAGAGTGTTCCCAACTGCATCCCTGAATAGATACACTTGCTCTTTCCCTGGCTCTATTTTAGCCACAAATCTGTTATTCTGTCCTGTGGGTGCTAACATTTTTTTAAAAAACAACCAAACTCAGTAATATTGGATTTCTGGTGCACTTTTTTTTCCCCCAAAGGGTTGAAGTGAACATTCTTCTCACCTATACCTAGGACTTCACCTGTGTGGCTGCAACTCCAGTGGCATCCAGAAAGATGCATGACCCTTACTCCTTCAGTAAAGCAGATATATCTCAGCAACTTAGCAATGTTGTGGCAAGTATGAAGTGGAAGGCATTGAGAAACCATTATTTCAATTTTTAGTTTGTATTTAAGACAATTTCTACACATTTTTGCATTCTCAAGCTTGGAAAAAGTTCACTTTTGTCTACAAACACAGGAACCAGTTGTTACTTCAATTTATTGTTGTGGTGGTAGGATTGAGACTTGGATGAAACAAGAAAGATTCATACAGGGCAATTTATAGAATCAAACAATCATGGAATGCTTTGGGTCGGAAGGGACTTTAAAGATCATCTCGTTTCAACCCCCTGCTGTGGCAGGGTCATCTTCCACTAGACCAGGTTGAATGTGAAAGCAAACACCTTCCAAAAACTTGTGTTTAAAACTGAGCATGAATGCATGTTAGTGCTATGTGCCTTGTTGTTTCCAGAGGAAACAAAAGAAGAAAATGTTGCTGAGAACACTGAAACGTAACACTTTGGCAGAGGTGGTTATCCATCTTCCAGTCATTTTTACATGTGGTGCTGCCCTGACAATTGTGGTGTATTGTGGAAATAAAGTGTGAAGTCACTCAGGACTGGGTCCTGCTGGTTGTGGAAGAGGCAAGTACATAAATACCTTTTGACAGCGGTAAGAGGGAATGCTTGCTTCCACAGGGGAAGGAGAATAGTGATTCTGAGAACTGGAATCACAGCAAATGTTTGTTGAAAGGGGGAGTTGGGGAGCAGGACAAGGTGACACATAGAACCCAGTGAAAGGTCACAGAAGGAGAAATGCTGCAATCCAGCATTTACTAGCTAAATATTACCAGGATTTAGGAATGGGACCCTAATCCTTTTATAAACTGGGCACCTCCTTGAGTTGGGTGAATGGGACGACAGTCACCGTCAATAAGCAAAAATCTCACCCCTGTGCTTTGTGGCACATGTTAAACTCTCAGTGGAACAGTCAGGGAAAATCCCATGACAGCCTTTCCAGCAATTTCCCACCAAAGGTTTCCTCCAGACTGCAGCTTCCAGAAGCTCTGAATGATTTGTAGCTGTGAGAACTGCTGCGAGGTTGTTTGGTAGCTTCAGAGAGATGAGTTATTCACCAAAGGGAGCTTGGTAATGACGATGCTACTATGTGTGATCTCATGCCTAAAACTGTCCCACATCTTGTCTATTTATTTGGGAAGTTAATTTCTAGAACACTTGGAAAACAAAACCAGGAGTTGAAATTGTCTCCCAATATTTCTTCAGTCCAAACAAAAAACCACTGTGTGTCTTACGTGTTCAGTCAAAACATCTCAGTCATTAATGTTAAATTCCTGGGTACCTGGAGAACCTGTTCTTGAATAAGCTACAAAGCTGAAGCCTGGCTGAAAATATTAAAGTAAGGTATCCCAGCATCTTCAGCAGAAGGATTTTCCACACTTCTGCAGTGATTTTGGGAGGCAGAGACATGTGGCCAAAGAAAGAGAAAAGGCTCCAGCCATGCACGAGGGAAGTGGGGACTGAGAAGCAGATTGATTGTTCTAAGTGGCTTTTTCCTGTCTGTTCATTTATCCTCTTTTACCATCCTTGTTTCCATTCCTCCCTCAGCCTTGTCTCTGTTCAAGAGCAGAGAAAATATTCTATTCCCCTTTCACAGTTGTAACACATATTCATTAAGTCACATTCCATTATAACTCAAATAACTATTGCCGTGTTTGATTCTTTATTTGGACCATTTAAACTCTTAATGAAGAATTTCCCCTTCATCTGGATCTCTTGCTTCCTTTTCTGATTGTGTTCAGTTCACAGTCAAGTCCCATGGACTGCTTTAGAGACACTTTGAGTGGAGGTGTATGGATTTTTATCCAATTTTCCCTCCTGCCCTGTCTCACCCCTCCAGCTGCGCTGCTCAGACCAGGAGGCACCAAGTCCATCACTTTGTTACAGCCTCAAACGCCTTCTTCCAAGGCAGAAATGTGGGCAGGCCTCTTGGAGAGATTATCATCTTCCTAACCTCAGCCTGAGTGCAAACCAGCCCACAGCCCACCTCTGTCCCTGGATGAGCAGTTGTGCTTCTCTAACCATGGAAACTTCAGCAACACAGAGTCACTGCCTTCGTTTTTCCTCAAAAAGGCAACACACAGCAGTGACAGCTTAGTGGGAGGATGTTTATTTCTCTAACAGAACTTTAGGTGGCTACTGCCTGGAGCTCACCACCTCTGCACTTCTCAGTGTCCTAGGAGAGGATGCAGATGTAGAATTTTTGGGCTGAGGTCTTATTTAAATTATATATTAGGCTGAAAAATGAACACACAGGAATGAAAGATACTCCCGGTGCCTGTGGGTGCTGCAGCAGCGTGGAGCTGACAACAGGGATGGTCTGGGTTGTTCCATCCTCCTCCTGCATCTCAAGGCAAAGACGTGGCAAACTGAAAGAAGGCCCTTTAATAGGCCTCAAATCTTACAGAAATCTTAGAGTAAATAAAGAGATAGGGGGCTGAAGAAACCTCTTAGGCTGGAAATGTATTCAGTGTTTCTGCAGAATAGGGAGAGCACAAAGCTTCACTTACCAAGAGCAGCCAAATCTATGGGACTGTGGGGTTGGAAGACTTTCATGTCTAGCAAGTAATAACTGTCTTTTAATTAGCTTTGTTTATGTGATAGATGTCAATGTCAAGCTCTCTCAGTGAAAAGGGCAGAATGTCCTTAGTGGGAAATGTGATTTTTGAAGCCTGACAACATAAAACCAGCGGGAAGGTTTATGCTCAGACTGCTGGGGAGAAAAATCACCTTTGGCTCAACAAAACAGGAAGGATTTCAAGCCCACAGCAGAAGTTTTTCAAGAAACTAATGAAAATGGAGGATTATAGTTTAAACGGTTTTGCAATCGCTGGCCTCAATCCTGCAGACACTTTTCACACACACTCAACTTTATATCTGTGGTTGGTTTTGCTGACCCTCATGGGATTATTGACACCTGGAGATAGAAGTGAAGGCCAGACTGTTTACAGAGCAGAGTTTAAACTACAGCATTTTAATTTAAAAAATGACATTATATCAAAGTCTGCATAATCGGCTCATTGGGATCCTTTATGTTTGAAAAAAAAACCCTGAGAAATTCAGGAATTAAGATTCATGAGGTGGTCTCAGATCTGCTTCCTGCTGTGAATAGGACCTTTTGTTATGCTGGATCACAGCACTGGGCCACAAAACTTATTCAGCAAATATTGAAAAAAACCCCACCTTCATAAAATTTGAATCTATGGCTCACATGCAAATACTGTCTGCATTTCTTTCCTCTCTAAAAAAAGTATATTTGACCACTACCTGAGACTGAAAGGTTTTCCCTCATCAATAGAGAGCAACTAATTGGGGAAAAAAAACCCTGTTTTATAATTATTTCTTTTTCTTTTGTATCTTGGGAGTATGTTGTACCTGCCATGAAACAACTTTTTGAAACCCCTGAAACAGGAATAAATCCCCTCTGCAAGCTCTGGTTCCACCATTTATCAGGCTGTTGGTGCAGGAGCCAAACTGCCATTGGGCTGACTCACATTTTGGCATTTTGTGTTTATATACATGATGACGATGTTTGCAAGCAACAGGGGAAAACCCTGTGTTCATCAGCACCACGATCCCAGCAAAACCTTTCCCTCCCCAGCTGCATCAGCAGAGCCCAGGGATGTGGCCAGAGCCACAGTCTGGTGTGGGCACTGTTGTCACCGCTCTTTGCCACTCGGCACCCACAATCCTCACCCTGTACCCCAGACCTCCAGCTGGCCAGGCTCTGCAGCTGCCAGAGCCCCAGATCTCCCCAAATTTAGGCACACCTGGTGCCCCTTTGCCCTGCCCATCCATCTTGACTCTCTGTGATTCTGCCAGCAACCTTCGTGGCTCTGGAAAGCCAGGTTTGGCACTCAGGACACCTTTCACATGATCTTTATCCTCCCAGGTTCAAAATTTTCAATGTAGTGTTCATGGCACTGGTATTGTCCTTGACACTGGGTTTATTTTTGTCTCACTGCCCCTTTTTATCTCCAGCTCCCTTGCCTTATCTTGGTTTTTTGCCTTTTCCCAGGCTTTAAGGACCTGATGGGGACTCTGGCCACAGTGACCTGGCAGATGTGGCTGTGACTCCCACCTGCCTCTCCTGGCATTCCCTAAACTTTAACCACAACTTCTGGCTGCATTGCAGTCCCGTTGGTCTCTGGGGAGAGGCAGAAGAGGTTGTTCCTTCAGGCCCTGCCACCATGGTTCCTCTCGGTGTCCTCTGGCTCGGGCTGACCCATCACCACCTGCCCCACATCCCACCTCTGACATCCTGCCTCATCCTTTTCCAGGTAAAGAACCACAGGAGTAAAATGGGGTAAATGCCATGGGAAAACCCTGTCCTGGGATGCAATCACCCCCCAGCCTGTTCAGCTTTGCCCCAATTGTGCTTGTCAGCACAGCTCTGCCACAGAGCTCGGGCTGTGCTGGGCCCTGCAGGGTTGGAGGCCGGGCTGGCTCTCCTGGAGCATTTGGCTGAGTCTGTCACCATTTACCTAAGCAGGTGCAGGTCTCAACTGCTGAAAATCCCATCCAGATCTGCTGCAAAGTGGAAATTATTTGTTAAATGCTTTATATTGGGGCAGTAGCACCTCTTCCTCTTGCCGAAGCATTTGGATTTCTGCCCAGAGAGAGGACCAGAGAGCATCAGGATCCAACTAGGTGAGCAGATACCCAGAGCACAGCCTTGATTTTGGCTGGGGCTGGGGCTGCAGCTGCAGCTGACATGAACTTTCCACCAGTGGCAATGGGTCAGAGGCAGCTGGGACTCCTTTCCTTCCCTCTCCAGCCCTCGCCTTTGGGAGCTGTGGGCAGGATTAAGGAGAAAAAGCAATGTATGGGTCATGGGAAGAGGGAAAACAGAAGCAGCTTGGCCAGCCGAAGAGGAAACAGGGGACACAGATGTCTGTGGAAAGCTGAAGCCACTTACAGAGGATGCATTTGCTTGTATTTCCTTCCAGTAGAGCTTAATTGCAATGTTTTTTAATGACAGGTAGGATGGGAACTGGGCTTCTGCATAAGCACTTCTGCGTCCTGCATAAAAGTGCTGAATTTAATATTAACAACAATTAATCACAGCTACCGGGAAGCAGCCGGCAACATTCCCTGCCCTGGGAGTGCTCAGCCCCACCAACTCCCATCCCCAGGCCCATGGCACTGGAAAGTCACAAGGAAGCAAGGGCCTTCCCTGTGCTGCTGAATTTTGATCCAGAGCTGAAGTGGTGGTGGCACCAGCACCCCCTTCCCATTCCCACCAACAGCCTTTGATGGGAATACAGGTGGTTTTGGACACCTCTTGTCTTTCCTGTGTGTAGGAATTTGCCACTTGGCACCATCTCACCCACATTCTATTTTCCTTCCCTCTGCCCCAAAAGGCTACTGGGATAATTCCAGATCAGAGCAGTCCATGTGGGTTAGGGTGAATTGCAAGTTTGCCAGGATGCTGATGGATTTCTCCTGTTGTTGATACCGTGACTCCCTCTCTTATTAGCAGCACTAATTGCTCATTGCAAGTTTTGCACAGGTACATGAGTATTTTGGAGCAGCTTGTCTTCGCATCCTGTAATTAGATGACCACTAATGAACGTTAGAGAAGGAGCAGCCAAATGCTCCAGTCCATGCTCAGCATCCATAGAAAAACTGCTGGGAATTCACTGTGATGTGGCCTCAAGTTGCTGCTTGGGCTGCAGGAGCTCCTTGCCAGGGACAGCATGTGAGCACCTTGTCATCCCTCCGGCCTCTGCTCTGCTTAGAGCTACCCCCAGGCCCTGGCCCACCGCCCACCACTCCCCCATTTTTCAGGGGTAACATTTGCTGGACACCTCATGGAGTGAAAATCCCCATCCCAGGGCTCTAGGCTGCCCTGGCTCCTCTGACGCTTGCCATGAATATGATGTAGGTGTACTAAAGCAAGTGGTGATCCCTTGGGGTCAATATCCTGGCTTTTCCCATCTCCCTCAAGCAGACAGTCCTTTTGGACATCCTTTTCCCAAGGCAGACAGCTCCAGAAGCAGGCTTCCTCCCCTTCCTTCACCCTGTCTCCTCCAGGAAACACCAATGTCACGTGCAAACCCCAGTTCTGGGTCTGAACCCCTTTTCAACTTGCAAATCCTCCTCCCATGGAGATGTGTGGATGTGGCACTTGGGGACATGGCTTGGTGGTGGCCTTGGCAGTTCAGGATTAACAGCTGGATTTGATGATTTTAGATGGCTTCTCCAACCTGTAACTCCATTGGTGTCAACCGAGGGAAGTGCTCCCAAAGCCTCTGCACACTCTTCAGGACACAGCTTTACTTACCTTCATGGTTCAGTGTCCTGCACATCTTGCACAAAATGTGTTGATTTTGGGGTTCTCCACAGACACAAACTGACCTCAGTGCTCTGGTTTGAGGCAGGAGGTGTCTGTCCAACATGTCCTGAATCCACACACTGCACATTCACACCTAATGTTGAAACTCTTCCAACTCCATGACTGAGCCTAGACCCTGTCCTGGGAAGGGATGCCAGAGGGCTGGGGTCTGTGCAAGCCAGGATGCTCCTGGGGCTGGATCAAGTCCCACAGACCCAAAAAAGAGGGACTTACATGGAAGGGGTGTTTTGCTCTCTCCAGGAGCTGTAAACGGCAGCTTGAACCAGTCAGGCATCTGCTGCCAGCAGGGAGAGTGTCAGCCCCAGCTCTGTGATGGACAGCCAGATGGGCAGATTTTTGGGACCACCTGGGCAGAGAGTGAGTGGCTTCATAAAAATGTCACAGCCCCTGGGGTCCTGCAACTGCAACACAGAGAGTTTTGGGGAGCAAGGTTAGGAAGGAGTTTGGCCTCAGCATTGGATGCATGGGAACAGCAGAAAACAGACTGGGTGGGGACCTCCATCGTGCAGCAGGCAGAGCACCAGGGCTCCCCCCAGCTCCCAGCAGACCTTTCCTAAAGCTTTTATTCTTTTTCTGATGATTGGACGTAGGATATTTTCATGCCTGCAAGAGATGCCACCAAGGGGTTTAGGTGGCGGAGGACAGCCAAAAGGGACTGTAAACCCCTTGGCTGGTGCTTGAGGAACTTTGAGAGACCTCCGGAAAACTTGGTGGGAGCACTCTGGGCGCTGGCAGGATCCGGCCGCCACCAGGCTCTCGGCAGCACCGGCAGCTCTTCCCCAGCAATGTCACTATGATAAATGTTTGTCTTTTCCGTCCAAGAGATACAGCAGAGCCACTGCCAGCACCACGTCTCAGTGGAATTGGGGTTTGCACTGCCAGGAGCGTTACCGGCTCATGATTCACATCTTTACAGCAGCTTTGGAAGGAAAATGTGCTGCTCGCCAGGCAGACCTTCACGCACGTCAAGATGCCAAAGTTTTTCCAGACTTTCCAAAGGAAGCCGCAGCCAAATGAGACATTCCTTCTCTTCTTCCAGCTTTCTTGGAACAATCTTCTTTGATTAGCGAGTGAGACAGATAGTTGGAAAGAAAGACAGACAGACAGGCTGGGAATAGGGTTATAATGAGCAGTTTGCATGAACCCCAGTCGCCGGTGGGAGGGTATCTCCATCTGCCCCTCGCTGGGTGGCTGCTGATAGCCCCTGCTGTACACTGCAGTCCCCCACCCCTTTGTCCCCCTCCATGGCCCCAGCCCCTGTCCTCCTCTATGGTACTCCACTCCTGGCCTCCTCCATGGTTGCCAAATCCCTGCCCTCCTTCATGGTCCCCAACCCAACTCCTTTGTCCTCCTCCATGGAGGCGGACAAACCCTCCTCTTTCCTCCATGGTCCCTGACCCCCTGCCCTCTTCTGGGATCCCAACCCCCCCGTCCTCATCTGTGCTTTCCTCCATGCTCCTCCATGTTCCTCAAATCCCTGCCTTCCTCCATGATCCCCAACCCTCTGCCCTCTTCTGTGATCCTCAACCCTGGGTTCTCCTCCATGGTTCCTGACCGCTGCCTTCTGTCCTGATGCCCAGACAGCATGTGCTGAGGCAGATGGGATCTGTCTCAGCAGGGAGGATCACACTGCCTGAGGCACAAAGCAAAGGAGTTGGGGGTTCACTTTGCCTGGCACAAGGAGACAGGTTGGAAAGAGCCAAATGACTCAGACAAGGCTGACAGGTCCTGTGCAAGGGACAGAGGCCAAAGCTGGGGTGCAGTGAAGGAGATGGGAGTTCCTGCCTTGCTCCCTGCAGCTGCACCCCCTCAGCCACCCCAATCCTGGCGCTCTCTCCCACACCAGGAGGAGAAACAAAACAAGCATCTCCAGGGAGTGTGTTTGGAAAATATCAGGTTTTATTAGACAGGCTGATGTTCAAGCTGACAGTTTTATCCCAATGCACATGATCACGGGCATCTACAGGGCCTGTGTCCCAGCTCCTTCCCTCCCATGAAGCTCTTTGGCAAGATGTTCAACACCATCAAATTCTGGGGGGGTTTGGGTTTCTCAGCAGAATGAAAATGTCTCCCTGCTCTCCATTTTTCCACTCCCAGATTCCCAGAGGTCTCCTAAGAAAGCTCAGTGAGAACTGGCCTGCAATCCTCTTGGGACTGACAGCCACCTGGATCCGTGGGAGAGGAGGCATCTCAGTGGCAGCATCTCCCCGAGGCAGCAGAGAGCTGGGTCAGTGTGTGTCACAGGGAGCAGGGAACAGACCACCAATGCCATGGCTTTGGAAGGAGAACCCAAAAGAACCATATCAGGGGGAAAAGTGTTTTGGCTGTCATGGGGGAGCCCCATCCAGCACACAGGCACCAAGGCTTTGCACAGGGCATGCAGGTGCTGCAGGGAAGAGGAAGGGAGGAGAGGGGACGATGAGGGCTGGAAAATAAAGCAAGATAAAAGGAAACCAGAGAAAGGATGGGGAGAACGATGGGAGTGGCCTGAGAGCAGAGTATCAGTGCCTTCAAAGTCAATACTTCTTGTGGGGCAGGGGGCCTTTCCCTGGGTACCCCATGGGCTTTAGGACAACAGAGGAACAAGGGAAGAGATGGGGCAATACAGTGCTTGCAAACAAAAATGTTTAAAGGCCTTTGCTTTCTGTGACAGTGACACACAGTGTGACAGCGACACACATCATGTCCCCAAGTGCAGTGACAACATCAGCCAGTTTTTGTTGGTGATTCTATTCCATTAGCTCTTAAAAAACCATGCAGACCAGTCCAACAGAGGAGAGTGAATGACAGATGGAGAGGAAAACTGATGAACACTGGACAAGATGATTGTGGACAAGAAAGAAGGAATGACAGCGGAGGGGCAGCAGCACTGGGGCAGGTTTGAGACCTCACAGTACTCACAAGCACATCCCTTCTCTCCAGACTGCTCTGGTTGCTGCTCTTTCTGACAGTGCTTGCCTTCCCTTGCACCCTCTGCTCCCTCTGCACTGCAGGCAAAATCCCTCTTCCTTGAACCACGCCCTGCCCTGTGCTTGGACGTAGATTTCGGTCTCAGCTTCATTAGTTCAAATGTCAAGTCCTACCTTGAAGCAGAGACCAGGAACATTAAAGTCCCTGCAGCAGCATCCCCTCAAACTCACCTGGACTCAAGGGGACCTCTTCATTGCAGCGCCTGGGGGACATGGAGCTCTCCCAGGCCTCCTGCCATAGCTCACGTCCTGTTGCACATGTGGAGATGCCCTTCACACCCTCCCCATCACAACACAGCCTTCCAGTCCCAGCTTTCTCTTTCCCTCTTTCATTCCATTTGCTTTTTTCTTGCTTCATCCAGCACTTCCATGTCCTCTTGCTTCTGTTAAAGGTAAGTCCCTTTTCTCCAGAGGTTTCCTGGAGAGCAGTGCTTGCTGTGGGTGTTTGGCAGGAGGAAGGACTTTCAGCAGGTACTTGGTGGGCTTGAAGGTGCCGCTATCCAGGACAACATCTATTGCCTGGTTGGTTTGAGTTCAGCTTGGCAGACAACGATGCTCTCCATGCGGGCCAAGTTTCTAGGTCAGCTGTCCATGGGGAACCTCACCCTGCTCGGGTGCTTCCAAAGCAATACTCCTTCAGGACTGAGCACCGATGCTCAGACACGAGCCAACAAATGGCTAAAAAGGGAGGAGTTTGGAAAGCAAACCCCAGAAACCTGCCTGGACTGCCCTGGGGAGGACAGATCAGCAGGTAGGCAAAAGGGATGTGACCTTTTTAACTTCACAGCTAATGACTCCCCCTTCCTGCCTCCCTCCACGGAGTGCAAAAACACGGAGGGCTGACTGAGAAAAGAGCAACATGGACTTGAACAAAGGCAAATTGCCAAACTCTCACCCTTGGAGCCCTGCTGGTCCACAGACAAGACTTGCTAGCATGGGTTTTGAGGTTAATGATACACGTAAGCATGAAGTGCCTTCTGCTGTGCTGGTCCATGGAAGGAAACACTGCTCACATCTCCTTGTGGGACCATATGATTTGGGGTGCTGGCCCTCCTCCTCCAGCCCAGTTCAGCTAGTGTTGGCTGCTCCTTTCCACCCCATTTCTTCCTCTGCCATCCCATCACATCTGCCTGTCTGGAGCTACAAACGCCCCTACAAATGCTCCTTCTTAAGTCAAACACCCACATGAAGACTACAGAAGATCAACTGAGCTATGAAGTGAAAACAGAACTCACCAGGTGACCTAGAGGTCTCGGAAATAAAAACAAGATCCATATTTGCTGACATTTGTAGCAGGTTTGTGCCTGAAAACAACATCTGAGACAGCCTCCCTTTCCTTGACCAGTGCTTCCGGTGATGCCTGGGTTAGTGTGTCACTGCTCTCCTCTGTGCTCTCACGCCGTGCCTTGTTCTCACTCCTTCATGGCTTTAGGGATGCAGAGGTTGAAATTCCTCTTCATGCACTCTTGGCACCAGTGGAAAAGCAGCTGCAGTCCTGCCCATGCATTGCTCATACTTACAGCTTAAACATTGCCTTCTACTCAAAAGAACAAAGATAAAATGTCAAGAATTCACAGTTTTTATTCTCTTCCTTATGCCCACCCATCTTCCCCTGCCATCGATGTCAATGACTCAAAGTCCTCATCGTACGGTAGCCTTTGCCAGCGCGGCACTCAAAGGGTTAACAAACCACGGCTTCTTGGACAGATAAGACATAAGCTCATTCACCAGTAGGAACACGTGGACAGTTGGGTTGTGGATCACCTTAGGGTTTCCTGTAGCGATTCTTTGGGGTTTCGCCACAGCCAGTGACGTCACAGGAGAGGACATTGGGCTTCTTCCCCAAGCCGATGCTTCCCAAGAGATCGGGAAGCTCACGAGTGATGGCCTTCTCGATCTTCTCTAGGAAACACCCTCCCATGTAGGAACACTGCTGAGATAGCAGCTTAAAACTGGTGATGGGATTGATGCCAAAGAAGTCCTTGTAAGCCTCACGGTTGGGGAGGTCAAATTTGCTGACATTGGTCTTTGCCAGAATGGATTTAAAGATAAAGAACCTGTCAGGATCTTCCACAATGTCCCTGAACACCAGTTCTCCATCACTAAAGAAGGTCATTTTGTCCTTGTAGGTCTGTAGATAGCGATCGACCAGCAGGGCGTGGATGCGCACCCGGATGGCGTGCTGGCGGATGAAGGCAATCTTGTTTTCCATCCTGTTCTCAATCACCTGGTTGAGATCTTCTAGGAGCGATATCTCTTCTTTGAGGAACAGGTCTCTGTGGGTTTCCGGATTGTAGTCGTGGGGCCAGAAGGAGCTAACATACACCCTGGGTGGCTCTGTGACGTTGATGAGAGGAGCCAGGCTCCAGAACAAGGCGCCATAGACTCTCATCAGCTCCTGGGTAGCCAGGCTGTCAGCTTTGTTCAGGATGATTCGGATCTGAGACTCGCGGCCCTTCAGCTGACGAAACAGCATCTCCAGCTCCAAGCCCACATCCAGCTTCGTGGGGTCAAAGACAACAAAGATGAGATCAGCTCTGTCAATGAACCACTGGCACACGTCGTTGAATGGGTAACCTTGAGGAGAGGAAACAGGGAAATCCAATGCAGGATGAGTCCCTTCATCAAGGGATTGATAAACCGTGAGCCTGCTGTGCCTCAATCCCCATTTGGGTTGCATGGGTTGTGAAGCACAGTGGACTTCCCCTGTAGCCTAGAACCTCTTTCTCACATGCTAAAAACA
Organism: Irena cyanogastra; assembly: GCA_013397155.1. NCBI lineage: Eukaryota > Metazoa > Chordata > Aves > Passeriformes > Irenidae > Irena > Irena cyanogastra. The sequence continues at coordinate 18,506 of VWZV01000005.1, forward strand.
CTTTGGAGCTTCTTGGCATGAAAAGTCATCCATGGGTGTCTGGGCCTGTGACTGCCTGCCTCTCTCACCCTTATCTCCAGACCTTCCTCCTCCCTGATGCTCACCACAGGTTCCTGATGTTCCTGTGAGCAGATACTGAATCACAGGGATCAGAGAATCATTATGGTTGGGAAAATCGTCTCAGATCGTTGAGGCCAACCATTCCCCCAGCATTACCATGGCCACCAGTAAATCATGTCCCCAAGTGCCACATCCACACATCTTTTAAATCCCCCAAAGGGATCCCTCCACCACAGTCCTGGGCAGCCTGTGTTGTGTCAGGACTCTTCTCCATTGTGCTTCAGCCACCTTTGTCACCTCAGATCATCACAGCATCTTTTCTGGGATCCCTTAGATGAACCCAGTGAACCCCTACCTCTTTCTTGCTGCTTGCGGTTTTCGATGATGCCCGGTGTGTCCACGAAGGTGACTCGCTCCAGCAGTTTGTGGGGGACCTCAATGCCTATCAGCTTCTCCAAGAAGTTCTGCCCAAACTTCTCCAGGGGTGAGAAGGAGCGGGCACTGTCAGCAGCCATCACGATGCCCTCGATGGTCTTCAGCTTGGGGCCGTGCATGATGACAGTGAACTCGGAGGTGGTGGGTTCTGCCCCTGCGCAGCAATGAGAGGAGCAGCAGAGGCATGAAATCCATGCCAGGCTATGGACACAACAGGGCTGGCCTGAGACTGGGAGCACTGGGGGTATTGTGCGCTTCTCAAGAGATGCAGGGACAAGGCAAGCAGCATGAAATTCCTGCCCTGAATTCATGGGAAGATGTCAGTGGGGTTGTTTTCTGTGGGGACTGGTTTCTCTGGAAGTAGCCTGACTGCACAAGGCGTCATGGAGGACCATCTCCTGGGAGCCCTCATTACCACAGCACTGATCTGGCCATGGATCTGCCCTTAGATGTGAGATGACATCCGTAGGAGTAGGGAGGAAGGAAGGGGAATGGCTTTCTCTTGAAAGGGTGAATTAGCTGGCTGCACATGAGGACAGATGAGGAGAAGAGAAAGGTGAGCTGCCCTTTTGACATGACTGCTGCTCATGGGGTTAGGGTTGGGAGCTGTGAGCCCTGTGTTGCAGGAGGAGGATGTTGTGGGAGAGATGCTCTCCTCTGCCCTTGGAAGGGTGGACAGGCTGTGATGGGGAACCTCTCCCTCTACATGGCACCACGGCCAGGTGGCACGGAGCAGATCCCAACCTCCCTGCTGTAACGAGGGATCGAAGACGCAGGGCCGGGAATTGCTGACTGCACGGATGTGGAAATGCAGGCGTCGGCACCCCCTTGGCAAAGCAGTGGGTGTGGTACCTGTGTAGAGCTGGTAGGGAGTGTTGTCCAGCCCCAGGAGGTAGTTTATCATGGAGGATTTGCCGACGCTCCACGGTCCCAGGAATAGCACCATAGGCTTGGAAGTGATCTCCCCATCTGCGGAAAGGGGAAATAACAAGAGGAAGTGAAGGAACAATAGCCGTCGCCGCCGTGCGATTAACTCCCGGCTGTAACGAGCATCCCATCTGAGCGGCGCGGTGCTGCTGCCGGGGAAACAGCCGCCCTTCGGGGGCCACCAGCCATTCGCCAGCCAAGGCAGCGCCCCGCCGGCTGCGGGAGCGGGACGGCCCCGTGCTCTGCGGCAGAGCCCACCTCGCTGCCTGACCTTCTCCGAGGTTTAGCCCTTCTTAGACTACGGAGGACTGGAAGGTCTTTTAAGCCTTGTCTCGGTTTGTTTCTGGTTTAGCCGGGTGAGTTTGGGGCTGGCTGCGGGGTGGGGGTGTTGTTTGAAGGCAGCCGCCGCAAAGCACGGGACATGCCAAGGAGGAGGCCATGCCGCCATGCCGCAGCCGGGCCTCGTGCACAGGGAGCTGCCGTGGGTGCGGGAGCAGCGCTGCGGCGCAGGGCTTGGTAAGCGCGGTGCGAGCCTCGAGCCAGCTGCCTGCAAGCCTTTCCACCGTGAGGGACCTGGCAGGGACCCACCCCCGGGCCGTGCCTCCCGACCCTCCGCCGAGCAGGAGGTCACTGCCTGGGCGTGCGCTGGGTGTGAGGCTGCAGCTGGATGTCGGGAGGCCAAACAGCCCTGATTTGGGCTTGGGGAAAGGCAAGGGGAGAGTAAACTATAGTCCCTATGCTGCATTCTTGAAGTCACACAATTTTCTCCATGAGGATGGTGACCTGTCCCCGTGCCATGCTGCCAGTCCAGGAGCACAGAGGTCCCTGGACACACACAGCCAGCGCCCCCAGGAGCAATCCCTGCTCAAACAGGACTCATGCAATCAGCTTGTGCCCCCACTGCTCGACCCCCCAGCCCCCAGGACCCCAGGTAGGCAGCTGGCGGAGCCAGAGGAGCCCAGGGCCTATGCCAGCCCTCAAGCTGTGCCCAGGACACACGGGAGCCTGTGAGTCTGAAACAGGACAAGAATAAACAGGACAAGAATGGAAGTAAAACTGGGTGAGTTCTCGTTGGTGAAAACCAACCCCATCCTATGCTCAGGGTGGGAGAGGGTCCATCCCATTGTTGCTAGTGGGAGTTCAGCCAGGGGATGGATGACACCAGGGGAGCTGGGAGCTGCTGTCTCAGCTGGAGCAGAGCCTTCCCCCATGGCCCAAGGCAAGGAGATGCCCTGGGCAAGCTGTGCTGCCCTCAGCACCTTCTCTTCATCCCCATGCCTATTTTCCATGAGGTAGCTGAGAGCCCCTGGTGCTCCATGGCTGTCCCCCATGCAGGAGCCAGCAGCTTTCCAGCAGACCAGGGATCCATCTCCAAGGTGGGGGAAACCACAAAGCCCCCCATGGTGCTGAGCTCCTGCCCTGAGGGTACTGGAGGGCACTGCATGGCAGCGTCACACTGAACCCATCTGGCCATGGGAGCAGGCACTGGGGAGAGCATTCCAGCCTCCTCCTGCTGTATCAGCCCATCACAGACTCACTATGTTACCATGTCACCAAGGCTGGGGAAGGAAATGGGCTGGGGACATCTCTCCATGAGGCACTGCTACATCCATACAGCTCGGCCCTCCTTCACAAAGCAAGGCAGCACCTCTGAAGTAGGGGATGCATGGCTCTTCCTGCACCCCATTCCCTGCCTGGCAGCTGCAGGAATCCAGCCTTGTCTTCTCACATGGGACCAAAACAAGTGTTGAAACCTTGGACTCTCATTATTAATCATTCCTCTGCCGCTCTGTCGCCGCTGCTCTGCTCTCTTGCCAGCTTTAATTAGGTTACGGATGGTTGTTATTATTACTATTATCCCTGTGATGTTGTGCCAGAGGTTTGGGGTGGGTCCCTGTGTGTTCTTTCATAACACATCCGTGGCCAGGTGTGACTGTGTGAATGTGGGCACCTGTGAGCTCCGGCTCTGCTGCACATCCCCCTCTCTGCTCCACGGAGCCAAGGTGGGCAGCCACGTGGGCAGCCCCCCTGCCTGGTCACCCAGAGCCCCTCGAGCTGCCCTCTGCCCCCCATGGGCTGTGTGGGCAGTGCCAGGCACTTGCAACTCTGCAGGAAGCGCAGGAGCTGCAAGGATGTGAAGCCGGCTATGGTTCCCTGCTGCTTGCCCAGAGGCTGGAGAGAGGGAGCATCTCCCACCCGGGAGGGTGCTAGCCTGGTATCTGTTCCTGCTATGTCCCCATGCCATGTCTGTCAGAAGCAATTCTGGTCAGCTTGATGGTCCGGACAGAGGAAAAGAGCCGGAGCTCGGTGGCGGCCGGGCGGCGATGGCGGCAGCTCCATCACAGCGGCTCTCTCCAGCCACCCTGTGGCTGCTCTCTCTCAGCTCAAGCTCAGACGAGCCTCAAGCTCATCTCCGCTGAGCCTGGGTCTGCTTGGGCTGCTCAGCTCTGGGCACAGGAGCAGTTTGGGTCTCCAGGTAGTTTTCTTTCCTAGAGCAGTGGCTTTCTGTGGGGTTTTGCCATGTGGCAGTGCCAGACTGCCCTTGGTTGGAAGCGCTGCTGCTCTGGGATGGAGAAGAGAAAGCTTTGGGGAGAACTTAGAGCCCCTTCCAGTGACTAAAGGAGATCCAAGAGAGCTGGAGAGGGACTTTGGATGAGGGTCTGGAGTGACAAGGCACAGGGAAATGGCCTCACACTGAGAAAAGGAAGGGTGAGATGGAATTTAGGAAGAAATTCTTCCCTGTGAGGGTGGGGATGTCCTGGCTCAGGTTGCCCAGAGAAACCATGGCTGCCCCATGCCTTGAAGTGTCCAAGGCCAAGTTGGATGGGTCTTGGAGCAACCTGGGATAGTGGAAGGTGTCCCTACCCATAGCAGGGGGTGGAACTGGGTGGGCTTTAAGATCCTTTCCAACCCAAATCATTCTGTAATTCTAGGATTAATCCTGGGCAGGGCCATGTCTCCCCTTGTCCTCAAGCCCAGCAGACGTGCCTGCTGTGGCCTCTCCCCCAAGTGCAAGTCTGTCCCAAGGACGCTGAGCAAAGTAGATGACCTAGCAAAACCTCCTTCCTCTCCTGGTTCCAACTGAGCCACAGCCACCAAGGTCTTCTTTGTCCTGAAGCCACCCAGGAAGGCTGGAACACCTGGGGAGACTCCCGGCATCACCCAGACTTCTGTCCCACCCTTGTGCCACAAACACCACTGGCCATGTACCCACGGCACAGACCCAGCAACCCTTGGAGGGCACCCCTCGCTCCCAAAGCTTCCAAATCTGTGAGTATCCTCACAACACGTGCCCACAGATGAGGGCCGAGCCCGTGTGGCTGCAGATGGCCCGTGCCCCCCCGTGTGCCCCCCGTGCCTGCGCCCACCCCAGCAGCACGTGTGCGAGCGCTGAACCCAAGATGAGATAAGACAGCTATTGGAATAGGCTATAAATACCCACAGCCCTCTCCACTGCTGGCACGCCGGCACGGCACGGAGCCAGAGGCTCTCCAGGCACCGCCCGGGCTCTGCTGTGGCCGTGTCCCAAGGAGCCTGGTTTGGCAGGCTCTGGCAGCGTGGCCGTGGGGCAGGACAGGAGGGACAGAAGGTGGGATTTCCCTGCAGGAACATTGTTCCCGTGGCTGAACACCGGGCCCGGGGGAAGGGCTGGGTGTTGGCTGGAATTTCTTGGACCATCTCCCATCTCCTGATCCTCCTGGGGGACCTGGCAGCACACCCTGAGCAGGATAGGCAGGGAGAGGAGCCAGCTTGGGCTTCTGAAGGGGCTGAGGCTGCTGGGCAGGGGCCAGCCCGTGTTACTGGGACAGCTGCTGTGGGATCAAGAGCGGACATTCAGGAAAGTTTCTGCACGTAGGAGAGTGAAGGGTGGGAAGAGATCCCCTCTATAGGGTGACCTATCATCTGGGATTCTCCAGTTAATGCCGTGGGTGAGAGATCAACCTAAAGGTCCAACACATACAATTATGGAATGGTTTAGGTTGGAAAAGCCTTCTAAGATGACCAATTCTAAATGCTCCTGCAGCACTGCCAAGGCCACCACTAACTCACATCCCCAAGTACCATATCCACAGTCACGGGATTAGGGACTCCAGCACTGCCCTGGGCAGCTGTGCCAGGGCCTGACAGCCCTTTCTCTGCAGAAATTTTCCCCATATCCAATCCAAGCTTCCTCAGGTGAAACTTGAGGCCATTTCTTCTTGTCCTGTCCCTTGTTCCCTGGGAGTGAGGCCGGCCCCTACCTGGCTCCACCCTCCTGTCAGGGAGTTGAGAGTGAGAAGGTCTCCCCTGAGCTTCCCTTTCTCCAGACTGAGCCCCCCATCTCCCTCAGCCNACAGCCCTTTCTCTGCAGAAATTTTCCCCATATCCAATCCAAGCTTCCTCAGGTGAAACTTGAGGCCATTTCTTCTTNGACCAATTCTAAATGCTCCTGCAGCACTGCCAAGGCCACCACTAACTCACATCCCCAAGTACCATATCCACAGTCACGGGATTAGGGACTCCAGCACTGCCCTGGGCAGCTGTGCCAGGGCCTGACAGCCCTTTCTCTGCAGAAATTTTCCCCATATCCAATCCAAGCTTCCTCAGGTGAAACTTGAGGCCATTTCTTCTTGTCCTGTCCCTTGTTCCCTGGGAGTGAGGCCGGCCCCTACCTGGCTCCACCCTCCTGTCAGGGAGTTGAGAGTGAGAAGGTCTCCCCTGAGCTTCCCTTTCTCCAGACTGAGCCCCCCATCTCCCTCAGCCGCTCTCATAGGATTACCAGAAACGCCTTTGAACCCTGGCCAGAGGAATATGCTGCCTCTCAGTGTTAAACCAAGAGGAAAAGGTGTCAGAGCCTGGGAGAGGTGAGGATTAGAGGGAAGGGTGCTGTCGGGACACAGAGAGTCAGGCTGGGACAAGTGCGGGCTCTAGAAGGGCTGGGGACACTGTGGCGGTGGGAATGGCGGGTACCGGCCCTGCTCGGTGCCCGGGCAGCGCGGCTGCGTTGGATCAGGAGCCCGGGAAAGCCGGAGGGCAGCGCAGAGCGGAGGCAGTGCCGGCAGCATGCAGGGAGCAGGCGGCGATACCAACCTGTGGCCGAGGAGCCCAGGGTGCGTCCGGGGTAAGCTGTTAGCGAGGGACACGGGGAGAGAGAAAAGGAACCGTGAGTCCAAGGAGGGATGCGACAGCCCGGGTGTGGTCCAGGACAAGGAGGGAACTGATTGCCGCATTCCCATCAGGAGACAAGGAGTGGGAGTGACCTGCAGCTCCCAGGACAAGCACTGAACCCCCGTCTGCCCTGCAGGGCGGGGATGTGCCCCGCATCCCAACCCCTGCTCTGCGGGCTTGTTGCCTTCCCTGGCATCACCCACCGAGCACACGGAGCCCAGCAAGCCAGGGTTAGACAGCCACCAACCCAGCAAATGTCCTGACAACCCCAGGGATGGGGCCACCTGGGCCCAGCCCCTGTGGCTGGTGATGGCATCTGGGAGGTCATTCCCTACACAGGGACACTTGCTAATTAGCACAAATCAGTAATTAGGGTCACCAGCATGCACCACAACCTGGTGTGACCTCACAGCAAGCTTCCCGTGGCTGGACTGGGAGAATCCCTCACCCTCAGCTAGGGATAGTCCCTCCAAGCATATGTTGGACCCAGCCAGAGCATGCCTGCATCCACGTGGGATGGCAGAGCGGAGAGGCGGGAGGGTGGCAGGCAGGGGGAAGGAAATGGCATCTGCCAGGCTTAAGCAGAAGGTGTGTGGGAGCTTTCTGAGATGCACCCTGACAGAATAGATGGTGACAGCCACAGCTCCCACAGGACTCCATGGGAGTTTTCACATGTTGTGGGGAGCAGGGGAACTCTTTGGATTACACTGCAGTGAACAGAGCCGATGGGAAAGGAGACAAAATGGAAGGCTGCCACGTAATGGAGGGGCCAGGGTGCTTGCCACAGCATCCCTCTATATTGGTTTACACCTCCAAAGGTCACACATATTCCATGACAGGCCTGCCCCAAAGCTCCCCCAGCTGTCCCGCTCCTCCCAGCCAGCTGAGCTGGCAGCTCCAGCCTCCCCCCACCACGGAGAGGGGGCACAGAGGGGAGCTGGGAGCACCTCCCAGCCTGCAGGGACACCACTGATGGAATGAACCCGCTCAGGACAGGGACACTGTGCAGGGGAAGTGTTGAGAAGGCTCCCTGAGCTCCACTGTGTCCTCACCTGCCCTCCAAGGTCAAGAGGGTTCCCTGGGCCAACCCTGGAACTAATGTGCAGGTTTCTCTGATTACACTGCTAATGAGGGACTGGGAAAAGCTGGATCTGTGGGCACAAAAGGTAAACTGCTGAGCTGTAGGTTTCCAGAGAGGGTTGTGTGTGCCAGGGTATGGCTGGGCTGTCAGAGGTCATTCAAGAAGTTTGGTGTCTGTAGCAATTTTTTGGAGGGGAACGTGGCCAGGGTGTCTCACAGCTGAGACAAGGACTGGAGGCAGTACAGCATCCCTGTGCCCTTCCCTGGGGGCCAGGAGGGGACTGTCAGTTGCCAGCTCCAGGGTCACAGCACCGTGAGGGTGCCCAGTGGGGTGTGCTGGGACCTGACCTGGGGACTGTCAGCCTGAGGGGTGGCTGTTCCTCACAGCGAGGTGGAAAAGACCATGGAGTGTTGAGCTGAGGCCAGGAGGAACTCCAGGACCTGCTGTCCGAGGTGGGTCCTGCTCAGGAGCTGGGTTTGAGAGAGGCTGGGAAAACACCAGGGTTAATGGTTGTTTCCTCAGGAGCTAAGAGGGAGAAGGCCAGCAGGAGCCTGGGGAACACTTAAACACTTGTTTCCTCTCAAAAAGGGAACAGGGAGGTGGCTGCTTGGGCATGGGATGGATTAAGGGTAGGGTAGGATGTCCTGAGGGCTGGAAACTGTGGCTGGGGGCTGCACCCTCTGACTGTGAACAGCAAAGTGGGGGTTAGAGCCCACCAGCTGCCCCTGTAACCCCAAACATCCTCCTAAGCTGTGTCCCAAGTTGAGTTGACAGCAAACATCAAACACCAGAGCAGCTTGGAGAAGAAGTTGGGATGTTGCTGGGGGACAGGCCAGCAGCCATGGGGTGACAAACAGGACATGTTGTGACACTCAGTTACCCTCCCACAGGGTAACATCCCTGTGCTCCTCACTGGCTCTACACTGGAGATGGCCTGGCTGGGTAGGGAGATGTCCAAGGCTGCTTACAGAATGTCTGACCCAGACTTAGGAGTTGCAGGAGGGATGCCTGGGAAGCAGTTCTGCTCTACAGGGATGTGCCCCTGTAGGTTGCCCAGCTGAGTGTGGGGCCTGTGTGCTGCTGGAGCAAGGCCAGCTGTAAAAGAAAGATATGTGGGAAGGGTGTATCCTGGTCCTGCCTCAACAGGAGGGAGGGCATGGCTCCAGGAGTGTGGGCCTGGACACCTGGGGAGGCAGGCAGAGCTGCAGGACAAGCAGGACAACTTCAGGGCCTTGGCAGGAGGCTGACATGGGCATGAAGTCCCCGGACACTGGCAACAGGGACTCCAGCATCCCCTGGATACTCAGGAGACATCTGGCCCTGGCTCCTGTGCTTGAATAGATACTCAGAGGAGAATTACTGCAGTGAACAAGGAAGTCAGACTTGGGTTTGAGCCATCTGTGCTTGGAAAATGAGGCTGCTTGTGTTTCTTGAGTCACAAGAACTTCCTGTATCTTGTGAGCATCTTGGGACAGGGCTGCACTTTCCTCTTCTGGAGGGACACTTGTGACCTGGCTCAGCCCACACCATGCCAGGGGCCACGGGGACCTGCTCACCCCATCCAACGTGTCTGAGACTGCCAGAAGGGCTGGAAACTCCAACTCTCAGGGTGACTGAAGGCCGTGGAGCTTGAGGAATACCCTGCCCACATGGCTGTGTCCTGTATCCAGCAGGAAGGATGCCAGCTCCAGCCACCCCCAGGAAGCTCATCCCCAGCCTTGAGAGGTCCTGAGCTTCCTTGCCAAGCCTGTTTCTTTGGGCCGTGAGCTCTGCTTGGCAGGGGTACAGGGCATTGATGTTGAGCAGGTGGGAGACCCAAGGCAGGCAGGGCTCAGTGCTCAGCCCACACAGATGGCCCTGACAGCAGACAGGCTGAGGCAGAGGCAGGAATTCCTGCTGCTGGGTTCACTAGGGCATGGCCTCCAAGCCCAGTGTGTGCAGGGACTCCCTGGGAAGCTGCAAAGGAAGCTGCACTGTCCGAAGCTGTCCATGATCTGCTCTCTGTGCTGTTATCTGCATCCCAAGGACCTGCTGGTGCTGGACACCCCAGTGCCCGTGGCATTACCTGTGATCTCGTGCTGCCTCAGCTCGTTGTATCTGTAGGAGTGTTCCAGGGGCTTGATGGAGGAGTGGTAGATCTTCCTCAGCCGCTGCAGTACTCCTGGGGGGCAAAGCATGTGGGCAGGTGAGAGGCAAACCCCACCAGGCTGGGTGAGACCCTCCTGGGGCCATTTCCTGCAGGTCCTGAGGTGGCCCAGCTGTGGATCAAGGGACTTGGCTTACAGCTGAAATCTTGGCCAAACTGATCCCAGCCACACATTTTGCCCAGAGGAGTGTGGCTGCCCCTCAATTCCTGGAAGTGGCCAGGTTGGACAGCACTTGGAGCAACCTGGTCTGTGGAAGGTGTCCTGCTCATGGCAGAGGAGGGGGATGAGATGGTCTTCACCATCTCTCCCAACTCATGCTGTTCTAGGATTTTGATGCCTCTCCCCTACTAATGTTTCCCACTGGGCGCTGTCCCCATCTGCTCCCAGCAACTGATGGGAGGAGCATCCTTCCTAAGTGCTGTTTAGCGCTCAACACCCACGATCCCAAAAAACCCTCCACCATGGTGCCAGGGCCCCCTGGCATGGCCCCTGAGCTGCTTGCTAGAAAGAAAAGGAGGAGCTTTTTCCACACTATCTTTTATCACTGCCTTTCCAACTCAAACTGCCAGCAGGGCCAGCAGAAGCAAACCTTAGAGTAGCAAAACCCAGTATATAATTGGAGTAAAAATCCCAACCCTTTGTTACAAATTGCTCCAGGTTTCTTTGAGCAGGGATGTGCCTGATTTACCGTCTGCATCTTCCAGCCTCTATACCCTCCTATTCCTGTATGCCCTTGGGATTGTCCTTAAAATATGTTAACCCAAGAGCAGCCAAAGGGCTGTTATTGAAGATCTGGCTTTACTAGACCTGTAAGAAGCATGGTTAAAATCAAAACACAAGAGAAGGAAAATCCTGTCCATGGTCTTAGTGCAGGGCATGCATGGCTTTCTCACCTGAGACATCATCGGCAGGTTTTTCCTCATTCAGCTTGAGGGTGTTCTCCAAGTGGGACCGGTCACGCTTGGTCGGCTCGCTGGCATCTTCAACCTCTTCTGGAGGAGAAAACAAGGAGACCTGTTACTGCTGGAGGGGGGAACCCACACAGGAGCTCACACAAGCGACTGCCAGGGAGTGGGCATGGGGAGCACACACCCCGAGCCTGCGGACACGCCGTGCCCACGGCAGCCGCTGTCACCCTTGGCATGCCACGTGCTCTCCCTTTGGCACAGGCTCCTGGAGGCTGCCAGGACTGCCGGGGGAAGCGTCATGGGCAACTGCTTGGCTCCGAGGAGGGGCTGGCTGCTCGTGGGGAATGCAAAGGACGTGCCTGGAAGGGGCTCCCGGGGTTGGGATGTAGCGCGAGCACAGCAGCAGCTGCTGCCCAGCGGGGCCCTGGTGCTTCCCCCGGCAGCTGCGGCCCCGCGGGGCTCGGCCTCGGTGCAGCCTTTGTGCCTCTCTGTCTGCCCACTGCCCCAAAAAACTACACAGTGAGCTGGAGACGTGGGCTCCGAGGCTGAGGCTGCCTCCGGTTCCTGGGGGAGCGGCCAGCCTGGCCCATCGTGGCTGCCCCACCTTTGCCAGTGGGGCTGTTCCCTCCCAGCTCTCCCACCTCTGTCTCCATGTTCCCCTGGAGCCCTCTGCACAGCGCCCTATCCCTCATGGCTCCATACCAGGTGTGGGGAGCATGAGGCAGCTGCCTCCACTGGAGAAGGCACCTCACTGTCCCCAAAACAGGGAGACAGAGGTGTCCTTGCCATGGAGGTGCTGGCACACCAGGAGCTTCCAAGAGCTTTTTGATATGGGGCGCTGGGTTGGACTTTAGCAGGGGTTTGGGGACAGGTCTGGGGACACCAGGATCAAGCAGAGCACCACTGAGCCCTGAGACTGTGTTGAGCATCTACTGAGTGTTGGGCTGAGGAAGACCTTTTGACTTGCCAAGTGAAGACATAGAGACCAAACTGGGTTTGCCTTTTGGGGAAAATGGGAGGCTTTTTGAGCTGGGACGTTACAGATGAAAACAACAAAAATACTAATCTGGGTCCGAAGGTCACTGCCCAACCTGTGGGCCAAAGTCTACAAATATTTCTAGGAAATCGTGGTGAGGGGTGTCCCTTTCCCCTAGTTAGCATTTCACTGATTGAGCGGGGCTGGTGCCCCAGCAGCTCATTGGCCTGGATTAGTTCTTCACACCTTCCCTACGAGCCAAGAACTGGTGGAGGGGAGCCCCACAATCCTGGGAGCCCCACCATCCTAGGAGCATCCTGCCCCTGCACAAGCCGAGGGCCCGGAGGACTCTGCGGGTGGTGGAAAAAGAGTCTTTAAGAGATCTGCGAGTGCTGAAAGGGGCCTGGAGGCTCAAAATTTTATCCATGTCCACATCCCTGAGGAGAAATCATGGACTTGGAGTGGAGAGAGGGGAACATCAGTCAGTTTTGGCACCACTGCGATGAGTGCCCCGCTGTGGCCTCGCTGCCCACGGCCGAGCGCTGTTAGGGGCGGGCGGGAAGCAGAAGCGTTAGGAGAGGGCCATGCACTAGGCGAGGTTTAACGTGCCAAGCTCAGCTCCGCCGGGTTGATGGGAGGTCACTCTTGCTGCTACAGCACACCCACAAGAAAAGACTCCAACCTATCTGGCTGTGCCGGGGCCCGGCGGCAGCTGGGGTGGTGCTGGAGACCTCGGTTCCTGCCAGTGGGGTCTTGTCTGCAGGGGGGTCTGCTGCTGCTGGAGGGTCTTCCTCTGCTGTTGGTGGGTCTTCTGTTACTGGTGGGTCTTCTTTTGCTGGTGGATCTTCCACTATTGGTGGGTTTCCCACTGCTGCTGGTGGGTCTTCTGCTGCATCCCCACAGGGTGGGTGATGGCAGCTGGCAGGGCCATCTCTGGCTTCTCCTGTGCCAGCAGCTGCTGGTTTGCTGTGGCTCTTTTTGTTGGAAGTGCCGGCTGCTTCCTTGTCATTCTCTTCAGTGTCATTCTCTGGCCTGTCACCATCTTCATCGGACTCTTCCTCCTCCTTAGACTCTTCCTCTTCAGACTCTTCCTTTCCTCCATCTACCTCAGACTCTTCATGTTCACCTTCCTCAGACTCTCCTTGCTCGTCATCTTCCTCTGAGCTCTGCTCATCCCTTTCCTCTTCTCCCTCAGGAGCAGATGCTGCTCTTGGCTCCTCTGTTTGCTCTTCCCCTGGCTGCCCTTCCTCCTCAGAGCCTCCTTCCTCTGTGCCGGGCTCCTCACCCTCCCGGGCATGGATGTCATCTCGTGTGCCAGGCCCATGGTTCTCTCCATGATGAGCTGCCATGAAATCCTCCCCTGAGCTCTGTTCTTCCTGGCCCCGGTCCTTGCTGCTCTCCTCTGTCTGGCTGTCCTCTGGCCCCAGGCCCCTCCTCGGGCCACCCGCCGGCTCTTTCTCCCCCTCTCCGTGTCCCTCCTCGGTGACGCCGGCCAAGGAGGCGTTGGCAGTGCCACTGTCTTGCTCCTCCTCAGGGCTGCCATCGGCCACCTTCTCCTCCGGCCGGGGCTCCGTGGCCGGCGCGGGGCTCTCGGCAGCACCGTCCCCGTGGCCCGTGCCGGGGGCGCGCGGCTCTAAACGATGAGAACAGCTCAGTCAGTCCCACCCGTGCTGGCACCGGGGCACCTGCCAGGGCCCTGAGGGACGAGTTGTGGCTGGTACCAAGAGGTTTAAACTCTTCCCTAAGCCTGCTCCAGCTCCAGCTCAATTTTCTGTCCCTGTCGCAAGAAGTTAGGTGCAAAGATGTGTTTGTGGGGGGCGAAGTGGAGCTGGCAGGGGCTCTGTGGCTCCACCAGCCCTGGCTGCCTGGCACTGGGGCTGCTGCCCACCCCAAAGCACTGCAGGAAGGCGGCAAAGCTGCCCTAAAGATGGGGAAAGGAGTAAAAATGGCAAATTTTGAGGGGCTGTGGGCACTTGGCAGGTTAAAAGGGTCCTTCCCCAGCCCTGACTCGAGAGAGCATCACACCAGCCAAGGTGGGCAGTGAAGTGAGGAGGAGGAGGAGGAAGGGGCTTCCTGGCATGAGGGGCTGCCCAGCATGGGGTCCTGCCTTCATGCAGGGCCTAACCCTGGCCACGGGGCTTGGGAGCTATTTATTGTGAGTGTCCCTTCACTAGGAAAGCATGTGCCACGCCGTGCGGCTGCTGGGACACAATGAGTGTGTTCTGTGGCCCAGGAGAATCCATCCGTATTTTCCATAGGCTCCAACTGCAATTTAACATCAGTCAGCAGGTGCCAAAAATAAAAGATCACGGCTATAGTGTCTCCGTTACAAACAGTTGCTGCTAGTCTAAATAATCCCCCCAAACGTCTCATGCCAGAGGAGCGTTTCAGAGGAAAATAATTCCTTTGTACTCCAGCTGGCAAGCAGATGCCAAGCAGGAAAAAAGGCCACCTCCAGCCAGGCTGCGGGAGGAGAGTGGGCACGGCCAGTCCTCTGCTCTGGCTCCCGCTCCATGCAGGAGCCACAGGACTGTGTCCAGCAGGACCTTGGCAAAGCTGGAGCTCACTGGGCTTGGCCACAGGGCCTGTGGTGACCGAGCACAGGAGGAGCTGGGCTGGGCTCAGCGTGGTGCCAGCCCCAGCTCCCTCAGCCCGGTTTGCCGTGTCCAGGGATCCCGGGGGCTGGTTTTATCTCCGTGGCACTGGGGCTGGTTGGGGCTGTGAGCTGGGATCAGGTCACACTGGGAGGCTTGTGCCATGTCAGCAGTGGGCACTGGGAAGGACAGGCTGCCCCCAGCCTGCCCTCGTTCCCAGTGGCTCTTGGTCCCCTGGCACAGCAGGGCTGCAGCCACAGCCCCTCAGCCTGCCCAAACCAGATGCACAGGTCACCCTTGCTCTGCCCTCGCTGCCCTCCCTGTCCTCTGCTGGCACTGAGCTCACAGGTGCCTCCAGGTGCCCAGCTCAGCTCCCAGATGGAGGAGATAGTTGTGAGCAATTCCTGCACCCCTCCCTTCCACCCTGCGCCTTCAGGTCACCTTCCTGCAACACCCCAGGACCCTGCAGGTGCCACTTGAATTGAAATATCTATATTTGACCTGCAAAGCCCTGAGTGGCTGAGGCCAACATGGCTCTGCCTGGCCCTGGTAGCCTGGGAACCAGCCTGAGTCATTAGAGGGTCCCCTCAGGTGATGGGAACAGGGATACTCTCAGTTGGACCCCAAAATAGCTAGTGACCTGGAGAGCTGGGACAGGAGTGAGGGTCAAAGCAGAGGGTGAGGGTAGGACCAGGCAGAGGAGACCCTGCGAGTCCTCAGGGCTTTGTCTGGGGTCTGTGTGCCCCCCTGACCCAGAGGGGCCATCGCCCACCATGGCCAGGCACAAGAGCAGTGCCAGTGCCCACTACGAGCCATCCCTCGAGGAAAAAGGGAAATATCCCCCAGGTGCTCAGATGGGGATGTCCCTGCCGGCGTGCTGGTCACGGGCTTTATTTCCTGTGACCTTCAAGGTCTGACATTAAGTCCCTGTCCCCACTCCACCTCCTTCTCCCTGTTTCCCCTACATGGTCTCCCGATCCATGGTGAATTGTGCTGACCTGCACATGGCGGGCCGATGAGTGCAAAATGGGCCGAAGGTTACGGGCTTAACACCCTCCGGAGGCTAAAAATACGGCCCGGCAACTGTACGGGGACCGGCAGGAGCAGCCCCGGTGCAGCCCCCGCCCCCGCGGCCGCTGGCCCCAGCCCCTCGCCCGCTGCCGGCCAAGGGTGACGTCCGCACCTGGGGGCCCCCGTGGGCTCCGGGAGGGGACAGCCACGGTGTAAAGTGACACCGGGGCTCCCCGTGTTCGCACCTTGCATTGTGCCAAGCAGATGGGTGGCATCGGAGAGGAGACTTCGCCCTTTTCCCCTCGGGGACTTGACCTCCGTGCGAGCCCCGGCTTGCATTGCCTCGCCACCCCTTTCTCACGCTGCGACTTTCATGGGCTGCCAGGGGACGCTTTTTCAGGTGGTGACAGCGGGGATGGAGACCCCACGGCGCGGTTCTGGGTGCCACAGGATGCCGTGGCTGGTTGGCGCCCAGAAGAGCCTGTGCGGGAAGGAGGGGCCTGGCTGGACAGCGCGGTGTCCCCTCATCCCGGCACGGGGACGCACGGAACAGCAGCGACCTGACGGCAAAACGGGTCCTCCAGGAGAACGGTGAGAAGGGACAGATGGGCACAGGTGGCCCTGGAGGGACACTCTCCCCCTGCAGCAGAAATCGGAGCCCTGAGCGTGGGGCCGGCGATGGCAGGGCTGCGGGGATGGCTTTTCACACGCCCCCTTCCCCTGCCCAGGTCCCGGTCCCTGCTTCCCTGGGGCTATTATCCACTGGGGCTGTTATCCACTGGGGCTATTATCCACTGGGGCTGTTATCCACTGGGGCTATTATCCACTGGGGCTGTTATCCACTGGGGCTGTTATCCACTGGGGCTATTATCCACCGGCCCCTGCAAGCCCTGTGCTCCCCGTGTCCTCGCTGGGGGTCTTGGCGGGACCTTGTATCCCAAATATCCAACCCTGCCTTTATTCTGGAAAAGCCCTTTAAAACCTCATAGAAACTGATTGACACAAAGAAGCTGTCAGGGAGTTCCTGGGATTTTCCAGCTGGACCTGCTGCAGACCCCACCTTTCCTGTGAGAGCCCTCTTCATGGTGATGTCCCCTCCCCCCAGGCTCTGTGGGGCCCCCATGGCCCTTGCTCAGGGCCATCCCCTGGTGCTCCCCCAGGGCTCAGAGCAGGGGGAGCCTGGCCCCAGCTCCAGTTTGGGATCAGCTGGGCCAACACCTTCAGAGGGAAGCGTCCCACGAGGGTTCCAGCAGCCCAGAGGACACAAGCACAAGGAATGGGGCTGAGGATGGAGTTGGCTCTCCAGACCCTTGTGCACCCCAAAACCAAGGATGCCTAAACATGTCACCACATCCTAGAAGCTTCATGATCCCAAAACTCCAGCATAAAGCAAATATATTCCTAGTTTTCAAGGCAGAGGGAGGTCTAGGAAACAGTTTTTTTCAAACTAACTTGACCTCATTTGTACAGAAAATTTTAAGTTTAGTTAAAAAAATTATGAAGTGATTTGATTTCTGTAAATGGTTGGATAGAACCATATGATATTTTTATTAATATATGGTAAAGAAACCTCACCAAGATCTACCACAGGGATTATAACCAGACTCAGAGCTTTCTAAATAGAGATTAAAATAGGGAATCACTGCTGCAGGGTGTGTCCCCACCCTTAAGATCTGTAAGGAACCATGAACCCTGACTTGCAGAAGACATGAAGATGAGGAAGGTGGGAGATGAAGCACCTGCTTCTTCCAGGCTGAGGAGATCTGGGTCCATCAGAGAGCAGCTGGCCAGGGACCATCAGGTGTTTTGGCACAGGCAGACGTCACACTGTACATCGAGGAACGTCCACCTGTGGTGTCCCTTGCAGCTTGGGGGCATGCCGGGGGACCCAAGGGACATGCTGTGGCATGGCTGGGGCTGGAATAGCCCCCTCTTCCAGAGGCAGGGTGTCCAAGACGTCTCAGTGTTCCTGTCCCCTGGCCTTCAGCCATGGGAGCCTTCACCAGCCCACCCCAGGGATGTCCCCTGAGGGACATCCTCTCTTCATTCAGGGCAACACTTCTGGCTCCCCATCCCTCCTTGGGTCATCCCAAGCATTCCTGGTCACCGGGTCACCCCTTGGACTTGCCAGCCTGGATTCTAATTCCTGGTGTCCCACAAGCCTCCCCTGCTCCTCCTGCAGCCCCCACTGGCACAGGAGCTCATGGCTCCCTCCAGCAGTCACTCACAAGGGAAATGTCCCCGTGAGCTGGAAATAGCTCTGTGGAGTCCTGCACAGCCCCGGGGGTGCTGCTATTCCTGCAGAGCTCAGGGAACAGGCAATTCCAGAAGCAATCTGGTCACTCTGACCCGGTGGCCAGGCTGGGATTTCACCAGCTCGGCGAGTGGGACACAGTGGGAACGTGGCAAGAGTGGGCATGGCACTCTCTTGGGCATGGCACAGCCCTCCCAGCCTGGTGCCAGCCCACAGAGACCTGCTGGTACCTCTGTGACACCAGAGTACAAGTGAGGTCTCCTGGCCTCCTCATCCCAGCTGGATGTCACCTACACACTGATGGAGAGGGTGTCACAGCAGAGCCAGCCTGCCTTGCTTTGCTCAGCACCTTGGAGTAAGATGGGGCACCCACAGGGACCGGGGTCTCCTTGGGGTGAGGCACCAGGGGTGTGACAGGGATATAGGTGGCATGAGCCCCTTGTCCCACACACACAATGGCAGTGCTGCCCATGGCTGTGCTGGTGCTGGAGGGTGGAACAAGTCCAGTGAGGTGTCACTGGGACACAGAGGTCCCCACCCCTGGGGAGCTTGGCTACTGTGGGGACCATTGGCCTGGGATGGTCAGGGTGGGTGTCCCCATGGCTGCTGTGCCCAGGGCCCTGAGCCCACACAAGGTGTCACAGTCCTGCTCCCAAGATATTCTGGCCTGGGAGGTGGAGCCCACCCTAAGGTGACACATACCAAGGTGACACATCCAGGGTGATGGAGAACACCCCAAGATGCCATGAGAATGTGGTGAAGGAGCTCATTCTGAGGTGGCACCTTCCAGGATGAGGCAGGACAAGGACTCCCAGCAGCTGAGGCTGGTACAGACCCCTCTGCAGTCACCAGGAGGGCCTGTGCCAGCCCTGCAGTGCCTTGCAGGAGGACAGCACTGTGCCAGGGCTTTCCCCAAGTCCTCTCTCAGCTCAGAGGCCGTGATGGCTTGGCCTGGAACTGCCCTCCCACTCAAATCTGTGATGGCTGCACAGCCAAGGGATCCCCAGGGCAAAGCACAGTGTCTGAGCACTGCCCTGCCAGCATCCCTGCAGCCCCACAGGGGTCACCCAGCCTGGAGGGGCTGACTGGGCTCTGCCTGAGGCTGAGTGTGTTCCCCTGGGCAGGAGCAGATGGAGCACTGGGCAAGTGCCCTCGCCATGAGCCATGCCCAGCCCCACAGAGGGTGCTGATCCCTGCCAGGCTCCTGGCAGCCCCAGGGAGCTCTGCCAGCCCCAGCCACGTGTGCAATGAGCTGCCTCAGGGGGGGGCTGTAAGAGCACAGGCACGGGGCAATTCCCACTCCCAACCTCTGGGAATGGTGGCAGAGTCCTGGCAGCTCCAGGTGCCCCTAAACCCACAGGACCACGCCTTGCTGTGATGTTCCAATGAA
>VWZV01000005.1:40295-51885 GCA_013397155.1 Irena cyanogastra
GGGGGGGCGGCGGCCGGGGGGGCTGCCGGGCCACAGTGTCCCCTTACACGGCTGTTTCCATACTTAGCCGCCCCCCTCCCGGCTGCGCGGCCGCCGGAGCCCGGCCAGGCAGAGAACCGGCCCAAATTAACTCAAGGGCAAGCAAGGGTACCAGCGATGCCGCTCGGCCGCGCCGCCCCGGGGACACCCGGCCGGGCAGCGGGCTGCGAAGTGGGGCTGGGAGATCCCGGGGACGGGGATGCGGGGTCCTCAGAGATCCCCGGCGCCTGGTATCCCCCCTCACAGTCCCAAATCAAGCCACCCGGCAGCCACAGGTGACACTGCCGCAAGGCATGTCAGCGGCAGCACGGCCCCCGTGCCCCACGCGGCTCTGTAAGAGGCACCTCAATCTGCGCCTCCCGCCATCGCCTCCTGTCCACAGCCCCCCAGCACGTTTCCCTGCGCATTTTGGGGTGACTTTGCAGCCTTGGAGAAGCTGCTGGGGACCCTTCCACCCTGTCCTGCTCCAGGGCTCATTGGGCACCCCAGAGCCTCTCTGCACTCTCAGTCCCACAGACGTCCACAATTCTGTCTGCAACCCTGCACGGCCCCCACAGACACCCCCAGACCGACAGGTACCTGCAGCCCTACAGGCACCCAGAGTCCCCGATGCACTCACAGCCCACAGGCACCCCCAGCCAACAGGCACCCGTGGCCCCACAGACACCCCCTCTAGGCACCCACAGCCCCACAGGCACCTTCTGCCCCACAGACATCACGGCTCCATGGGCACCTGCAGCCCCACAGGGATCCCACAGCCGCTTGGGGTTCCCACAGCCCCGCAGGCGCCTGCAGACGCCCAGCTCTGTGGGGACCCCCAGCCCCATGGGCACC
The DNA here is from genome assembly GCA_013397155.1 of Irena cyanogastra. NCBI lineage: Eukaryota > Metazoa > Chordata > Aves > Passeriformes > Irenidae > Irena > Irena cyanogastra. The sequence goes on from VWZV01000005.1 coordinate 41,169, forward strand.
TGCCACTCCGTGGGGTCGCCACCGTCCCAAGGGCACCCCCAGCCCCATGGGGACCCCATAAGCCTGGGCACCCCCAGCCCCAGAGGCACCCCCAGTCCCGCAGAGTCCCCGCAGCCCCAAGGGCACCCCCAGCCCCGCGGGGACCCCTCAGCCCTGCCAGCAGCCCCAGCCCTGGGGCACCCCCAGCCCCCCGGGGTGCCCCCAGCCCCCGGGAGCCCCAGCCCGGCGTGGGGCCGTACCTGCGGTGCCGAGGAGCAGCAGCGAGGCCACGCAGCAGCAGAGCAGGTTGAGGCCCTTCATGGTGGCTGCCAGGAGCTCCCTGCCGCTCGCTGCCTCTATTTATACGGCGTCGGCGCGGGGCAGGGCAGGCAGGGCAGGGCAGGGCAGGGCAGGCAGCTGCCCGCACAGATGCTGCCGCCGCCGCCGCTCTTCCGCTCCCAGGGGCCCTGGGCATGGGGACAGACACGGGACAGACACGGCGGCAGCGCTGGGAATGGCTCGTGTCATGGATGCGAGGGCACGGGGCACCCCCGGGCATGGGGACCCCGGGCTGGCACTGCCCGTGTGGGGTCACAGCCCCCATGCCAGCGATAGGAGAAACGGGTGCCTCTCTCCCTTTATTCGAATAAATTTCTGCAGGGCTCCTCTGGACACTGTGCCCGTCCCAGGATCCTGCTCGTGTGGGGTAGTGGGGCTCCCTGAGCTGCCTCAGCAGCTTCTGCAGCTCCTTTTGGGGTGGAGCAGGGTTTTGTGGACAGGGAGAGCTGAGCATGGCTGCACTGCAGCGTCCTCATCTGTCCCCAAAGGTGGATGTCCCCAAGCATCACGTCCTGGGCTGATTTGATGTCCCCTCCAGCCACCACGGGTCACCAACTCCAGGCAATGCCACACACCCCATGTTCCTTCCACCCTGATGGTGTCCCCACTGTCACTGCACTGCCAGCGTGGCACAGGGCACAGTGTCACCAGCACCTGGCACCCTTGCTCGTACAGAACAGCCTCCCAGCACTGTCCCCAAAGCCTGGCCATGGCAGAGTGACCCTTGGGCTCCATCAGTGCAGGAGGCACTTTGGGGGGGCTGTGGCCCAGCTTTTTCTCGGGGAAGGTGGCAAACAACAATTCCCCAAGAGTGGGAGCAGGGGGAGCCCCTGAGCCCAAGATCGGGGGTGGGAAGGGGGCAGTGGTGTGGAGCAGGGGATGGGGGCAGAGCAGGCAGGAGCCACCCCTTGGCTGGACACCACGGCTGGCCATGGAGTGGAGGGGCAGTGGGAAGGACCCACAGCCATGGGAGGATGCTGAGAGGTGGGTGCTCCATGGGAAAAGAGGGGTGCCTCCTCCCAAAAATCCTGGAGAGATGAGTGCCCCCACCCCGAGCCATGAGTGAGCTCCATGGAGAGATGGATACCCCCATCCTTGGGGAAGGGGGACACAAAGCCCGACCCCAGTTCCCCTCAGCTGTGTGGCCTCATTGAAACCAGCCCAGATGTCCCCCAGCTCCCTCTCAGCACTGAGCTGAGCCCCGATGTGCTCATCCCACGTGGGCAGCACCGGCAGGGCTGAGCCTTTAAAGACAGCCTGGCTGCTGAGCAGGAGCCACGCCGGGGCCAGCACCAGGGCCAGCATCCCTGCCGTGATTCCCAGTGCAGGCAGCACCCCCTGCCCTCCCCACGAGCTCCCAGAGGGACCAGTGTCCATCAGGGTGGGATCCATCCCTGTCCCCACAAACGTTAACGCTGGGACGGAGCTTCTAAAAAACCAAGTACAAACTTTATTTTGTTTCTTTACAAAGGCACGAGCCTCTTTTTTTTTTTTCAACTTTCTTAACAAAATAGAATAGCTTCTCAATCAACACAAAGACCTGAAAATTGTAAAAAAAATACAAAAAAAAAAAAAAACCAAAACAAAAAAACCAAACAAAAAACAAAAACAAAAGGGGAAAGGAACCGAGAAACAGCTGCAGCTGGGGGGAACCTACTGAATACCACCGAGGCTCTACACACGACTGGCCTAAAACCCTACAGCCGGGTGGGGGGCAGTGGGGCGAGGGGGGGACGCACAGAACAGGGACCCCCCACCCACCACGACAGACCCAAGCGACACAATCACAAAATAGAAAAGCTCTTCGGAGCTGACAGACCCCACAAACCAGGTTAAGTGCTTAAAGGAGGGATGGGAACGGGCTGGGGGGACAGGAATGGGCACGGGGACAGGGATGGGGTGTAAAAATCAGCCCCCAACCTGCCATCCCTGTGCCAAGGAGGCAGGTGTTGGAAATGCCAGGGAGGAATGGCATATGCCAGCCCTCCTACCCTGCTCCAATGGCATCATCCCAGGATTATCTTACTCTCCAAGGGGGTTTTCCATGCCCCACCTGGGGTGCAGGAGCCATGGTGGTACCCTGAAGTCAGGGATCCCTGTCCTGCCCTTGCTGCCATGTCACTTGGCATCTCCCCCCTGCTTAGAAACAAACATTTAATTAAAAGAAAAAAAAACAGAAGAGAAGGAAAAAAACAAATTAAGATCCCAACCAAAGGCCCTGTCCCAAGGGAACACCATCAGGAACAGTGGAGCTGCTGCCAAATGGGCAGGATTCCCTGTGAGTTGGTGGGCGGGGGGTGATAAACCAGGGCGGGGGGCTGTGACCCCCATCCCCAATGCCCCCCACCATGCCCCGAGCCCTCGTGCCCCACTGTGGCCACCCCTAAGCCCCCGCCCCCCTGAGAGCTGGAGGGTGACCTTTGCCTGCCTCTACGCTCTGCTTTACAGTATTGGAAAAAGGTCATAAAAGAGACCCAAATCACGTTGTATTTTTTAAAAATTTCAGCATATTCTCTGACGTTTCCCCCCCCTGCCCCAGCTTCCCTCCCCAGCTGCTGGCCAGGTGGTGTCAGGGCAGCTCCCCGTCCCCCGAGGGCTCTTCTTTGCTCTGGTCCATGGAGTCACTGTCGTTGCCCTCGGTGTCAGAGGCGGTGTCGGAGGCCGAGGGCTCGGGGCAGGCGCGCGCTGGCGTTACGATGACGGCGCGTCTCTGCTCCTCTTCCTGCAGCTGCTTCTCCTGCGTGCCCTCGATGTGCTGGATCGCCTGCCCAGGGCACACACCAGCCGTCAGGACATCTCCGGGGTCCCCTCTGACCCACTCCCCGAGCCCCCTGCTGCCAAACCCCCCGCTGCTCCCCAGCGCACCTGAACGATGGTGTCCAGGTTTTGCCGGGACGTGGAGACCGTGTTGATGACCGAGGATGGGCCCATGGTGACCACGGTGACATGATGGGAGGGAGGCGGCGCTGGAACGATCACGGTGGGGTGGTGGGTGGGCGCTGGGGGAGCATGTGATGGCAGGAGCTGGGGACAGAAGGGAGACCGGGTGAGCAGGGCAGGGCACGGTGGCGTGGGGAGAACATCGCGCTTGTTCACGGAACCCCACAGAAGCTGAAGCACCACTCGGCTGCTCCAGGTCTCCATCCCAGGGGATGCAGGAGGATGCCAGCTGAAAGCTGCTGTCACCTCACTTTGCAGAGCGGAACATGAAGGATTCCCCATATCCCAAAGGGCAATGATTTGGGCTTTGAAGCCAAGAGAAGCAAGTGCCAGCCCCTGCGTGGCCAGGAATTCCCCACACCCCTCGGAGATCCTCGTTTGAGCAGCGGATGGGAAGATCCACCCTAGTAGGAGGCTATGGAGAGTTCACCTAAAAATAGGCAGAACTTCCCCGGGAGGAGGCCAGCGGGGACCCTGCAGGGACAGAGCTCTGCAGAAGCCCAAGGAGCGGGGAAGAAGCTGCTGTTCCTCCCTTTGAAGCTCCCAGAGTGGCGTGGCCCCAGGCTGGGCTCGAGGGCGGCAGCGCACAGGGACCAGGTGCCCGAGCGCTGGCACAGCGCTCGCCTCCTCCCTGCACCACTGCCAAATCCAGCAGTCTTGGGGGACAGGCTGAAGGTTTCCATCCCCTCTTCCTGCCAGCTTGACACTCCCCTTTCCCAGCCTGTTTGGGGATCCCTGAAATTCAGTGGGAGTCAGACAAAGAAAGGTGAAGCCCCTGAGATACAGCCCTGTCTGGCAGCAAGTGACCTTCCCTGTACAAACCCCTCTGTGCCAGGAATGGAGCCACTTGGAAGCCACCACAGGTGGTCCAATCCACAGTCCCTCCCTGAAACACAGTGTGCCCACAAGCACAGCCCCAAGCACTGTGGGGGGCTTTGGGCCACCCCTTTCCCAAATCACTAAGGGCGAGAGCTTTGCTGGGACATCAGTGCCCACAGGAGGTGCCAAGTCCATCCCGACCCCACCCCCTGTGTTCCAGTACCTGGGGGTGTCTGGGGTGCACTCACCTGGGTTCGGATCTGCTGCTCACGCTCGAGCTTCTCCTGGTGCAGCAACCTCACCTGTTCCTGCTGCTGCTGGAGCTGCACCTGCTGAGCAATCACCTTCAGCTTCTCGGGGTACATGTGGGCCTCCAGGGAGCGAACCTGCAGGCCAGGGAACCCCGACATCAGTGGGGAGTCCAGCATGGCCCCGCTGAACCCCAGCTGTCCCCTCGGTGGGAGCCAGGAAGCCCCAGACAAGCATGGAGAAGCAGTGCCCAAAGCAGGTGTTCAGTGACCCCACAGGTGTTCAGTCCCTGGGGTTCACTGGGGACATGGCAGAGGCTGCAAGAGGGCACCTGGCCTCACCTGCTCCTCCAGCATCATGCGGACCGAGCGCTCCTTGTCCAGCTGCTGCCGGAGCTCGATCATCTCCCGACGCAGATCCTCGGCCTTCTCATCTTCCCAGATGTCCGGCGAGCCGATCCCCTCGTCTTTGTCCTCTGCCCGTCGCCGTTTCGGGGAGGAGCCACTGAATTCCTGCCATGAGAGTGTGGTGTCAGGGAAAGGGGGCTAGCATGGATGCTCTCCCTGCCATCCAGACATCCGGGTGATGCCACTCCCCACCAGAGCTCCATGCAGGAAGGGTCTCCCTGGGGTTGTGTGTGATGCTTGGGGACAGACGGGCTCCTGCCTGTGTCCCCCATCCTGGTCCTCACCCCCACAGCCTTGTGCCAACCTGACTCTCAATTGTGCCACCCAGGGCAGTTCAACCAGGGCACCCCAGCACCAGAACTGCCACCAGGCCATCCCCAACACCCCAAATGGGTGGAAATAATGGCAAATGGGACTCCAACCCTTCTCCCCCTCCCAGGTAAGAGATGCCAGCTTGAATGGGGCTCCCTGCCTTGCCAGGGGAATGGAAACATTTCCACTCTGGCTGAACAGGGTAGAGGGTCCCACCCTGAGCCCAAGGCACTGCAATGACATCCCCACCCTGGCCAGCCAGGATTGTCTCAGCCCCTCCTGTCCCACCCTGGGGCACTACCTGGATGAACCGCTTGAGCTGGGTGTTCTGCTGCAGTAGCCGAGTCTTTTCCTGCTCCAGGGAGAAGATGTACTCGGCCGTCTGCTGGAGGATGGCTGCCTGTGGGGAGCCAGGAGGGGCATGCTGAGGCAGGAGACCCCAGTGTCCCCCAGGCCTCCTCCTGATGAGCTGTGCAAGCAGCATTGCTCCTTGCCTGTTCCTGGTGTCTCCTCCTGGAGTCTGCTTCACCCCAGGTTTTCCCAGGGATTTCCACCATGGTGAAACCCTCCAATTCACCCACCCTGGGAACCCAACCAGCTGCCTCTTCACTCCACACCCCTGTGCAGTGGGGTCCCCTCCTCACCCAGGAATGTGTCACCCTGCTCCCGGGACACTGGGGGCTGTCACACACTCCCAGCCCACCCCAGAACACTGGGCTGGGGATGCACACCCACTCCTGCTGGGAAACCTCCCCAGCAGAGCGCTCCACCACCAAATTAACACCCAAATGCCCCCAACTCCACTTCCAGCCCCTCCACATGCAGGACCAATGTGCTCATCCTGCTCACCTTGCTGAGCTTCTCCCCATCCGTGTGTGGGATGAGGGTTTTCAGGGACTGGAAGCCAGCATTGATGCTCTGCATCCGCCGTCTCTCGTTGCTGTTGGCGATTTCCCTGCGTATCCGCCGCTCCTGGTCCCGCTGGGTCTCTGGAGTCAATGGGATGTTGGCCAAGCTGTGAGAGAGACCCGTGGTTAGGGAACAGGGGGCTGCACCCCTGCTGCCAGCTCACTGCATCTCCCCTTGCTTTGCAATGATGGCTCCAAGCCACCAAAGGGACGGGTGACACGGAGGGGACGATGGCTGTGGCGCTGGGAATCACCAAAGCAGGTGGGCAGGTTTCTCCAGCCCCGTGTCCAAAGCTTTGGGAGATGCCAAACAACAGCCCTGCCGCAGCCCCCTGGTTCCACTGGGCTCAGACACACTGCCCAGTGCCAAGCCTGGGCGAGGGGACCCCCAGGTGGGCGAGGGAGGCTGCGGGCCGGCCGGCTGTGTCCCCGCGGGGCCGGCCGGCGTGTGTGGCCCCGGGAAGGCGGCTCCCTCCCTCCCTCCCGCCCCGCTGATGGCTTCCAGATGACAGCTCCCAGCAGAGAAGCCCCCGTCCCACCCCAAGCCGCAGCTCCTGCCTGCTTCCTGCCGCTGCCTCCTCGCCCCCCACGCCCTTGCCCCGCAGATGGACCGGGAAATGCCGGCACAGAGGGCGAGGGTTCTGGGCAGCCGACACCCACGGGTCCGGAGCAGCAGGCTGAGCAAAGCTCGCTGCCGTGGGGTCCGGCTTCACCCACACCCCACTTCTTCCCCGAGGGAAGCAGGGCAGAGGTTTGGATCACACCGTGCCAACTCTCCCCAGAGTGCAGGCACCGGCACCCGCTGGCGCCGGGGATGCTGCGAGGCACCAAAGACTAAACACAGGAGCCGGGCGCCGGCCGAGGCGAGATAAGACGGGCTCCAGCCGCCTGTCCAGGTGCCCGGCGGCTCCGGGACAGGGAGATGGGAACATTCCAGCCAGAGCATTGCCAAAGCCAGGTTGGAAGCAAAGCCCAGCATCCTGCCCTCCTTGCCAGGCCGTGGAGGAACCAGGGAGGTGTGGGAGCGCGGGGATTGAACAGATACGTGCAGCACCATCATGTGCCCAGGCAGTGACCAGAGACTGTCAGGGCACTCATCACTGCCTGTTACAGCTGGGGAATGCACCACAACTCATCCAACATACACAGGGATGGGGAAAGACCCAACTCACCACAGAGGGATGGGAAAGGATCCTGGCTCAGCCTAAGAAGGAGATGGATTCCAGGTTTGTCCAAGGGCACCGGGAAGGATCCCAGCTGTGCCCAGCAAGACAGAGAAGAATCACAGCTCATCCCAAGCAGATAGGGAAGGATCCCAGATTACTCTAGAGGGATGGGGAAGGATCCCAGCTCATCCTAGAGGTCTAGGAAAGGATCTCAGTGCATCCCAAGGGGATGAGGAAGGACCCCAGCTCAGCCCACGGGGGCCAGGAAGACATCTGTCCCCAGCCTCTGGGGCAGTGTCCCAGCACAGGCTGACACTGGGTGCCAAGCATGCACTGCACTGGTTCCCTCACATGCAATTCCATGGGTGTGGAGCNTGTCACCCTGCTCCCGGGACACTGGGGGCTGTCACACACTCCCAGCCCACCCCAGAACACTGGGCTGGGGATGCACACCCACTCCTGCTGGGAAACCTCCCCAGCAGAGTGCTCCACCACCAAATTAACACCCAAATGCCCCCAACTCCACTTCCAGCCCCTCCACATGCAGGACCAATGTGCTCATCCTGCTCACCTTGCTGAGCTTCTCCCCATCCGTGTGTGGGATGAGGGTTTTCAGGGACTGGAAGCCAGCATTGATGCTCTGCATCCGCCGTCTCTCGTTGCTGTTGGCGATTTCCCTGCGTATCCGCCGCTCCTGGTCCCGCTGGGTCTCTGGAGTCAATGGGATGTTGGCCAAGCTGTGAGAGAGACCCGTGGTTAGGGAACAGGGGGCTGCACCCCTGCTGCCAGCTCACTGCATCTCCCCTTGCTTTGCAATGATGGCTCCAAGCCACCAAAGGGACGGGTGACACGGAGGGGACGATGGCTGTGGCGCTGGGAATCACCAAAGCAGGTGGGCAGGTTTCTCCAGCCCCGTGTCCAAAGCTTTGGGAGATGCCAAACAACAGCCCTGCTGCAGCCCCCTGGTTCCACTGGGCTCAGACACACTGCCCAGTGCCAAGCCTGGGCGAGGGGACCCCCAGGTGGGCGAGGGAGGCTGCGGGCCGGCCGGCTGTGTCCCCGCGGGGCCGGCCGGCGTGTGTGGCCCCGGGAAGGCGGCTCCCTCCCTCCCTCCCGCCCCGCTGATGGCTTCCAGATGACAGCTCCCAGCAGAGAAGCCCCCGTCCCACCCCAAGCCGCAGCTCCTGCCTGCTTCCTGCCGCTGCCTCCTCGCCCCCCACGCCCTTGCCCCGCAGATGGACCGGGAAATGCCGGCACAGAGGGCGAGGGTTCTGGGCAGCCGACACCCACGGGTCCGGAGCAGCAGGCTGAGCAAAGCTCGCTGCCGTGGGGTCCGGCTTCACCCACACCCCACTTCTTCCCCGAGGGAAGCAGGGCAGAGGTTTGGATCACACCGTGCCAACTCTCCCCAGAGTGCAGGCACCGGCACCCGCTGGCGCCGGGGATGCTGCGAGGCACCAAAGACTAAACACAGGAGCCGGGCGCCGGCCGAGGCGAGATAAGACGGGCTCCAGCCGCCTGTCCAGGTGCCCGGCGGCTCCGGGACAGGGAGATGGGAACATTCCAGCCAGAGCATTGCCAAAGCCAGGTTGGAAGCAAAGCCCAGCATCCTGCCCTCCTTGCCAGGCCGTGGAGGAACCAGGGAGGTGTGGGAGCGCGGGGATTGAACAGATACGTGCAGCACCATCATGTGCCCAGGCAGTGACCAGAGACTGTCAGGGCACTCATCACTGCCTGTTACAGCTGGGGAATGCACCACAACTCATCCAACATACACAGGGATGGGGAAAGACCCAACTCACCACAGAGGGATGGGAAAGGATCCTGGCTCAGCCTAAGAAGGAGATGGATTCCAGGTTTGTCCAAGGGCACCGGGAAGGATCCCAGCTGTGCCCAGCAAGACAGAGAAGAATCACAGCTCATCCCAAGCAGATAGGGAAGGATCCCAGATTACTCTAGAGGGATGGGGAAGGATCCCAGCTCATCCTAGAGGTCTAGGAAAGGATCTCAGTGCATCCCAAGGGGATGAGGAAGGACCCCAGCTCAGCCCACGGGGGCCAGGAAGACATCTGTCCCCAGCCTCTGGGGCAGTGTCCCAGCACAGGCTGACACTGGGTGCCAAGCATGCACTGCACTGGTTCCCTCACATGCAATTCCATGGGTGTGGAGCTGGGATGGGTGCCCAGGGGTCTGCCCCTCTCCCTGGGAGCAGTCGCTGCCGCATGGACCAAGAGCTGCTCGCAGTAGGATTGTGGCACAGGGCTCCCATCTGGTGGTGGCTGTCACCCACCTCCCTGCTCCTCCTGAAACCAGCCCCAAACTCGTCCCCAAAACACACCAAACCCTGCAGGTCTTGGAGACATCATCGTGGGGTAAGGAGGTGGCTGGAGCACTGCTCCAGGATGTTGGACCACCAGACACTCGAGGGGAATGGGATGGAGAGGCCAGGACTGGGCAGCGAGGAAGTGCTTTCTTAAATACTGGGAAAGGAGGAAGAGCCTGCTTCCTCACCAGCAGACCTCCTGCAACCTGCCCCAGCTGCTCTTCCTGGGAAGAGACCTGAGAAATGACAGCAAAATATGGAAAGGGCAAAACCCATGGATTCAGACACTCAGCATGGCCAGGGACGGGGCAGCACAGAGGCAGGGGGAGCAGGTGGCAGCCATTGGAGCCCCTGGGGTGTCTCCAGCCTGGTGCTGGTGCTATGGGGTTTTGTCAGACAAGCAGAATTTGGTCCTTCCCACGCTGGGGGGGACATTTCTCTCGCCTGGACCTCGAGGGAAACAAACCCATGTGGGTGTTGGAGCCAGGCACAAGGCAGATGGCCCATTGTCCACTCATGTCCAACACTGATCACAGCTTGTGCTGCGAGTTGTGCTGGAGGGCAAGGGAGCCACGGCCACCTGGGCAGGGTGTCCCCAAGCTCCTTGAGGTCACAGGTAGGGTGTTCCCCGACTTGCAGGCAGGGCATCCCCAAGTTCACAGGCAGGGTATCTCCATGCTTCCATGAAGGGCACTTCTAAGCTTACAGGGTCAGGGTACACCTGATTGTACAAGCAGGATACAGCCAAGTGTCCCCAGCACCCCCAGTTCACGGGCAGGCTGTCCCCCAGCACCCTGAGCTTGCAGCCAGGGTGTCCCTGAGCTCCTCGAGGTCACAAGGGGGGCAGCCCCCGCACCCCGAGCTCCACGCACGGTGTCACCCGGCGGCCTGAGCTCCAGGCAGGCTCTCCCGGAGCTCGGGGCAGCAGGAAGGCTGCTCCCCGAGCTCTGCCCGTGCCGGGGTCACCGTGGGGCCGCGCAGCCCCCAATCTCCGGGCTGGACAGCCGCACCCCCTGCCCATGCAGTCACCCCCCGACCCACGGCGACCAAGGCCAGGGACCCCAGAGAAGCCGCTCGCCCGCCCTGGGTCGCTGCCCCACCGCTGCACCTCCGGGGGGGCTCAGGTGTGGCCGCTCCCCGGCATCGCCGGGCCGAGCCCCCCAGGCCGTGGGGCAGGGGCAGCCCCCGAGGGGCCGGGACCCAACACGTGCCGTGGGGCCCGGGCCGCCCCACAGCCCCGCGGGCCCCGCCGTTCGTGCCGCCCCACGGCGGACC
>VWZV01000006.1:4435-171730 GCA_013397155.1 Irena cyanogastra
GACACTAAGTCTAATACTGTGTGTACTAAAATAAAAAATTGGATAGAGCAACTTGATATCAGCTACTGAACCCTAGAGTTCTCCTCAAAATATAGCCATTTGTGTTTAAAATAGGTATCACAGTAAATAAAATAAATAAATATTTACAAAACAGGAGAATACTTAACAATTAAAAATATTAGTTATTTCCTTTTTGTCCGTGAATAAGTCACAGCATCCATTCAATTACTTTTTCATAACCTTCACATGAAAAACACTAAGGAAAGATTGCGGATTAGCATGTATATTTCCAGTTTCTACTTTAAATTAGGTAAATTAGGAGTGCACTATCCCAAGAATCCTTCCTTAGCCAGGGAGTTTTAGAAGTATGGCTTATCTGAATGAGTAACTGAGCTGGGATCTGTATCCAGAGGAACTTGTTCACTTTATTACATGTGAGGAGGGTGACTACTGTCTGCATCATATGTAAGAAAAAGTGATAAGGGAAAGGGAAAGGAAAGACATGGCCACCTTGACTGTATGCCAAAATGATCATGTTCCTAGAGACCAAATTGGATCTGTTTTAGTATCACAACTATTAGTAACTATCCTTCTGAGTCCATTAGTAGATACCAACTTGCTTTTCTGGAGAATAACAGTTCTCTCTCTTCTATATTTCTTTGACTTAGGTTGTTTTGTTGAATGATACTAAGATTTTTGCTACGTTTTGCTGGGAATCTATTATGATCCCACTCTTTTCATCTTTTACTCTTTCACCGTCATTATTTCTTCATTTCCTGCAACAGTAATAAAATACTCCGTTCCCATTTTGAAGTAAACTCAGGCCTCTTTCATGATCCTCCTTCATTCTTAGTAATATCTCCTTCTTCCACCAAATGCCATTACCATTTCTCGGGCTTTGAATGTTGCAGGTTTGCTCCTGTCTCTTCCACTTCTCCAAATTAAAGCAAAGTGAAAGTTTTCATTGACATAAGTCATCTCAAAATGTAGTTAGAAATGTAGAGAACTATAGTTCATCGTCTTCTGTACATCCCTGGAAATCTGTTAGTAACACACGGCCTATGAATATTTGGATATCTAAGTTTCATGACAGTGCAACCTAGATATCATTGAAAGTAGAACTGTCATGATCTGTGAGAAAGCATACATAAATAAAAATAGCAAAGGAAGGAATAATACATCTCTGTAGTTCAGCAACAAGGGGTGGATGGAGCTCTATGGTGGGGGGTTAAAAAGCACGTAATTTGAGTATGTATTGTCTGTATTACACACTAGATTTTCCATGGAAAACCAGAGAGTTCATCCACATTATGTCACTAAGTTGGTATTGTGAAACAAGCCTTGAAAATTCAAAAAGTTGTATGGATTTCAGCATGACAAGTAACACCAATAATATGTACCAAACGAGATAGTATTTCTGTGACTTTCTGGTAAACTTGAAAGACATATTCCACCCGAAAGAAACAGACAAAAAAGTAAAATTTAATACCACAGAAGCTTCTTAAATGTTTCCTGTTACTAGTAACACCAATGAAGCAGTACTTTCAGCATCAATGTGTATGACTGCCTAGGGAATAAAGAACAGAAGAAGCTATTTCAATAATATTTTTACAAATGTATATAATGTTAAGCATAAATGCAATCCAGAAAATATTCTGCTATTACTAAGTCAGCAGTGTGCCAGTTTCTATTATCTCTGTTACGGTCATGTATAAAAGCTTTAATCAAGGATAAATTTCTTATTCCCTAAAGCACTGTAAACCCATCCATACCTAAAAATCAACTCTTTGACTAACAAGGCACCAACAGGCAACCACTGGCAAAGTTCAAGTAAATTAATATGTGATATTTTAATCACAATTAAATTTAGTTTTGTTCAATTCCATGCAAACACACACAAATCATGGGGTTTTTTTACATAAAGAAATTCAGATTTCAGGCACTACTTGATGCAAGATACCTTAGCTAATTAATCTGTACTGATATATCCAATATCTTTAAACAGATCTATATGTCTGTCGGTATATGCCTGTGGAAAATAATAATATAATTGAAGAGACATGGATGATGCCCTGTGAAACAGGCAAATCTACAAAGACACCAAAAGAGCAATGAATGGACACTTGCATAACAAAGAATGTCCAGTGAATGGACACTTGGATAACTGGACAGTGGAAATTAGATAAGAAAATAGATAAGACTGAAAAACATACATCAGACAGAATAGTGCTTATGTTTAGCATGAAGTGTCCAAGTACAGGAGGGGAAAGACTGAAAAAACAAGTCTGGTAAAGAAAAACTACTGAATATAGATAGAGCAAAGGAAGTAAAACGGCTTCTAGAGAAATGACCACATATAGATAAAACTTCTGCAAAGATTAAAATGCCTAATAACGGCTTTGAAAGCAATTGTAAGTTGCTAAAATAGAAATTGGATCATGATATTGTTAAGGTTGGAAAAGATCTCTTAGATTTCAAGTCCAATGATTAAACCAGCACCACCACGTTCACTGCTAAACCACATCTCCTAGTGCCACATCCCTTTCCAGGACTGGTGATTCCACCACTTCCATGTTTCAATGTCTAACTCTTTCAGTGAAGAATTTTTTCCAAAAATATAATCTAAACCTCCTGTGGTGCAGCTTGAGGCCATTTCCTCTCATCCTGTCACTTGTTACCTGAGAAAAAAGACTGGTAACTGGAAGATATTGGAAGTCCTGTGATTTAAATGCTCAGTATCAGATCCTGTGTATACCTTAGTTTCATTGGCGTGTTTGATAACTGAAAAACCAAACACGCAATTTAAGGGATGAAATACTATGTCTTTACAACCAAATATGTCTGTAGTCTTGCAGGAAAAGCACCTATGTTAACATAATCCTATTACAGCATTACCCTTATCAAATTGATCTGAAAGTAGGAAGTAAAAACAGAGTTTAGCAAGTTGCTAAAATTGTCAGTGTCCATTCTACATGGAAGCGTGAGGCAAGATGGGAAAAATCTAAGGAGAAACTGAAAAGCTGCATCGTCAGTTCAGAACTGCTTTTAAAGCTTCTGGTGGTAGAAGGAGAGCCAGATCTAAAGCTTTAATAAAATTTGACTTTGTGCCATATTCATTTTCTGTATGACAAATACTCAAACTCATCTGTAAACAGTGTAGAAGGATAAGACAATGGCACAAGCCATGTAGAAAAACATGAACTATAATTTTGAGGAGATTTGTGTATGAAAGTAAAGGAATGTTAGTAAATGTATATAATATTACTATTTTCTGACTTTAAAGATTTTAAAGAAAATTAATCAGGGTTGCCTTACAATTATGTCACAAAATGCAATATTACTTCTTTATCAGATTTCATTTTCATTTTTTATCTGAACCAGTTCTGCAAAACTCCTGATGTTCATAATTTGCAATGAAATTACCTTTTAAAGTTTTCTAAAAGAGGTGAAATGTGGGAGTTGCAATTTTTATTGTTCTGTAAATAGCAGTACATAGTGTACAATGAGTCTGAACTTCTAACTGATCATACGTTTTTGTAGGCTTTGAAAAACTTAAATGAAAAATCCCTCTGAAAACCAAAAAAAAATTCTGATATTTTGAACTGGAAAAATAAAAATAATTTTTAAAATTTTCCAGTAAAAAATATAAACATGTTCCGATTTGGAGGTCTAAAAGTGTTTAAGTCTGTATAATTTCTTTGTGTTATTTTCAATAATTATGATATACTATATTATGTGTCATTAAGATTAACATGTAAAAATGCTAGTTAAAAAAATATGAAGATAATTATAACTAATCAAACCAGCAATTATTCTGATTATTAACTGAAAACATATGTTTTAACTGTATTTAGAATATTTAATTAGAATATTTAATTTTAAATGTGCTAGGTTAAGTGAATGAAAGCTAATCACAGGCAGCACTCCTGTCCTGCCAGTGCTGTGGGAAAAGCAGAGGCAGATGGGCACTGATGACTCTATGAGTAAAATGACATTGTAGGACCAGCTTTTCCAAAGACCATCAGAGAAGACTCACTAGACCACTGACCCCAGTGGAAACCCCACCAGGACTTGCCAGCTGAACTCTTTCTCTTCATCAGGATATCCATGCTATCAGGGGTGATTGCCTGGGTGGGCATAGAACTTACTGCTGATGCAGGAGGAAGAGTATTTCGGGGTGCTAATGCTCCTGATATGGCTTAAAGGGGCTATGGGAATAAGCAGAGAAGCTGGATCAAGTTCTTGCTGTACAAGTTTATGTGAGTGGTGTGTCTGGTGGCATGGGTGCCCTCCAAGGCACTGTTTTCTCTCTGCATTGATCTGTGTGGCAAGCTGTGTTAGCAGTGTGGCTGTGCTAACAGGAGTGCTTGGCACTGGCTGGACCTGGGGACATGGAGCCACATCAGCCTCATGGCTATGAGGCTGGGACCTCAGAGGCTCAGTTGAACCCTGAAGTCCACCAGACAGAGACTCTAATGACTTAAGGTCCATGCTCCTAATTGCCGCACCCATACCGCAGTACACCACTGAATTTCTGAAAATCTGGCGGTGGAACTGTTTACATTGATGTCCTCGGTGCTCTTGGGTATTCTAGAAATGGAACACCATCCTACAGTCTTCTCTCCTGGACCTGATTTAATTTCCTTATTTAGGTACCTCTTACAGATAATACAGTCTCCTCTCTGACCTGTACAGCAAGTTCCTCTCAGCTTCAGCTGATGTGGCAACTAAAGATTTCCTCTCTGCCAGGAAAAAATCCTTTGTTCCTTCCTTGAATTAACCTCTGGTTTTAGAGGTCTTCAGCAGCCCTTTGTGTGTTTCCTCTTTGTCTTAAATATTTTCCCTTTCTAGTCTTCTAGGTCTGTGAAGAGAAGTACTTTATTTCAGGTGCAAGGTTTACACATTTATTTGTGGATGTTCGTCATCCTGTCTGACAACCAGATGAGATGGCAGTCACATCACTGTTAACTGGCACTGTCACTGCTAGAAGCCCAACTCAGGAGTCAAGGACAGTACCATGACAGAAAACTTGGATGGGACTCTTAATCACAACACTTAAAATAAATGGGGAATTTGTCAACCTATAGAATAGGGTCCTGAATTTTATTGTAACCTTCACTTACTCATATCATGTTGATAACCGGGAAGATTTACAAGCAACAAATACATTCTAAAAAGTATATGTATACTACAAGAGACCTGTGACTTTTTAGAGAGATTAATTAAATTCTTATGCCAGGAATTATGATATTACCATTTTAAAGAAGACTGTCACTTCAGTCTAAAATTTGTATATGCTCAGTTAAATTAATGATTTGCTACCCTGTTTTTAAGAAAGAAAAACAGAAAAGAATATTTTTAGAAGGCAGTAATGAATACCACTATGAGTTGTAAGTGTAATTTATGGTAAATTATGGGAAAGGTTTCCTTTTCAAAAGGAAAACTACTGAAATATGTTCAAACATTTTTAATCTTTCTAAATGCTGTCTAGACTATATACCAAATATTCTATGTTTAGAAGGATAGCTTTTCGTGCTTGAAGATTAGATAATTTTTTTTCCTAAACAGCAAATGAGGATGAAAAAGTTTATTTTTCCTGTTTTGTTTCAATTTATTCTATTTTATTGAAGCCCAGAGTTGTTCAATTAACAACTGAGTTTAGTAGCCAACTATCAGTAAAATAAATTCAGAAGAATGATACAGGGTATTAGGAAATGATCTGAACTGATTTAAAAGGTCTATTGCAATCTGCGGGTGCATTACTTTTTGAAAGGTGAGAATCAACTGTGCTGTACAGTAAGTGAAACTCATGAGGTCATGTTGTTTCTATGCTGAGTCTGATTCTCATATAAAGCTTTTTTTTTGATGGATTTTTTATGACAAGAACAAACAAAGCCAGTTTGTCCAGTAGTGGAGCTGGAAGATACACATATTTCTATTCATACTTTGTGACAGCTGACTGGCAAAGGTTGCTTTTCTATGCAATATAAAAAAAAAAACCTTGAAAAACTGTCAGGAAAGTTATACACTCTGTTCAAAAGCATTATTGAAGTATTTTTGTCATATCTTTTATTCTATATATCAAGAAAATTTTTGAATTATTTTTAAAAGACATAGCTTAAGCTATTGATAGAGGTCATAAAATAGGATTTAGGATGCATGATCATAGGTCATACCTTTCATAGCTTTTTCTTTTCCTCCTGTTCAGAAATTGCGTGCAAAATAACATGCTTTTAATGAAAAAAACCAAAATAATCTATGCATTGACTTCACTATGTTGAGTCAGATTGAATATAGGGGAGAAATAAGGAAATTACAAAGAGGGAGATGTTCACTAATGTATTAAAAATATTTTAGTCATTGGGATTATAAATTAATTAATGTAATAGAAGAAAATGCTCACAAAATTTTCTAAAAGAGAAACTTTGAATGTTTACTTATCTGCTTCTCTACAACCAAATAGGCTGGAACTCATTGAGGTATCTATCTATCAGCAGGCAGCCACCTGCCTTTGCCAATCCATAGCACCACTGCGGCCACAGTGCAGCAAAAGAAATCCCCACTAGATGGTAGTGGCACCACTAATTCCTGGTCCTTCATATTAAAACCGTATTTTTCAATTGTGTTGATGCTTGTACCTTCAAGATCATAATTAAACCATGCTATTTTTTAACCCAGTTATAAGCCCACAAAAGGTACTGATAAATTTAACATATACTGAAATTTCCATCCTGTTGGTAACCATTTTATTAGCACTTGTTGTTGGGCTAAATGGAATAAAAAAAATAAAAAGGAACTGCAAAAGTCAGGAATCAATAAATGACACTAACTGAATATAAGAAAAAAAAAGCCAAAATCTTTCACTTTGAGTCAATTCAAGATTAAACTATAATTTTCTATAACACCCTGAGAATCATCATTTGGGGAATGGGTCTTCTGTTCTCTAAAGTCTTATCCTTTACTGAATTATACTTTTCAAGACTCACTATCCTTCTTTATCAAAAAAAAAAAAAAAAGTTACTGTGATTTAGAAGAAAAGGTCATCCTAAAAAGCTCATGAGAAAATTGTTGCAAGGCACAATTTTCAAGAGACTCTTTGCCATTAAAGAGAGGAGCATTCTTTATAACTAAATGGTTTCAAACTGAAAATTTATAATCAGTGCAAAAAATGGTAATACTCGACATCCATCTGTTTCTAGACACAAAGTGGTTCAGTAAAAATGTTTACCAAATTTTTTCTACATAAACAAATATTGCCTATCAGGGAATCATTTAAAACAACATTCCCAGACTGCTCTGGGGGATATCAGTGGTATGTTCTGTACTTTGGCTTGTCTTAATGCTTTTCTGCCATTACCATTATATCATGTGGGTGTGCCCTAGCTGTCTTGCTTTGCCCTGTTTTAGGAAGGGTCTCTGAGCTACTCCAGCCTCTAACACAGCCTTTATAAACTTTTTTGAAATTGCTTTTTTTTCCTTCTGAAGCACTCCTACTTGTAGCTCATTCTTTGCAAAAACCTATATTAATCTGTATCTTTGCGCCATCATATTAGTCTGCTAATTTTAGAGAAGCTTTCAGTAACTCAGGTTTATTGCTTCTAGATTATTTGCTGCTTGAGAAGCTAAAAAGAAAGGAGCCCAGGAGTAACAGCAACGAGCTAGGAATTAATATCAAGGAGGAAAGAAATCCAATTAAATATGCTGGGTCCATGCCTTGGGCACAATCTGAACATCCTAAGTCGATTAGAACTCTATTCACAAGTAAATCTAGCTCCCCAATGCATCTACAGATTAAGAATGGCTTCTTCTAGAAATTCCACTAATTGTTTCCTCAGGGAGGATATTGATGTTTATATAAACTGTTATATCTGCAGGCAGACATTTTCTTTAGTGGAAGAGACTTCAAGGAAACAATATGGTTTTCCTGGCTATAGCTATTGGATATAATGGAAATTGAGTCTGGTAATCTATCCTGCCAACTTTCGTTATACTTAATGCTCATCTCAGACTGATTTATGCATTTTTTCCAGGTGCAACACATGGACACAATGAATTCTCCACTGAAGACCCAAGATAGCTTCACAGGGCTTTTTACCCCTGGAGAGCATATAAAATCTAGCCAGAGGATGCAGAATCTTCAGACATCAGCTGAAAAATGTGCAGTCTGTGAAACAATTTAGTTTCCCTGAAACATTGAGAAATGTGGGTAGTTCCCTGCAACCTTGAGTGCACTTTGTTGAGTTTCTCTTTTTGAGAAACTCATTATCAGCCTTTTCTATAGTTATATTATTCTGTTTGTTTTTCTGTGATTTAGGTAGTCAGAGGATATAAACTGGTGGATTTCAGGAGTCAGTTCCAACTTCATATGAGGCCGCTACAGCTCCAGGTTCAGTCTGCAGAAATTTCCTCTGTCAAATTCTAACACAGGTAGTGAAAATAAAAGGCCTGGTAGATCATCAAAAGCAGCCTTGGACTTAGGCAGATGTCTAAAGTCTGAATTGTGATTCTTAATTCCCTGCTTAATTCCTGCCTAATTCTTGAGGTCCAGAAACTCAAATAACGGCTCAGTTTCCCTTGTCATCTGTGTTCCATTAGTGTAAACGACCCTAATATTTCAGACCTGACTCTGTGGGGCAGCTAATCTCCCAGATGGTGTCTAAATATATTCCACAGCTGCGAATTGAGTGGGACAAAGCCTATCGACCAAAGGAGAGCAGAACTAGTAGCTGTAGTAGCTGTAGGAAGGAATATAGTTCCCATGGAACTTAAAGGATTTGTGTTAAACTGCTGGCATCTCAGTGGCTACAGTTCTCACTCAGGAGCACAAGAACAAGGTTCAGTTTTCCCCTTTCCCTGGGGATGTGACTCCAAACCACCTGCCTCCCTGATCAGAAAGCAAACTCCTCCTGTTGAAGCCATTTAATCCAAAGAAAAGCCAGCTGGATCAGAAGAACTGTTATGTGTTTTTTAACACCTATGGCAGTCTCCTGGACTGTGGCATAAACCAAAGAAGGAAGCTCAAACCACACTAGCTTTAGCAAGAGTTGTAAGCTCTGTGGCTCTTTTCTTTCTCTCAACCATGTCCTGAAAACAAAGAACAGCACCTTTTATTTTTCAAAAAAAGTCACAGACCTTAGTCTTACGAAGAAGTTTCTGCAGACAGTCCTACAAGGAAGTTTATTTCGCCTTGGTAAAGTAAAGCACCCCAGTTCTAAGGAGAAAACTTGTAGAAGTTTATTTCAGCTTTTCTGTCTTGAGACATTCAATACCTAGACAGCCCAGTATTTAATTTTCTTCAGGCATCATGCTGAGGGGTTTTATCCCTAGCACACTAGCCTGGATTCTACTTGAAGAAGCAGGAACTTCAAAATTACATATTTGAAGTCTCTGCACTGTGGTACACATACCTTTTTTCAGACTATAGCCCTTTAATCTTTTATAATGTAGAGAATGTTGTAGCCTGAGACATTAGTTGATTTGGGTTTTTGGAGTTACAAAGTGTAAATTCTATCCCATAGTGATCAGTTTGGAATTTCTCAAATTCCAGCTGCAGGTTTTAGATAGTTCTACATGTAACTGAAAATCCTGCTGCCATAAAGAAAGGCTGGTCATCTCAGGAATTTATTATAAATATTTTATAATCCAGGAAAATTAACAGGGAAATTAGACAGCTTCATGCAGCAATTTCTAACAAACAACATTACAATATATCATGTGCTAAAGGGGCAGAGAGAGATAGAGTCAGTTTTGTTTTAGTTTCTTTAGAGGGGCTGGGTTTTGTTTTGAGTTTGCTTTATTTTTTTTTAGAAAGGATTTCTTCTTTCATACATGGACAGATTTATGGGCAATGTCTTCTGGGAGAGACAAATATTAATGTTTACAGTATTTTGATATCTCCAATTGAAAGACAGTAACAAGTTTGAAATCTATAGGAAAGAAAATTACAAGTTTGAAAACTTTAGGATTTAATATTATCCTGGTTTGAGATTAGTTAAAATACTTCATGCAGAAATCAACCCCTCATTTTCCTGAGGATAGGAAAGTGTATCTCCCACACTCTTCCCACATATATCTTAATGTTTATACTAATCACTGACAGCAGGGTATGTGCCAGCAACACTTTTGAGATGGCTGTCATTTTAAGGTGAAATGAAAATATAGATCCCAGAAGCCACTAACACCCTCCATGACCATTCTTTTAAAGTCCTCTGTGACAACAGTGTAATCACTGAGAGAATAGCAATGGAGACTCTGAACGACCTCGAGGACTCCAGAGATCCCTGAGTTGTGATGTCTTACTTAAATAATTCTTACTGGCCTTCTCTTATTGCCATAGAAGAATCTATGCTCTCCTCCTTTGATATCACAGAGTACTGGAGTTCTGGAACCATAATGTTTACTGAAGACCTTACTGTGCTTTGTGGGTTTGTACTGCTTTTTGTTTTGTTTCTAGAACTGTTAAATATGGGGAAATATTTTCATACTAAAAAAAAATACTTCTGGACTCATCAATGAGGTAAAAAGGTGGAAAATGAACCCATCATTGGGAAAAATAGGTGAGAAATATTTTCTGAATTATTCTAAGTGCTCCAAAATCAAAAAGTGAAAGAAATAAACTCACAATTTATTATTTCATTAATAGTTCATGACATTGCAGTAAATTTCCTTAATTTTGAAAAGTTGTTTCATGATTTCTGAGCACTCTGAGCGCTGAGGTACAAATATTAAAGAACTATGAGATACAGTGTATCAACTGTAAGAATTTCAAACATGTGGTTGTTTTCAAATGAAAAATACAAAATAAAAAGTAAATATATCTGAAAATCTTAAGGAAAATTTAATTATTTTTTCATTTCATTTATGCTTTATCAACTGCAAGTATTTTCCATTAAATCTCCAAACTGTATTTAAAAATAACTGTAAAAGAAAGATGATGATCCACATTTTTTTACTCCTTTTACTGTTATCAATCCTTGACAAAAGACTGTGGTCATCAAATATGGTTGAATAACTCAATACAGAATCATGTTTGGGGTAAGAGAGTGTTAGGTTCTGTCATTGATAATTATGTGGATATAATGCCAAGAAGAATAGAAAGGAATGTTTTGCAGCTCAGATTTGCAAATGCAATCTGCAAATCATTGCACCATGGGAAACCTCTATGTTTTATAGAGGGCTTTCAGATGCTTTTAAAATGTGAAGCTTCACAAAATGTTGAGCAAGGTCTTTCAAATACATTTTTTTATTCTAATATAGGGAGTATAAACTTAAAGAATAGAAACAGAAAAAGGGATAGATAAAATATGTTGTTTTCATTTATTTTCATTTCCATTTTCGTTGTGAAATGCACATGTATTAACATGAAAATGAACATGAGATTACATAAACTAAATTAAATAGAATGGAACCCAGACTCTCTTTAAAAAAAAAAAGAAGAATCTCTTATAAAAAGAGGACAAGCTGAGAATTAGCAAGAAACTTTACTCATAGACTTTTTCCCTTTGCTAATAGCTGACATTTTTTAAATCTACTGTTTTTAAGCATCAAGTAATAGTTATTTTTTAGAAACAGCATAGTAGTGTGTGAATTAACAGATGATGGGGTGATTGTAAACTTAGGAACCATCATATTAGGAACCATCATATTGGACTGGAAATTCAGATTCTGTCTGTTTGGACAAATACTGTTTTCTCCTAAAAAAATATTCTTCACACTTCTCTGACATTTCTTACATGTTTGGTTTCTGAAATTACTGGAGTGTATAAATAAGATTATCCAGATTTTTATAGTCAGAGAAACTGGAGCACTATGTGGGTAAATGGCTTGCTTAGCTTATGGCACAGTTGAGAATTAAACTGGCATTTTCTAACTGCTAGTTTCAGTAGCAAATATTTTATTCTGCGTTTGTTACCTCTTTTGGAATTTGGCAAGTTGGGATTTTTTGACTCCATTAAGGTTAATTCCATTTTTGTTATATGTTAATTAAGTAGATATGGTAGCCTAGGGTCTAGTATGTAGTCAGCTGCAAATTACTAATCCAACAGCCATTTATCCCAATTTTTTGTGTGTACAGAGTTAGCCTATGGCTATCTCAGATACAGAAGAAATAAGCAGACCTGAGAAGAAGTTTCTGATTAGCAGCTGCATACTATGTTGTTTGACTGCTCACACACCCTTGAATTTAAAAGGCACTTGGAAAAGCCTTCAATTTTCATCTGTCTCAGCTAAAAGAGTCAACTTGTTTTAAATCATGGCTTATGTAATCCTGTCCATAGGACAAATAAAACAAATAAGACAAATAAGTCTACAAATCCTTTGGAAATTCAGCTCATGATAAAGGTTTGTGGTTTTCCAGTTTATATTCTCAAAGTCTACTTGCTAAAGAAAGAGAATAATACATAATGCATAAATGTTTTCAAAAAATGTAAGTTAAAGGATGTAACTGATGTTATTAACAGAAATGTTTATGTTCTATAATATTTCACAGTGCTAGAAGACTTTAAAGTTTTTCTTCAGCCAAGATGTTAGAACATACTATCAAAGCAGTTAAATAATTGTTAAACCTAAGAAGAAAAGAACAATGCAGCCAAGTGTGGAATTCAGAAGACATGCAGAGGGGAAAAAGAAAAAGAAGGAATAGGGAGACTTGATATGTCAGTGCACCTGAGCAATTAAGCAGGTGAAAAAAAAAAACTTACACATCAGTTAGCTTCATGTAGATGGAAAAAGACATAAGCTTGTGTAGTATTGTAGTAGCTTGTGTACTGTATTTGGGCTCTTTTCCACCCTCAGTGTAGCAGCCACATTTAAATGACTCTATCACTTTGGTGGACCTGGGGGATTCACACCTCCACTGAAGTGTTTTCTCACTTATATTGTCTGACTCCAAAGACTACCTTTTACTCAGATGGAAGCTGGAATACTTTGTCATTCCCTTGAAGTCTTCGTTTTTAGTCCAGGACAGCTGGTGTCTTAGGAGAAGTAAAAAGAAATTCTATGTACAGAAAACCTTTGTGAATAATTTGCTTGAATATTGTCACGAGCTGGAGCCAACCTTTTCTTGTTCATGACTACATAAATTTTGATTTTTATCAGTTTTAAAATCCAAAGTAGGCAAATCTGATTTAAGTTATCAGAGGTGTGATACAGACCTGTTCACCTGGCTGGTTTTATTTGGTTGGACATTGGCCAGCAATGGATGCCCACAGCCCAAAAGGACAATCGTGTTCCAGGCTGCATCGAAATAAATGTGACCAGCAAGTCAAGGGAGGTGAAACCCCACCTGAAGTGCTGCATCCAGCTATGGGCTCCTCAGCACAAAAGGGCATGGATCTCTTGGAGCACATCCAGAAGAGAGCCATGAAGATAATCATAGGATCATAGAAAGGTTTGGGTTGGAAAGGGCCTTAAAGGTCATCTAGTTCCCTAGTGATAAGAAGAAAAATTCAAGAGTTTTTTAAAAACAGACAGGCAAGGGCTGTGGTCTACATTTTTAAATGAGACTCTATTCTCATTTTAGTGATGTCTCCATTGCTGCTTAAGACACATTGAATTGATTTGATTTTCTAGGAAGTAGATTACTGCATTTTCAATGCTGGACATAACAAAGCTGGATATAATTGATTGATGTAAAAACTGTAATTGCTTTTGCAAATTAAGGCTCCGTGCTGAAAATTAGGACAAAGAGGTTAGGAATCTTCAAAAGAATCTCTGGCCATGCAAGAAATGCATCACACTAGGCAGGTCTTGGTCTTTGAGATTTAGCTGCACCTTGCTGTGGTTCTCTTAGAATTCACACAAAGTGCTTTTCTTGCCAGGGAAAGGAATGTATGGATGGGAACTTTCATGCATCTGATCTCATTCTAATCTCGGATTAAAATATGTCTGGATCACTTACATGGGCCTAGGTACTAAAATGTGCTCATGGATTGTACTCTAAATATAGTTCATCTGTCCTAAAATAATCTACTTCACCACTTTGCGATTCCATCTGTTTGATGGTGCCTCATTGGAATTCTGACAAAATTTCCTGGGGACTTTCTCTCTCCCAGCTGAGTCTGATAAAATGTTGGCAGACATTGGTGAGAACTTAAGTGTGCAATGAGTTAATAAGAGATCCATGGTGATTGAGATAAAAAGATCTTTTGGCCTCTATAAGAACACTGCTTCCTTGTCTGTACTACTGCACCACCATATTTAATTAAAATAATATTAAATTTTCTCTGCTATATTGCTGGAGAGTCAGTTAAATAATATCAAGTGTCCTTACATTATAATTGATTGAGCTGCTTGGAAGTGAGTTTGGTTGATTTAGCTGCATCCATGTCTCCTTCAAGCTCATTTCTCTGAGCATGGGTTAAAGATTTCATAGCTGATCTGCACTTGGTTTCATAGTGTGTTTCTCTTAAAAATATAATTTTGTACCTATATTTCACCAACTCAAATATTCATATGGGTTCTTTATTTAACAACATCCCTGACATTAGAGGAAATTATTCTCTTTAAGAAAGAATGAGATAGAGACAGAATGCTCTAAATTAGTATTATGTGGTTAAAAAAATTATGTGGAGAGGAGTACTCTATTAATTGGAAAGCCCATGGGAATATTCAGCTAATGAAATCCAGTGATTGACTGCATGCTGCTAACTTACTAGACTTAAATAGATGTTGACTCATTGCAACAGTGGTCATAGCAACAGATCATTCCATTCAGAGGGGAGAGAGATGTAGAGCAATACTGTGCTTGAAATATGTTTACACTTAAACAGACACAGACATACTGAGAGGTATAGATATAAATGTCTAAAAGATGCTTTCCAAGAGCCATATAATCATTTTACAACCTGTTAGGTACTTTGCCCAAGGCAATACTTGTAGTCTACACACTCAGAGATATAAAATGAGAATTGAACCATTTTGCTGCAGCATTTCATATCCTGACTGTGTTCTGCTTAATCTTTAAATCAATTGTAGATTAATCATCAAGCAAAGTATATGAACAGAATTATATGAGAGTAGGTTAATACAGTTTGTACTTATTTGAAATATATGATTTTTTTAAGAGTGAAATCTGAACTTGTAAACAGAAAATTGATTATTATTATTATTTACTTTCACTCTAAGTTCTGTTGGTGTTTTTAATCAGAAGGGCTTGTAAGAATTGTAAAAGTAACATGCCGAAGTACCACCCACACAGTGATATTTTTAACATTCACTGCCACAGGAACATAATGCCCTCATCATTGATGGGTTCCTGAGGAAAAATGGTCCCAGATGCTCCATTTATAACAGAACCAATTTTTTTGGAGAGAATGATACAGTAGTGGAACCACACTCTTGTTATTGGAACAATCCTACAAGAAGCGTTTATGTTTCACCTAGTTCAGATGTTTAGCCCCTGTAGCATCTAAATAACTTTGTGTCTATATTTTTCTTGTGACTTTTACAATTTATGATGGCACCTTTTTACACCTAATCATGTAAGAGTACAGAAAGACGAATTGGTAGAAGACTCAGTCAGCATTTTCCCCATCACAGCACTTGAAAAACTGGACTATTTTTCATCTGAACTGCTGCTGGAAAAATGTGGGTGTAAAATTTTTACAGAAATGTACTACCTTTTCCCACTCACTAAACATGCTTTGCTTTAACTGGACTGCTCCTAGCAGGTTCTTAAATTGCTGCCCAGAATCCTTGTTTCTTTCTATAGAACTGCCTCACCTTACTAAAATTAAGAAAAGAATATGTCAAATACAGACTCAGAATATTTATCTTTTAAGAGAGAAAAAGAAAAGGAGCTGTAGATCTCTGTATAGAGTTTGCTTACTAGTTATTCAGTATGGAGAAGTACAGATCACTGCAGGGGTTATGTTATTGACATGTGGCAACAAATACTGTAGTGGTTTTTTCTTATTAATAGCCCAAACTCAGAGACTCAGAGACTTTCCTCAAACTCAGAGACTTTATTGCAGAATTCACTTACTCAGAGAAAGAGTTTAGAAATTCCCCCAATGAATAAAAAGGTGTCAGTACTGAATAAAAAGGTGTCACTTCTTACAATAGTTGCCCTAATGTTTCTAATGAGATCTGAGACTGTATTGCTTAGTCAAATATAGTTTAAATATATATATATAAAACTATAATATATAGAGGGAATATAAAATATCTGGAATGATAATTTATAGTGCACATATACAAAATTTAAACAAATGTTGCTATTTTGCAAATTTTGAAAACTGCTATTCATCCCTAACTAATAATTTTTTACTTTTGCAGTTTTAGTATACATTCCTATATATTTTTATATCTGAAGTCACCTTATCATAATTTGTAAGATCTCTATTAATGAATCTTGATTGGTTAACATTAAGAAACGTTTGGAAACAGGTGCTGACAAGCGTGAGAACAACTTTAAATCGTTAGTTCATAATACGAATATATTTGGCAAATTTCTATAATTTGATGCTATGGATAGAAACAAGAACAACAGAAACCAGTTACCTTAATTTGTTGATAGATGTTCTATGATTATATTGTGCAAACTTACACCAGAGGAGCTGGGAAACAGCAACAACATTACACAAAGGAATCTCTAAAGTCCCCTTGACATTCAGACCAAGGGCTTCCAGAGATTTCTCCAAAGGAACTTTGAAACATGCTCACATGTAGGTCCTGTTCTCTTAAAGGCAGATTTCAAATCCAGTATCCAGGAATAGAGTGCACTCTCGAAACAGTTGAACCTCCTTTCCAGTGCTGCCAGTGTTGGAAACTTCAAAGCTACTAGGCATGCTAAGAACTATCTACACAGTGATACAGATTATTAGCAAGCAATAACATTTACTTCTTTTTCTGAATAATTTATTTTTAATGTAGCTTAATTGTTCTATATTAAGAACTTCATGTTATTCCACAGAATTATTTAGTAAAGCTTCATGTAGAATAGCTCTATCAATTTTCAGTTGTAGTATCTGAAATGCCAAAATGCTAAAATGATAAGGTGCTAAAATGATAAAATTATAAAATTAAGTGGAAAAATAACCTCTAGAATTCTAAAGACAGTAATAAGTAAAAAATACACTTGGTAGAATATGAGTTGTATCTTTCCACTGGGATGGTAATTTAGAAGAAACTGTCTTGAAGTAAACAGGATTAGAACAAAATAAAGAGTTTGAGAAATCAGAATTTGGTTAAATCCATGAAATGAAAATAGAAGAAAAATATCAGATTTGCTTTTCAAAGTGAAAGCAAAATACAGAATTTAGTTAGTGAATATGTTGTCTGGGACAGGGGTATCAAGAGCTATGGTGGTTATATGAGTATGTGAAAAAATTATACAGTACTGTAAAGAAGATGTGAACTGATTGAGGGACACAGACCATGCTGTGCAAGCAAAGCCAGTTTACCAAACTAATCACCAGTATTTATAGTTCTCTAACGTCCTAAAATTTTCCACTCGGACCCCTTTTTCCTCTGTTCCCTTAGCAACACAATCTTTTCAGTTATCAAGTCCCTGTTACATTCTTTTGTGCCAGCAAGGTCCTTGTTACATCTTCTCTCGTCAGAGTAGTCAGAGTGACCAGACGTGATGTCTTCACTTCTGTTCTTGCCTTGAGTTTATCTCCTCCAGGGCTTCCACTGCACCAGGGCCAGGGGATCTGTGGCACTACCCAGCTCAGCTGCTGCAGCTGATCTTCCACAAAGATGTGTTCTGTTCCAAGTAATTGTTCAAGCAAGATGGGACGTACAAAAACTGAGGATAGCCAAGAAAAGCCTGTTGCTAAATATTCCAAAGTACTATTTGATAGTAGTTTTTATTTGTGGATTTGTATCAAAAGACACAAGGAACAGGAAGTGTCACAGGAGAGTAGCACAAAGACTTCTCTGTAAGAACATTTGTAAAAACTAAAAAACATCTACTGCTGAGTAACTGTTCTTCAGTTGATAGGTGGCCAGTTAATTGGAGGCCAGACTTTCTCATTATTAAATTATAAGGTATAAATCTAATTTGAAAATGATACTGCATGGTGATAAGGATATGGATGTATTTTTTCTTCATTGAGGTAGGGATTGCATATGTTTGAACAGCATACACCCCAACTGAGGAGACCAAAGAGCATTGTAATCTCCATTTTTCAGCATTGAAATCCTATGGCAGAGTTTGGATTGTTTTTCAGAAGTGTCTCTCTTCCACTGACTCTCAGATTACAAGTTTGCATCAATCTTTCCAGTCAACTACTTTGAATAAAAAGACTACATCAAAAGGTTTCATTGTTCAGCCATTTATTCCAAGAAATTGCAGCAAAAGTTCTGATAATGTGACACTAAATATCTTAAAAATATTTCTCTCTCATGTTGGATAGGTATCTGCCAAAAATTTTACGCAAGCAATTGAAACACACAGTCACAAAGGACAATATGTGATGCAGTACTAGGATATAGTTCCAGTAACAGGATGAAACACTTTTTCCATTTGAAATTCTCACGCGTCCCTACATCATGATGATGTACTAATACCATAAAACATATGTCATTACACTGCAGTAATAAAGTAAGACATGCTCATACATCATAATCTAAAACACTGTCATCTGCAGAGGTTGGATGATTTATGTGGTTTGAGACTAAAGTCACATAAAACTTGATGTGAAAAGGTCTGAACCTATACTCCATCTAAGCAATTGCTCATTGTAGATCCAAAAATAATCTAGACACAGCCAATGAATGTAATTATCTTCCTAATCTAAATGCTATAGAAACTGCAGGACATTTCCAAATAAGACCAAATTTAACTTGTTAAAACCCCCTAAATCTTCTTGGTTTTTATCTGTAGATTTTAAATATTATATTTTCATTTTTAGAACTATTTAGAATTCAGAGATAAGTACTTGATAAAGCATTAGCAAATGAGAATAGAGAATAGACATGAATGTAAATACTACTGCCAAAGGCAAGTGCTTAGATTCTGCACTGCACAGTGTAAAGCCTGGCACATTCCCCTGATAATGGTCTTTACTGGACTACATGGGGAGAAGTTTATATATGTTAGCAGTTAAGGTGATTTATGGGAAATCCTATGACAAGAATAGAAGAGTAAATTCACACAGTTCATAGCTCTGTTCACAGCCGCTTTCTTGAAAGGGAATATACCAATTTTTGATTTAGCCCTAGTTTTGCACCTTTTATTCAAAACCACTTGCTTAGAGATGTGAAGGAACAGGACCAGACTTTAGAGACTGGGGTAGAATTATTCTGCACATTCAAACAAAACAACCAAGTAGCGATTTATTGGTTTTTCTGATTCTCCACATAATTGCATTATGCATGGAGCTCTGAGAGATGTATCCTTGGCAGATTACACATTATCTAATCATTTTTCCGCAATAAAAAATAAACATAAAGTATCACTTCTCATTCAAGTAGTTCATAATGTACCAGTGCTTCAAGCTGATGCAATAATCATGTTATCAAAGTCAGCTATCAAAAAATCATGGTACTCTCTCCTTCATTAATGGATTAAGGCAACTAATTGATGCATGAACCAATCTAAGTCACTGGTTTTAATTGTTTTTCCAGAACATCTGTAATCTGAAAATCCCTTAAATAAAGCAAATATAGCCGAGTCCCTCTGCATTTCTAACTTTTTTTTTTTTAATTGCTGGAGGTTTTTTTAATACAATGCAGGCTGTATCTAGCCTTTCTCCAGGCTCTTATGTGTATTATAACATCCAGAAACAAAAAATTCAGATATGCCATGATTTTCCAGTAGAATACCTTAATTAAATATTTTTTCAAATCCAAAAGCAATAAAAGAAAATAAAAATCAATTTATTCTGTTAAATCAGAGCCATATAAACTGTTCTTCCATCCTCAGTCTATACAATATAGAAGGCGCCTAGTCTCTTTTAAAGCTTATAAAAAACAAAACCAATAAATATTTTTATTCCATGCAGAAGGACAATGATACACCCAGGCTCTTTTTAATTCAGAAAACTCCTGCAAGTCCTTAATTCTGGAAATTATCCTACAAGTAATCCCTTAGCATCTGATTTTAATGATCACAACCAGATACATTATCATAGACGTTTTAGATCTTTTTACCATAAACCAAATACCTGAAATTCTTGCCAGACACTCTCTCTGAGATAAGCACATGCTATGTCTTCTTGCTACTTTCCTTAAACCACTAACAATATTTAATTGTCAGCTGACTAAAACCACATGCAAATATAGTACATAGGATAAATGGGATAACACAGAGGATTGGTGAGTTTTATTAAATACTATAAGCAATGCTAACATAGAATAATTGATAACATAGCATTCAGTATTTGTCACCATTAAATTTTATAACAACCTGCAATTGTACAAGTCAGAGATTACTTGCATTCTCAAAAGGGAAAATTTGCTTTTGTTCTCATGGTTTTGCTGAACTTCAGTTGTCATTGTTCACTATTGAAGTATGAGAAACTAAAGATCACAAAAGTTTTAGCCTTTAGATACTGCAGTCAGTGAAAGATATTTAAAATATTCTAGATCTAGGCTCATCAAAATAACAAGATTTAAACAGAATTGTTAGGAGACTGACCACAAATATTTTGCTTGTGTTCTCCAGTTTGTGCCCTTTTTTTAACACAAAAGGAAATTTAATTAATGAACATGCTTAACATAAAATGAACAATTGTCTCCAAGATTGCTACAGTCTTCAATCAGTCTTCAATCATTTAGTTTGTATGTTGAAGAGATGAATTGAAAAGTAGCTTCAAAACAAGTCTAATCAACACTTCCCATGTAATAAACAAAGTGTAACCTCAGAGATTTGTTAAGTACTTAATTGGAATTGAAAAGAAATCTAAAACATACATTGAATTATAATAAAAAACACGAGCAGAAAAGAGTCATTAGGTTGGAACTTCAACTATAGCTTCTGTAACCCTGTAGAGTATCCTGAACTACCTTACAGAACACAAAGTGTTTCAGAATTGGCTTCTAAAAAAGTTAAATCATGTCTAGAAAAATTTCAAAATAAGAATAAGCACTGTGCTTTGAAAAGCAAATATAGCAAGATCTTCTGTACTGAAAAGTGCAAGCCCTTTCTGTGCCCCATATTCCCTATCTGTAACATAAAGAGTGCTTATCATAATGATTTTGTCTGTATATCACTTTAAAAATCTATACTAAAAAATCCCAGATATTTCTAGTAAAAACTGAGTGGACAGCTTTCAAAAAATGAAACCTGAATGTTTTAAAAATATTTGCAGAGAAAGGGATTCTGGAAAAAACAGACTTTTTTTCAGTAGACTATAAAACAGAAATGAGTTAAAGAAATTCTCCGTCTCATAGACCCTGAAACTCTTCAAAGTGAGACTCATGTCTGATGGGTTCAAGTTACTTTAAAAGGAAAAAAAAAAGAATCAAGGCAGTGAACTGTGCATCCAAAGAGAGTAACAGAAGCTGAGGCTATCAACAGGTTATTCCCTGTAGGTGAAAATATCACTCAATAGATTAAGAAGGGATTATTAAAATTGTTTAGCCATAAAAAATAACTCCTTGGATTATTGATAGTAATAATTCCTTTGTCTCAACTCTCAGATTAACACTTCTCTATTATTGGATCAAAGATGAAGTTGATAGGTGTTAAGTAAATTTCAAGGAATTATCTGCATGTTTTTAGAACAATCATCAACAAAGTTACAGTAGGTGGGGATCACAGGACAGGATGAAATGAAGGGCAGCAGACCTAGTGTTGAGGGTAAAGAGTGTGAGACAACTGCAACCAGGAGCCAGGCAGCACAAGTTTAATGGTGGTAAATACTGAATGCTATATTTACAATTATTCTATGTTACCATTGATTACACCATTTATTAAAATTCAGCAATCTGTTGTGTTATGCCATTTGTCCTATATAGTACAGTTGCATGTGACTTATGCCAACTTACAACTCCTAACTGCCTGCTGAGTTTATGAGCTCTAACACCTGCTTTTTATGTTACCTAATGAGTGTGTCATATCCAGCAAATTGCTAGGGACAATTTTTGATGCAGGTTGGACACAGCAATCCGGAAGGTTCTTTGCTCCTTAAAATCAGAGATGAACTTGCCAGATGCATAATAATAGATGAAAGCTTTTGCTTAAGGGACTGTGAGACAGCAGAGACAACATCTGGGGAAATGAGACAAGAGACTTAAGCACAGAAGATTTTGGCACTGTCAGCACACTGATAGGCAGGAAGCAATGGGATGCTGACGGGCCAGGGAAGGGGGTCCAGAAACAGTCGCTTCATTTTCTAGGACAACTTTCACAAAGAGCTCTTTAATGGTCTATTCCAGTGTGCAAGAAGCTGAATAGGCATGGCCGGTGGCCAAACTGGTTAAATAAGGAATTGCTGACTGAACTAAAAAATAAAAATATCCTATATGGAAGGTAGAAAAGGGGACAGGCTACCAATGTGAAATGAAGAAACACCACCTAGACAAGCAGTGGTCTTGAGAATGGATGTGAAAGGATGTGAAAGGCAACTGCAAACTTTCTTATATATTTAATGAATTTATATGAACTTCAGATGTGTCCCCCAAATCTTTACTCTATATATCATGAAGCATTGCTAAAATTTGCACTGAGACCACTCTTCATCATATGAAGAACATTTGGGAAGCTGTGTTCAGAGGGAATCAAAAGTTGTAGCAGCATAATCAAGGCTTATGTCTACAACTCCAAGTGAATTGTGTTGGTTACATTTTCTGCAAAGTATAATGGGGGAAAAAACATACACTGTGATCACATGAAGACAAGTTACTGAATCACATCATAAGATTTAGAAAGAGAAATGATTTTTTGATACAACAAACACATATATTGTTGATATCGACAACAATTGAATAGCAATTCAGATAAATTTGAATCTAAGAACACTGCAGCTGAATCCATGAGGGAAGAAGGAAAATGGATAACTTGACAATCTGTTATAGGTTTATCTTCTGAAACTGCTTTAATACAGTACTGCACTAACCTATCTGGACTTATCTCTCTGCCAAAGGTTGCCCTGTAGAGACAGCACGGAACAGACTGCATGTTCTTACAGCTCCTTTGGTTCACAGTCTGGCTGTGACACTCCAGCTCCTAATAAAAGGAACTATTTATTGATATGTCAAAGTGCAACAGCTGACAAGCAATCTGTCCTGCTGTAGCTACTGAGGTGGTGGTGATCTCTGGCAGAAGGGCAGGGAAACATCTTCAGCTAAATCTGCAGTAGTGGATCTGACAGAACTTTAAATTAGTATTTCCCATTTCAAAATGGACAAAAACTGAATTTTTCCCTCTTCCAATTGTGCTCTAGACTTTTTTTTCCCTTCACATTTGTCTGCAGGAAATTCTAAAGGAAAAGTGAAATTTAATTGAGGGAATAATTTTTAACTACTACCAGCATTAAATACATTTTCAATTTAATTTTTTGTGCCTGTCTTACATAATGTTAAACTTGCTGTCTTTTTTAATGTTTCATCTCCAGAGTTGTTGATACAGGCTTTGAAACAGTAGTTAACTGCATTTTGGAATTTAAATGAGCTGTGACCTATTTTATTTTTTTTCCTCCCAATGCCAAAAGCACTGTCTTTCAAAACAAGCTGTATCAAATCAAAGATGTGATGAAATTTATTAGGGAAAAGTGTTCACTTCTAATCCATCAATACAAGCATAGTACTGTCGTATATGATAATAAACATGAGGAGATCATGAGAGACTCATTTGTGAATTTGATGGATATTTTCCACATATACATGATCAACTTTATGGCACATAAGCTTATCAAGCTCCCATTCACGTTAGAAGACTTCTTAACTGCTGCAGAGAAGCCCTGTTCTTGGCCAACAAATGTAGATTTTGTGGGTACCATGCAGCAATAAAAATGATATTTTTGTTTGATCATTTAAAACAACAGAAATCCGTGGGTGGTGCTTTCATTTGTAAGAAATCATTCCTAATTGGGCACTGCCTTTCAAGCAGAATAATCTGGTAATAGTGATGGATTTACAGAGTCGTGCAGATCTGCAGGTATTACTGCATATTTTGAAACAGTTCTGTGGCTGCATTGTCTCTGACTGAATTAATGCAGCAGTTGAAAGGAAGGCAGTAATCACAACGGTATCCAGGAGATCAAGCTCTACTCCAGGATTCCTACTGGCAATTTCTTGTAGCAAATTTTTTTCTGCATCACTTTGGTAACTACAAATATGAGATAATAACTGTTCTTTTATTCTCCCTTCCCATCTCCTCTGTTCAGATTGTAAGCCCTTCAGGAGAGCAAAATGCTCAGATTGATCTGCTGCTCACTGTGAAATATCTTTATCTATAGCACCTACACCTATATCTGTATCTATATCTATCGATATCTATATCATCTATATCTATCTATAATCTTTATCTATAGCACCTACACCTATATCTGTATCTATATCTATCTATATCTATATCATCTATATCTATCTATATCTATATCATCTATATCTATATCTATAATCTATATCTATATCTATCTACATCCATGTTTATCTGTCTACACCCATATCATTTATAACTAGATAGATAGACTGATAGATAGGTATGGATAGACAGACACAGGCTGTGTCCAAGAGCTGTGCCTCTTTCAGAGCAGTTCCTTTACTTAAACTTGAACTTCAAGAAAAAGGTGAAGAAATAAATTAGTTTAAATTCTGGAAAAGTATAGGGATTTGATGCATTAAGTGCAACTGTAACACATTAAGAAATTTGAAATACAGTTATAAACACCCTCCATATGAAATCATGATTTTCAACTAGAATTTCGAATAAGAGAACATACTTTTGGTGAATATTTTTCCCCAAAATAGTGATCAATAATAACAGAAACCAGAAGAAATAAACAAACTAACAAGATAACAAAATGATACCTCAGTAAATTAAGTAAAAACACAAGAAAAAAATAGATTTTGCAGAGAAAAATTCCTTCAAATACATTTTAAATGTCCAGTATAATTTTATGTAAATTTTGAATTGAGAGTTCTGTAAAAGGCTCTTAGGAAAAAAAAATTTAAAAAAAGCAAGGGGACATTATATTTTTATTAAATAAAAAATGGACCTTGTAATAGATTTTTAAAGTGGATTTATAAATATTTAAAAGATCAATACAATTTTCAGGTACTGATCTGAAACACTTTGTATTTCATTAAACAATTTCTTCTGCCCTTCCCTTGTTTTTGAAGAATTTACATTTAAGACATAAATTTGATTTACTTTTCTTTTCAGGCCCTTAACTGTGTCTGATTTCTAACTCTAGGCAATAAAATTTTAAGTACTTGCAAGCATACAGACAAAAATCCTTCTGCATCTCAAAGAAAAAGTTGCTTTTAAGTAATAGTAATGAAAATTATTTTATTATTAACAAGCTTTCTGATTTTCTGGTTCCTGAGAATTTTGTTCCATATTACACCAAATATGTATACAAGGAATATATTTGAATGAGTATTTTTGAACACAGTCAGTTGCATAGCCTTATGGAGCTTGTTACAAACATGTAAGTCCTTTACTTACACTTGAATTTAAAGAAAAAGAGGAAGAAATAAGTTTAAAATCCATTTGTAGTCATCCCCCAACAACAGCAGAAGAAATCTGTCCAGATATTCTGCCAATTAAAAACTTTTGGGTTCATATTAAAGATACTCTGCACCAGCCTGTGGGAACTTTAATATCTTGTACTAAGGTAAGTTCATACTGCCACAAAAAGGCATGAAGTAAATACCCTAGAAATTTGTATTATTACCTGCTGATGAAAGAACACTAAACTCACAAAAGCAGCAGGTGAAAGAAGGCAGACATCTAGGTAGCACAGGAATGGATCTTCACAGGAAATAGCAAAACCCTTATACACAGATTATGATCAAAATAGAAAAGTATTTAAAACAGACATTCATGACCCTTTTTGGATAAGCACGGAAAGCATTAGTTCTGTCACTTCAAAGCACATGAGCTCCACACTTGGAACTACAGCTTTTTTGACAAGTACTTTTGTTATAATTCTAGCTACACTGATCAAAAAATGCATGACTTAAATTATTTCATAATAAAGACTGTTGTAAAAGCATAGGGAAATTATGTTGATTTTTGTGGATCTGATGAATCTGTCTTTAATAAAGCAAGGGAAAATCTTCCTGTTAAATTTTTAGGGAAAGGACTCAAATCATTAAGCAAACTTTAAAATATAACAGTAGATAACTGTATAAATTCAATATACATCTTCTGAATGTACATTTTGTCGGACAGGAAACTGTGATGAACTACTGAGCAAGTTAAGCTTTAGTCTCTGTAATATATCTTAATATCTGCAGTAACTACTTCTGTAAAGAACTAATACGCATTCCTCTGATGAATATTCTGTCAGAGTTACGTCAAAGACCTAATTATTTTGCAGGATCAATTGTCTATCAGTCTGCTTTTCAATATCTTAAAGAAAACTTAGGAGATAAGTAAACTCTAGGGGGAAGAAAATAAAAAAATGTCACTTTTTCAGTCATTTTTTGCAGTAATATCTTCTAAACTTGCCAACTAAAATAAATACAACAGTTTAAGGAGGTTCATGTTATTTTTACTGATCATCAGCATCACTACATGACTTTCAATTCTGCTTTTAAAAGTTCTTGGCACACTCAAGCCTTGTTTGGTAAGGAAATTCACAAACCGGTGAATTCTCCTGTGTACGACATTATGAAGAAGAGTGGGAAAGGAACTAGAAGAATTATTTCCCTGAAGGATTTTTCACTTCCTAGTACTGTTTTCAATTACATCTGCTTCTACCATCAGAATAAAATGTCGCTGCAGAAATGCACGTATCAGGAGAGAGGCAAAAACAATCTTCACAGGTTGATAAATCCACTTGTAAAACGTCTATGTTTTCTCTCAAGGGAAACCCAGGAAAAATATGAAGATGTGTCTTTTTCTTCTCCCCTGTACTGCATTATCTGCATTGGACATGCTCCTTTGAGTTGTAACAAAAGCTAAAAAGGAGCAGCAGCAAGGCCAAACGTTTCTCACAAAGACCCTCACTTTATCTCAGGAGCTGACTTGTCTCTGATCCCGGCACTCAAGCACACCACAGTCGCACTGTAATTGAAAAAGCCTAGTAAGACACTTTTTACATGATTACTGCATCTCTGTGATTTCAGATATTACAGCTTAGTTACTCTCTTTCCAGATACTTTACAAGTATAAGGGTTTTATAGTTGTCAAGAGATCATATCTTATCATAAGATCTTTGAAAGTCATTTAACCTCCACCTAAATTGTGGCCTCCATGTGCCATGTAAGCTTGTTGTTGAACAATAAATGTTGAGCTTCAAGAGCAATCAGACATCAGAATCTGGCCAGCAAGGAGACGCTACCAAAACCCCCGGGGAAAGTTTGATGCACTCATTTTCCCTCCAAGGCTGCTGAATGCCAACACAACCTTTCTGAGGAAGTTGTGCTCTATTTCAGTAATCTTACTGAGGCCAGATGTACAGGGTTTGACCAATTTTCAGCACACAAAGGGTGAGCAAAAATCTCTGGAAAAGGCTGTAAGGACAAACTGGATCCTAGCACTTCATGACACATTTGAGAAATGGCTGCACCTGAATTTAAATACAAACCACAAGGAAGAAAGAAAAATGCAAAATAGCAACACATGTTCATACATTGCATCTATCTTAGAGAGGCTGACCAACCTCCAGTAATGAGATGCAAGAAGAAATATTCAGAAAAAATATATCTGTAATGAATTTCAATCCTCCTGCTAGAAAATGCTACCACTCATTAAGAGTAAAAAAAGAAAAATACAAAGGCTTTATTTTTTATTGATAGCAATCAATCTAATTTACTAAAATAATTAAGTTTCCCCTTTTGCTACACCTCTAGACTTTCATAGTTTCCAATATATATTAGATGAGCTGTAGAATTTTTATACTGGTTAGGTGAAAGCAATTGGTTAGGTGAAAGTAATCCTAGCCAAAATGCAGTTATCCAGAACTGATTGGTGGCTGGAATTCCCTGGTCCTTAGTTATATGTTTTATCATCTTCCATTTGCTGTTTATAGTCCCATTACATTCCAGTGATAAACTTTTACCAGATTTGCTTGCAGCACAAATTATGTTTTGTGCTAGGTAGTCAGATAATTTACATTCTACTACCACATGTTGCATCCAAATTGCCTCTTCTCACTAAAAAACAGTCCTCTGAGAACTACATATTTCCACAAAAATCCATTGCAGCAGAACACACACTATACAGAATAAACTTCACAGCTTCTGAAATAATTTTAGCATATTTGACATCAGTATTTCATAGTAAAAATACAGCTATGACCAACCAAGAATGAAACATACTCATCAGAACAGTTTAATTTTTAATTCAGAGAATAATAATAAACAGTTATGTCTGGCTCAAGTCCATATGTGTTCCATAAGATCTGTAGCAGAAGTCAAAAGGGATGAAAAATATCCATTCAAAATGGTTTTCATACAGAACGTGTGTTTTAGCAGTTTCTATTCAAGGCCCAGGTAATTCAGAACAGGCCCTCAAATACGAAAATTTTAAAAAGAGAAATGTAAACAATATTTTAGTCAATATTATATCTTCTTGCTTCCTGTCTGTACTCCTGCCTCCTTCTGAAACCTTTCCTGACCTTCCTCATCCAATTTTTATCTCCTTACTGGGCATATTAACTTCAGACAAATCTTGCAATGGGAGACTAGAATGTATGCATTTGCTTTGCACATTAAACCATGATTGGTCTATTTATTTACATTTTCAGAAGTTTGAAGTAAATTACATCTTGTGTTTCTTTTCCATAAAGAAATCAAATAACTTACTGTTTTCAAAAACTTAATTTTATGACCCTAATAAGTTTTATATCATTCAAATCCTCACAATTCCTCTTCTGCTTTCTTCCTTCCCTTTCTTCTCACTCAAAAAAATATGAAGGAAGAGAAACAATATGATTGTTTTAGGGGATATTATTTTTTATACATTTTATAATTTTTTTAATTCTTTCCAGTATTTTAGTACAAGTAAAGTATACAACTAAAGGCAAAAACATTTTTCATTTAACTCTAATTTCACAGTCTAAAAGATCTGAAACCTTCAATCCCATGTCTTTCCCCACTAGATAATAAAGCCTCTTTTTAGTGCACAAAATAAAGTCCAGTCTCAGAAAATGAGGGAAAGGATACATGTTCTAGGGACAATATCTCTTCCCGTGTCAGCATGGACAAACTGAAAACAGTCCTAGGATCTTTTTATCCTATAAAGACATATAAATGTGTATCTGTCCAAGACAGGGAAACAAAGTAATTTCTGTCTGCCTAACACGAGTTAGGCCCTTGCTGTAAATGGGGTTGTGGGGTTCACCAAAGGAGGAGATATTATTAGCAATCATAATACTCACCATTAGGCACACTAATATATACTACTAAAAAAAAAGATCAATGAATTATTTATAACAAGAGATTTAATTAACTAACTTCCTTGCTCCTTTCTCTCTTAGATTTGTCTAGGAACAGATTGCCATTTTCACACATTTGTTTCTTACTCAGAATAATTTTTCTTAATTAATCTTTGGTTGAGTAGTTGTTTGTTAAAAATTCATCATAAATATCCACTGTTTCTCATGACTTCAAATTAGCTTGGCTTGTTTTTCTGTGGCAAGAGCATTTGGTTTCCCTTCTGGAGAGTAATTTTAGAGTATTTGTACCAATGTATTTGTTAGGTGAGGTTTTCTATTTGTCACCAGCCTTAACAGTATCTGTATTAGACATACTTCTATAAATAATACAGCAACTGCATAGAAATGAGTGCCTAAATATCTGGACACCAATGATGAAAAATGAGCAAAGAAAGTCAGAGGAGGTTGCTTTGATCACAATTGCATCCCAAAAAACCACTGACCACAAGTGCCCTTCTGTACATTGTTTGCCTGCAATGGATAGACAAGGGTTCAGAGGCAGCCCCCACTGATGACCTCCCTGCCTCTGTGTCAGTCATATTCTCTGGGAGCCGCTGGAGAGGAGATGTGACAGGGAGGGACCTGGCCAGGCTCCGAGCACAGAAGGTGGCTTTGCATGAGTAGCCCTATTTTCACCAGACATATTGGCACTGTCAAACAATCTGGCTGTGATTTTCTAGCTCATACCAAATCACACTGCCTTACTTATGTAATTATGTGAGATGACAAGACCAGCCTCTTGTGGGCATACAGATGCAGGTTTGCTCCATGGCCCCCGAGTGGGACTCTGTGTATTTCAGCATTTCGTAGCTGATTACCCAGACTTTTCTCTGCTGGGAACTCAAACTCCACGCTAAGCTGGGATGTACCCTTGTCACACACACAGTGATGGAGAGTACAGAATAAATATTAATTATGTTGCAATAGACATGACTCCAACATCCTCAGTCTGAGGTCCTGCAATTACATATAAGTTAACTTGATAAGGTTGTCAAGAATATGACTGTAAGAACTGTGAGATCTATATAAACGTAGATGCATGACCAACACATATCCTGGAAAACTGGGTTAGTTCAAATAAAAGTCCAAGAAATCATGTAAGTATAAAATAGGCCATTTGCATTTTCATCTTACACAGTAATCTTACACTGAGCTTACTGAAGATTCTACCTTTGTATGTGAATTTGACATAGGATTACTTCACTGATTTTAAATAGAAAATACATTTTCCCAAAATACAGTCACAAAAGAATCAAAATGATTCTGTGATGCAAGAGAGTGGATGAATGTGACTGTACTTATTTACAAGTCATAACATTTTAAAAGTAGCCTTTCTCTTCCAGTTTGTCCTTCCCTTATTTTTTCTTTTAAAATTGTTACTACAGAGGTGTTCAGTGTCCTGCCATGAGAACAAGACAGCTTTGAGAAGCATTATGATCTTGAAAGCTGAAGGAATTTAACATGTCCTCCTAAGTCTAGAAAATCAATTTATAAATTATGTAGTAAAAAATAAAAGCATGGGATTTGGTGTAGGTAATAGATACTATATTTTACTACTGTGCTGTGTTCTTCTCTTTCTTACATAGCAGAGGAGACACTAAAAATACATGTTGTGCAGATTTAATCCCTGAATCATATTCAACAGAAAGAGGGACAACAGAGAAAAATGCTATGTATTTTTTCTGTAAAATAATAAACCTTAAAATTTAGTGCAATATAAATCAACAAGAATGCTTCTACATTGCAAAAGTACCATATGCCACTAACTCTTCTCCAAAAACCAGAGGCATATTTAAATTACATTGTAGAACTAATTTGCCTTGAATGTTGCATCCAACTGGAAGACAAAGTAGACAATCTCTGTTTTCTGAAGTTTCAGAAAGCAACATCTCACATCTCACTCTGGCAAAGCCCTCTCTTGTTCAGCATCTAATATTCAATAAGGGCTACATCAAATGATTCCTGCTACAGCAAGTTTCTGGCTGGTCTCAGTGTGGACTCTGACTGACAGAGCATCAAACGTGGTAGAGCGAAAAAAAAAAAGAAAAGAAGAAATAACTGCTAAAACAGAGATATACAATGACAGTGCTGAGACCACAGGTCCAATTAAGACTGCTGCCAAAAAATTCCTCAGGAGGTTGGACACTTTCCTAGAACCGTTGGCGCCCTTGTTAGCAAGATCAGTTCAATCTTCTTTTACAATCCAAAACAAAGCACAACCACACAGAGCATAAATCTGTATTATGTGTGCAATTCCCATCAATAAAAAAAAATTTAGTGAACTGACTTGTGCAATGACTGAGAAATAATTACCTTTATGGACAGGTTTCTCTTTACTTCTGGCCTAGTTTAGGCCTCACACACACTTCAAAACTACAGTGATCAAAAGCCCCATTTTAAATGCCTCTTTTACTTCTCTGAAAGAGAATCTTCTTGTTCTCTTCAAATACTAGCTGCCAGCATAGGCATTACTGAGCAGAATAATATTTAAAACAATCAAAAAACCAAACTCCTCAAATATTCAAAAGAACACATCATCCATTTTAACCCCTCCAGCAACACTTTGTCTACATATCACAAATATAAAACGTCTACCTAACCTGTCTAATTTAATGACCAAAACAACATTTTGTGAGTACTGTTACCCTCTTTCCTTTTATTTTTTAATAGCTGCACCATTTAATTAACTCCATCTTGATTGGCTCTCAACTTCTTTAATTCTTCAGAGTAATAGTCTTTGAACTCCTTTTCTTCACAAGTTTCCTGCCTAGTTGAAGGTTCTCTGTGCATGGGTAATAATTTCCTCCATTGCCAGAAAGACAACTTTATTAGCCTCTTTTTGTGACAGAAATTTTAAAATACTCTCCATAAGAAAGTTTTTATGCCTTCAGAAATGTTCAGGATTACACAATCTCAAGTCTAGTAGCAAGACATATTCTTGAAGGCTGTGATTAAATATGCCTTTGTAAATGCAAGCAACACATCAGATACTGTAGTTGTAAAATATTTCTACATTTTACTGTAATTGTAAAATATTTCTACATTTTAGAAATGAAATGCTTTACAGCAAAGTTTCTGCTTCAGTGTTAATTTCAGAACTGTGAAAACAATATTATTTTACAAGGGGCTTAGTGACAGGTTCAAAA
Source organism: Irena cyanogastra (assembly GCA_013397155.1). NCBI lineage: Eukaryota > Metazoa > Chordata > Aves > Passeriformes > Irenidae > Irena > Irena cyanogastra. The sequence goes on from VWZV01000006.1 coordinate 37,083, forward strand.
AAACTATCCAACTGAGTCCGGCTTTGTTTGAATTACCTTTTTCTCAATACTCTCACCTATTTAGACTTTTACACATAAGGCACAGGCAAATTTGGCCCCCAATTTACATAATTATAAGGACATCCTAGAATCATAGATTATGCAGAGCTGGAAGGGACCCACAAGGATCATCAAGTCCAACTCCTGGCCCTGCACAGGACAGCCCCAAGAGTCGCACGCTGTGCCTGGGAGTGTTGTCCACACACTTCTTGAGCTCTGTCAGGCTGGTGCTGTGATCGCTTCCCTGGGGAGCCTGTTCCAGTCCCCAGCCACCCTCTGGGTGAAGAGCCTTTTCCTGAACCTTCCTTTTCCTAAACCTCCCCTAACTCAGCTTTGTGCCATTTCCTCGAGGCACTGGTCAGAAGGGTGAAGAGATTGCTATCTGCCCCTCTGCTTCCCCTTGTGAGAATGTTGAAGTTATGACTGCAATGAGATTTCCCCTCAGTCTTCTCCAGACTAGATATTATAAATGGAGAACAATTCCACATCTACCAAGTCAAACCATTGGGGATAGGACAGCTGAAATCTTTGTTTCTTGTACAAGATGTTTGCACGTATTTCTCTAGACATCACGCTCTGAGACTCAACACACTACTTTCAGCTTGTTTGCTAGTTGTTTGCAACCTTCTGAAAGCCTCAGAGAGGAAACCACATCCTTGTGATTGCAGAAGCAGTGTGGAATTTTTTCCACCTCTCAGGTCTGTGTAAAATCTAAGCCTGTCCTGTTTTCTTTATGGTAGCAGGAATATGCAGGGCAGACTATAGCCTACACTTTTCTCGTGGCACCAAACCTGACCTCCTGAAAGCCAGCTGTGTGTGTAAAGAGCACCTCTTTGTATCTGCTTTCTGTACAGGGAATCTTATCTATGGACAAAATCTGTTTAGTTCATTCCTTTAGCTGACATTTCCATCTTAGTACTACACATTCTCTTAGCTTCAAAGGTCTAATTGCAGGTCTATGATCCAGACAGGAACCTGTTGCTTTCTGACTGAGGCTGATGCCTTACATAAGTGACCAAATGACCTCCAGAAGTCCCTTCCAATCTCAACCATTCTGTGATTCTCTTATAAGGACTATATTTTGCAGCGCTGATTAAGAATATTCTGAATTATGATGTTATAGTACCACCGCACAGAAAAATAGGATATTGTGCATGATATCAGAGTATTCAGCAACACAGTGTACCAACATCCCCCTGGTGTCTGTCACAGCCACGCTGATACAAAAGTGCTTTTGCCATTTTAGGTTATGTTATGCAGGGTAGGTAGTGTTGCTATGACAGCTGAAAAGGTTCTCCTGTCAGCCTGTGCTGCATCTCTAGCAGGAGCTCTGCCAGCGTGGCTGTGCTAGAATTGGCCTGGTAATGTAGATGTGTTCTGAAATATCAATGGAGCATGATGCCTGGAAACAGAAAAGCTCTGGAAACTGGTACTATTGTTAGCAGAAAAGGGATGTTCTGCATTGTAAATAAAATTAATTTTTTTCCCAGAAAATGTGGAGCTATGAAAATGGTGTTGCATGATGAACAGATGAAACCCTCTGAGAAACCCTGGGCATTGTATAATTGTATAATTCTATCCAGATATCATGCCTTGCTGCAGGACAAGCCCATTTTAGATGGCATGTATAGAGGTATTGCATTTAAGTCCCTACTGCTTTGAACTCCAAGGCAGAGGTATTTGCACTAGAGGCCTTCCTTTCAAAGTCCTTGAGAAGAATGAAATTTTAAATTTTTTGTAATTGTCAAATGTGATTTGACATTTCCATCTATTTTACATCTCCAGATCTCTTTAGAAACTGGAAAGGAAACTCAAAATATATTTTCAAGTTGTGACAAAAAAACCAAAACAGAGTAAGGAAGGAACTGCACTTCATTATATTATGCCATAAGCATGGGGAAACCATGTCTGAAATGCTGCTCACTAAAAGGTTCAAAATACGATTAGTAAATTCCACATGCACTGATACTGAAAATACTGATAAAAATCAAACAAAAATTTGGTACCAGTACAAAGCAAATGACATAAAACCTTTACAGCTGAGATATAAAACATGCATAATAGAAAAATACATTTGAAGTTACAGTACTTGTAAAGTTGCATACTTAGTCATACAAGAGGAAGTCCTGAAGTTTAGCAGATGTGTAGGTGCATTCCAAAGTCTTTGGGTCTTTTACAAAAGAGGGAATCTGAAAGTTCACATGAAACTTAAATAATGACAAGTAAACATTAAAATTTCTGAGACAAGCTGGATGACGCAAAGAAGGCATTCAGTAATTCTACATCCTCTGTTACCAGACTCCCCTCTCCATTTAGTAATGGGCCCACATTATCCGTAGTTTTTCTTTTATTGATGTATTCAAAGAAACCCTTCTCATTGTCCCTAACATCCTTGGCCAGATACATTTCCAGATGGGCCTTGGCCTTCCTTGTCTCATTTCTACTTACTCTGACAATCTCTCTATATTATTTCCAAGTGGCCAGACCCTGCTTCCACCTCCTGGGTATTTCCTGCTTACACTTGAGCAATGACAGAAGTTCCTTGTTCATCCATGCAGATCTCTTGCCCTCTTTGCCTGATTACTTGCTTACTAGGATGCATTGTTCTTGACCTTGGGAAAAGTGATCCTTGAATATGAACCAGCTCTCTTTGATTCTTCTTACCTGTAGGGCCCATTCCCACAGGACTCTTTCAAGAAGATCCCTGAGAAGGTTTACTTAGGTCTCTTGAAGTCCATGGCTGCAATCTTACTTGCTGCCCTGCTTTCTTGTCATCTGATACTGTGCTACATAGTTTCATGGTGGCTACAGCCAAGGCCGCTCTCATCCCTTACATCTCCAACAAGACCTTCCCTGTTTGTTATAATGAGCACACCATTCCTTGTGGGACTGTCCACCGTCTGTGTCAGGGGGTTGTCATCAACACTTCCCAGGAACATCCTGGACTGTGTGGTTTGCTGTGTTGCCTCTCCAGCAGATGTCAGGGAAGTTAAAGTCCCATATAAGAACCAGGGACTGTGGCTGTGAGGCCGCTTCAAGCTGCCTGTAGAAGTTCTCATCCACTTGCTCATCTCGATCAGGCAGCCTGTAGCAAACACCCACGACAGTGTCACCTTCACTAGTCTGATCTGTTGTCCTAACTCATGAGCTCTCGACATGCTCATCATTCACTTCAAGACAGAGCTCAACACATTCCAAATGTTGCCTCATGCAGAAGGCAGCTCCACCACGGTGCTCTCCTGGTCTGTCTTCCCTGAACAGTGTGTGTTCTTTCACGACAACATTCCATTCACGTGAGCTATCTCACCACGTTTCTGCAATTGCAATGAGGTCAAAGCCCTGTGACTGCACACAGACCTACAGTTCCTCCTGTTTGTTTCCCATAGTGCATGCATTGGTATACAGGCATTTGTGGAATGGAAGCATTTGACTGTGTTAATATCCCAGGAAGTGTGCAAAGGGATGCCCCATAGTCTTGTCTTGCAGTTATATTTTTTGCTGCTTGCATGTGCTGGAGGTATCTCCTCTTAAGCTTCCTGTCCTATTTGGGTTGTCACTAAGCTTTCAGCTTCCCCCACCTCCCTAGTCTAAAGTTCACTTTACCAGATTGGCCGTTTTATTGTGTGTGCTCAACTTAGTGAGGTGGATCCTACCTCTTCTAAACAGCTGTCAATCTCAGCAAACAGGGTCCCAAAGTTAAAAAAATCAAACACTGTTGACAATGCCAAAGACATACCCAGTGATTTACTTGTCCATTTGATTCTTCTCTTGTCATTTACCCTAACTGGTAGAATTAAAGTCCATTTAATTCTTCTCTTCTAGTGCTCATCCCCACAGAGTTTACCATAGGCACTGCTGCTGTCACCAGCTGACTGAAGCTTTCAGCCTCACCAAATCGACTGAAGGTCTCTGTTTCAGCTCAATAAAATCTGCCACAGCAACACCTATTGCCAGGTCAGTCCTGCTCTCAAGGGCTGCCTGTTCCTGGTGGTTTCCTGGCAGGTTCCTGGTCAGTCTCTCAGCTCTTGCTCGGGCTTCCCTGGCTCTGGAATCTGCCTGCAGTGCTCTTTCTACTGCTCAGCCCCACAGAAGTTATCATAGCCACCCATCTCTTTATAGCATATACAAAAATGGCTCAATATAGCAAAGTACCTTGAGTCATGGCAAAGTTGTTGCAATCTACATGCCTTACCTTGTAAAGAATATACAGAGTGCAACAGCAAATTAATTATTTTTTTTAGCTTCTGCTTTAATTGGCTCTTCCATTATGTTTCTGGCTATTTTTTATATTGTACATTCCTAAAGTACGTGTGATGCAATTTGATGTGGTTGGGAGCAGGGGGTGAAGGCAGGTGACATAATGTCAGAGTGGAGACAATCAAGGGTACCAAGATCTCAGTATCCCAAAGAAAACGCAATTAAACCTGAAAAGCCATTGAGTTGCCTGTCTGGAAATGCCCATTTCTTTCAATCAATCAGTCAACCAATCAATCAACCAATCGCATAATACATTTAAATGAAAGAATGATTAAAACTTTAAAAAATGCTCCCTATTCAACATAAGATGTGAAATAAAAATAAAATATTTTACTCATTTCTCCATTACCACCTAATACACCACATTTTTAATGAGCATATGAAATTTGTATCCCATACATTGCTGCTAATTTCATTTTACTGAAGCCTGCTTCTATAGCTGCAGAAGCCCAAGAGAAAGACCACACCACAGAATATACCTGTGAGGAGATGATAAGCTTTTCTAAAACTATTTGTGATACCCTATTGGATAAATTTTTGTTGTATGTATACCTAATATTTAGTGTTGTATAGCAGCAGTAAATACACATACACAGTTCAAAACAAAAGGCTTTTCTATTCACTGTCCCAACCCAGAATATTTATCACTGTCTTTTTGAGTCTGCTTATAATGCAATAGACAGCATTTCACAACTTATGATCTTACAGGTAAGGGAGAAACTAAAAGGACAACTGATACCCTCTTAGGCCCTGCCTAGGCACAAAGATGATATGTTTTTTGCTTCATTAATATCATGTTATGGCTGGTTATAAAGAAACATATGGTTAAAACTGATCCTGAGCCACGGCAAATCCTTCCTTTTTTTATGATCCAGTATAAGAGCAATTTAGTTTTAGTAGTCACTGCTAAAATTCCTGAAGTCCTGTGTACTCTAGCTGGTGGTCTTTGAGCCATTGTCCTCTAGGTACTACTACCAGTCCATGGTCCACTTTCATTAGGCAGTGATTTCTTGCCTTAACTAGACTGTATAATAAACTGAGAAGGATTATCCGTTCAATTAAGAAACAAAACTTAAAGATAGGTGAAAACTACATGATATATATATATATCACATAATGGCACTAGAAATGCTAATATGCTCTACGAGTTTATAGAGGACTTAATGCTAAATCTGCTTAAATAAAATATTGAAGTTTTTCATACAAGAAGTACTACAGGAACCCAGGGGAAGGAGAGAAAAGCACTAATAATGTCATTATTTTCTGACATGCAAGACTAGTTGGAGAAAGTATAAAGAAATATTTTTTTTCTTTCAGGCCAAAGACCTGTGATCAAGGCAACAGAATACTTTGTTTCTCTTAAAAAGGGCTTTTATGCAGAGACATACATGTAATAATGCAGAGAGAAGTCATGTAATTTAAAACAATGAACCTGCATTTTACATGTAGGGAATATGAATTAGGCTAAACCCTTGTTAGAAAAAGAAAAATCTCAGAAGAAATTCTCTAGGTGACATCTTATAGCACTGAAGATGATGATGAATAAGTGCTGATGTTTCCACAGAGATGACACTGTCATTCTAGTTGCTTAGTTTTTGTTGCTATTTCCCTGCTGGATCCATTAAAGTGGTATACTGTGAAGAAAATAAAATATCGTCTTAATGAGACCAGATGCTCTTTATGTAGTACTAGCAATATGCCTAGCTTTTGTTCCTTAGTTCTTGTGCATATGTGGAGTTTTTTGGTGGTTTTTTTTTGTTTGTTTGTTTTTTTACAAATGCTGAAAAAATGTTTTAAAATTGTGATTAAAGAAGCAATGCTAAATGTTCCAGATCTTATTGGCTTTTCTATGGAGCTGTTTGTTTTCCTCTTCCTCTAAATTTGTGAAAGAACTGTATTTAGAAAGAATAATTTAGTTGGAGAAATTAAATGTGAGGAATTAATTTTACCTACATCCCATGTCTGGTTATGCGTCTGAATATTTGTTACGAGGAACAGTTCTTGATGAAATAATTTGTAACATTTCTTGCTAGTAGTGACCACTTTGAGGAGCACCAGTATGATTAATCGGTGCTCATTCATTTAAGTTGTATTATACATTTTTAAAGTAAAATAGAAAAGACCGCATCAATATAAAGTATTTCTGTAGGGTGTATTCACTGCACTTAAGTTGTTTCCCTCTGCACTACATTGCAGGCGTTTCCATCCCCCCATCTGAATAATGACAGGCAATGATGAAAGCTGACAAACAAAATAAAATCATGACAACCATCAGGCTGCTGCTCTTACTGGGAGTGGAGGATGCTGGACTCTTAGGGCTGGAACTGAGTCTTGAGATTATGTGGTGAGGAAATATTTGCTGGCTGTAAGTCACTCTAAGTATCATGATTCCAGCACATCTGTAAGGTTTCAGAACATTTTGTACAATCTTTGATGAGAGTGCAACATTTAAGTCACATAGACAGTAATTCTCCCTCAGAAGATGGATACACACACCCAATCCCACCATCAGTGTCAGCAGAGTCAAAGCTTACACAACAAGGGAATTGCATTAATAGTTGTGAGATCCTCAGGCACCAAAGACAGGCTTCTGAACTGCTTGTGACAGATAAAAATCTTAACTCAATCTATCTGGTTCTTTATTCCTGGGTCACAGGACAAACCTATGAAGCAGGCTCTTTAGACTGTTTAGGTGCTAAAAACAAATGGTAGAGCAAACAGGGTGCTGCCAACTTTCTACTGTCCTTATGGCACATTGTACACCACAGTGTACCACTTGGGCTACATTTACCTTTGGAGATTTTGCACTTGCTCCTGCAAAGCCATGGCTTTAACCAGGGGCATTGGAAGATACCAAATTCTAAATATAAAACTATAATAAATTACAGACTAAATCTAAGCATACATATCAGCAAGCTTCTCACAAATGGAAACAGACATGATTTAATATCCACAGATCTATGAAATAAAGGGAAACAATGGCATATCTGAATCAAATTGTAATATTGATTTCTGTTTTAAAACAAACACAGATCTATTTTCTTAGTATTACATCAGCTACAGACTCTAAACTTGCATTTAAAGTTCATAGAATACATCTCACAGAAAAAAAAATTAAAAAAATATCATGTGGCCTTCACAATGACAATATTTTTTTCTAATTATCTTTGTTGGTTTTTTTTTTTTCTAAGCATAAAGTATTTGGATTAAAAAGATGACTTAGCAGTCCTTTCTTGAAGGCATGGTGGTTTTAGATAATTTTTTTTCTATTTTAGCTGAGGTAACTGTAGCATCTCATGAACTCCCTCCCTAGTTTTGAAATTATAGGGAATCTGATTAATAGGAGCCTTGGAAAACTGGCAATCTGTTCATGTGCATAGATTTAAACTGAGAAGGACCAAGTCATTTGATCTGGCACATTTAGGACCTAGTAACAGCCCAGGTTCCCACTTGAACTGGACATTGAAAAATCTAATGCAAAAAAACCAGGAGCTCACCAAATGAGGCAAAATGGATCTGTTGAACCATACTTGCCAGCAGAGAAGTCATGTGGAACAAACTTTAGGTCAGCAGCTAATGACAGCTTTTGTAAAACTGGAGACCTGACAAGGCTGGTATCTCTGATGAAGGACTAGTGTCCCCCCTAGTGACAGGTGAAAACTTTTCAAGACTGGAAAGAAATACAGCGTATTTGTTGACACAAACCTTGATCTAGGCAGACCTGTCCTGACGGCAGCTAAGGAGAACGAAATTTGGTGGCAGAAGCAGTCTAATTAAATTCATAGAGGAGTCTTGTGTGAGTGAACGCTATATGTGAGGTAATCGAGCCAGCACAAACTGTACAGACTTGTCACTCATTTTTTTAAACCTTGTTGATTTTTGAGAACAGTTATTTATGCCCCACTCCTCAGTGTGGTGTTCATCTTTGTGGGTACTACTAACTAGTTTGAAAGTAAGAAGAAAACATTTGAACTTTGGATTTAGAGTTGAAGTTCCAAGCACCTGAGAGCTTCTGTTTTAGGATTGAAACTCAAAGATTTTGTTTCATTTGAAAAAAAAAGAAAGTAACTGCTAGGCATAATACTTGGACTGCTTCTTATGACATCTAATGAAAACTAATAAAAAAGAGTATACAATGCGGTTTGCTTGATTTCTTCTGACATGGGGGTTGTAGTTTAACCCAAATCTGCAATTAAGCACCACACAGTAATTCACTCACTGCCCCGCAGTGGGATTGAGGAGAGAGCCCAAAGGCTAAAAGTGTGAATACTCATGGGCTGAGATAAACACAGGTAAAGGTGAAGCAAAAGCCGAAGGTGAAGCAAAGCAAAACAATTCACTGTTCCCATGGGCAGGCAGGTGCCCCCCCTTCCCCAGGAGAGCAGGGCCCCACCACATGCAATGGTGACTTGTGAAGTCAAACACCATCACTCCGAATGCCCTCCCTTCCCTCCTTCTTCGCCAGCTTTGTACGCCGAGCCCGACGCCCGGCGGTCAGCTGGGGTCAGCTGTCTTGGCTGTGCTCCCCTGAGACTCACAGTGCATCCCCAGCCTCCTCACTGGAGGGCTGAGGTTGTAGCAGTGTGTTTTTACAAGTTCTTTCAGTTGTATTGTTACAATAGCTAGTTATTTAATGTTAGTTAGTTTACAATGGTTTAACCCTTGTACCCCATTTTATCCCCTCAGAATAGTTCCTTCCAAGTTGTTTACCACGAAGTTTTTCCCACCACTGAACTGTCAGTCAGTGTGTCAGTCTCCCTGTTCCTCCCCTTCTTTCCAGATACAGCCCTGTCAATCCAAGCTGTGCTGCCTCCTTCTGCTGCTCATCAACCCTGTTCCACCCATTTAGTTCCAGAAAATCCACTGTCAATCACCCTAATCTTCTAAGTTGGTTTGTCCTGTGGGCTTCTCCCCTCCCCTGTATCACCCCCATTGGTCCTGCCAAGTCCCTCACTCCTCCCCTGGTTTCTCCCCATTAGCTGTGTTATTATCCCACTCCTCAGAAATGTGTGCTTTATAATCCCTAGCAGAGTCCTCACTGGGGGGTTACACTTGTCCCTGACCCGTTTGGGAATAAAGCTTCCTTGGACCACACACGAGTGCCCTCTCCTTCGCTTCTTCATCTCGGCTTCTCGTGGTTTCCCTGCCGCAGCTTTACCCACGCAGCTGGAATCACTGCTGCCTGGAAAACCTCCCTAGAGGTGCAGGGGCAGCCACACATGTGATTTCCACCAGTCACACGTGGGGTTCGACAGCCGGGCATTCCATCGCCCCGTGGCCAGCCAGGAAGGAACTGCAGGCGTGAGGAACAGAAAAGGCCTTGACTTTGTGTCGAGTGAGAACAAAACCATCCCTGTGTTATCTACACTGTTTCCAGGATAAATCCAAAACATAGCCCATACTACCAACTGGGAAGAAAAATAATACCAGACAAAACCACCAGGAGGAGACTGCCAAACTCACTTCCCACTTTTACAGGAAACAATTCCATTGGTGTGATTCTGGCAATCTGTTTTGGAAACTATCAGTCCCTGTGGCTTAACTGAAACTGACAGAAGTTGCTTAGACAGCATTTCAAGACCAGTAATTTGACATGGAACATTGATATTTTGCAAATCACTTTTCCATATATCTGTTAATTCACTTGAGTATAGACTCTTGCTTCATCTTCTATATATTTTCATGCATTTTACATTTTCATACATCTAAAATGTGTGTTTCAAAGAGAGAGAGATAGAGAGAGCAGTTTTTATATACCTCTTTCAGTCTTACTTAGATAAGACTGAAGAAAGTATTATTGAGGGAAAAAATGTTCAGGCTCTGGAGCCATACATTCTTGTGAAGGTTATGCCATTCATTACTTTAATGTCGTGACACAGAGAGATGGTGCTTTCTCGTCATCATAATTATTTCCATCTCTTACATTCCATATCTTCCATAACTGTCATGCTGGTTTATGGATCCTAAGGTATGATCACTCTGTATTTAAACTGAAACTTTTAATTGCAGTGAATTTTAACACACTCCAGTGAAAGTTTGTGTCACACATAAACACATCACAAACCATTCAGCAGACAAAGAGCTCAAACATAAGTAGCAAGGTTGCCTCAAGCTCTACCTAATGAGGCAACTGTTATTTCTTTTCTCCCAGAGACTGTTGTTGCAGTAGTCATTTGACACATGGAAACTGAACCTGGTTTGACTTCATTGAGGTAAAATGCAGAACCCACACAAGTGGAAGCCACCATTGCTTTTGTAATATTTGGGAAGACTTCTGGGAATTAGACCAGGAAAGCAGAGGCCAAATGTATTCGTTCTTATCACACTGCAGGTGTAGAGAAGGTTAAAATACAATGGTGATGAAGAGGAAAGATGAGGCAAGGTGAAAACAACCTTCTAGAGTCTGAGAGGGAAGCTAGAAAACACTTTTGAAGAGGGCAAGAACATGAAAATAAAATCCTGCTTTAGAGTTGCAAGGGAAATGGCTGATCAATTAACATTGTGTATTTGTATTTGGTTTCTGCTGCCTGTTTTGTAAATTATGTTTGCAGTGTGATTCTCCTCCTTTTGGTGGAGAAATCAAAGCCTCTTTCATAACTCTGGGAGAGAAATATAGTGTTTCTCTTAAAGCAGACTCACTGCTGGAAGCTGTCCAAAGAACCTGTCATAATACTCTGTAACAAAGACATGGCTGAATCACTAAATATAATAAAGAGCAAGACCAAACTTAGCATTCCTGGAAACTAATGATCTGTTTTCTATTAATTCTATTTCTCTTTAACTCCAGTATATGATAGATAAGCAACTCTTACTTTTCCTTTAAGACAAGAAAGGCTACTATACGTAGCCTTTTATTTCAAAACCATGACAGACAGAAAACATCCTACTGGGTATTGATTTTATTGGATGGCAGGACTAAAACCTACTTTCAGATGGAAGTAAGGAATGTGAGCTTGGAGTCACATGCAGGGGCTGTTTGACAGAGTGACGCGATGGAGACGTCCTTTGGTTGCTATGGCGATGGCTCATCTGCTTATATGTCCAAGAAATAGGGCTTTTCATTTTTTCCTCTAAGAAGAAAAACCGCTAACTCATAATAACAAAGTGATTTGTTTTTGCACTAAAGCATAGCTAAAGCAAATACCATTGCCCAGTTTTAATTTGGACATGAAATTAATATCCTAGAGCAAATAATATGAACAAATAACTTTCCCATCCTCTACCTACTTACTCCCATAGAATTTTCCACCACAGCAACTGTTTACCTCTTTTGTGAACCTCCAATACATCTGCAACAAATTGGATTTCTAGAATAACTGACACAAGCTCCCAGAATACTGCGGTAACTTTAATAAATTTATTTCAAAGTGGCATTTAATTTTATTTTTTTTACTCAAGCCATCCAGATGTTAGAGCTGAACAGATTTTACCAGCATTTTCTATCAATAGTTTCCTGAATATTTAAGTGAATTCTGTTCAGCTGTGGCCATATTCTATTTCTGTTTATTTTCTTCAAGTGCCCTCTGACCAGTCTCTATTAGTGGGAATGTTTACAAGAAGCTCATACAGAAATGCACAGCTTAAACTCCTGAAAATATCTTTTTTTTTTTTAATGTACACAGGGAATATTTTTCTTAGGATTGCCTGCATTCACAATCCAGGATGAGCAACATCAAGATGTGACTAATCAGATCAATTTCGTGTGTCAACCAGAAGTAGCTATTTGATAACACTTGATATCTTAACTATTTGATTTGAGATGCAGTACTATTTTTACTTAAGGAGTAGAAAAAACAGTAGAATATTAAACAAAACAAAAAAAAAAAGCCAAAGGAAATCATGTTCTGTCTGCAAGAGTTCCAAATGAAAAATTAAATTCTCAGTTAAGATTATTTGCAGATAGATCAGTCATGACTTAATTAAATGTAGCTGTCGTTCCATTGTAGTAATTCTCATGCTGTGTCAGAAACTCAAATAAAATAAATATCAAGAACAACCTGATATGGAAAGCATTACAGAAATTACAGATGTATCTGTGAGGCATTGAAGTCATCCCCTCATTCAATTTATTCAAAATCAGAATGCATGACCATGTTATTTTATCAAATGCAGTAGGGGCTCTATGGCCTCCAGAAAGTATTTTTGTAGGTTACAATAACAGTAATTGCAGTGTGACACTTATTTCCGTGTGATACTTATTTCCAGATGTCTCCTTGATCAGTTTGCCAGATAGAAACACCAAAAAATCTAAAAATACATTTTAGTTGGCATGCAGCATCAAATCTGCAGGTACCTGTTGAAGAATATGTCTGTTTTGAATTAATTGTGATATCTGTTTTGAATGGTTTTGCCCCCAGGTGTATTGCATTACACAGTCTATTACAAATACCCTTGTTAGAGCAATGACCAGCTATACATTTTGAATAGCAATAGTCTTTTCTGCTATAACAGGAATTACTTTTTTTTAAGGAAAATAGAATGCATGAGTTTTCACAAATGCCTGTGAACACAAACTTCCAAATTATCATCTGAAGTCCAGAGATATATCCTTATGTGTCTTCTATAGATGGTCCATTGTACTCTAGTGGTGGTTGTGAAAAAAATTGCAACAACAGCTTTCTGCAAGTAGTATTGGTGATAATCTACACAAGGAAGCAAGGACTAAAACTTGAGGAAGCAATCACTGATATTCTACCAGAGCCATTCCCACCACAAAATAGTTGTACAAATTCTGTGACATGGTAGGCTCTCCAAGGTGTTAGGATCTCAGTCTCTCTTCCCACTTTATAAATTATGCTTATGTTATTTATAAATTTGTGTTTATAAATTTGGGGTTTGTTTTCATGTGAATTTTTTCACCGTAGATTTTAAATGTTGGTATAAGATTAATACAAGTAGGCTAATAATACAAATATGCTGAGTTCATGCTTTTTTTTTTTCCTCAGAAATAAAGCAAATTAGCCACAGGTAAACTAACCATCTCATCTGATTTATGCCTGAGCAACTATTTCCCACACTGCAGCTCCTATAAACTCACCTATGTTAACTGGACACTAGCAAATAGCGAAATTGAAGTGAACAAATTTAAAGGCTTAAAGGTCCTTTGCCATCCAAACTGTCTCACACAGGTCTAAGACCTTGCCAATACATTTCTCCAGTCCATATCCAGTCCCCTTTGCATGCCATCACTGTCTGGCTAAATTTCAGCTGTCAGCCTGAAAGCCAAGCCTCTGTTGTGGCGAGGAAGCTCTCCTGAGCACACAAAGTACTGACACCCTCACCTTGGTGCTGACGTTAGCAGGCACACACGGGGACACTCTCTGTGGTCTGTGGTATCGCTTCCCAGTGCTGAGAGATCCGTGCCTGGTTCCCAGCAGTGACATTTCCATTTCTAGTCTAGCCTCAGATCCTGCTTTAGCCGAGGTGACGTCGGTCACAGCTGGCTCATCAGAGTGCCTCTGGGCAGCATCAGCAGGTGCTCTGCTTGGCCTGCCATGATTTGCCCGTAAGAATATGCTGAACTTTAATTGGAGATTACCTTCCTGTAACTGAACAGACAGAACTTAGCCATTTTTCTGTGATCCCCGTTCTCTTAAGCACGCACACACCCCCTGCACCCCACAGAAAATATCCATAATTAAGCTATGCCTGGCCTGTGGCTTTGATCAGTCTGAAACACACTTCTCCTTGTGTCTTCTCTCTTCAGCGAGTGCTTGTGGATGCACACCGTACTTTGCATTTGGGCAGCAGGCACCTGCTTCAGCACTCTGTGAAAAGAACCTTGGCCAATGATTTGAACATCCTGATAGTCTCCCACTGCATGCAGGTAGTGCATGTACCAGGCACCACACATGAGCATTTTGCAGCCGTCTTGCTGAGGGAAAAGGGCAAAGGCCTGGTGCAGAATCATGGCATTTCTTGCTGAAGCCCAGGTGTTTGGCTGGATTGGGGAACCAGTCCACCTGGGAAAGGGGTGTGGAGGTGCTGTTTAAGGACAACTACCTGGCAGCTGGATGCCAAGTCATCTGAACAGTTTGTTCTTCTTCTAATTACCACAGTGGCAGGATATCCTGGCAGGTGTGACATTTCACCTGCTGGTGACCATGTGCTTTTGGCTTTGACTGTGAAGGGAGCTGGAGCCACACAGCCAAGGCACCAGCTGCTGTCTGTAGAGGTGATGCCACATTGTGGTGGGAAAACTTACTTAGATAATGGCAGAAGTTTCTATTCTGCTGGGATAGAAAGTGCTGTTTATCACCTACACGGTGACTGAATTTGGCCTCTTCTGCTACCTCAGCATTGCTTTGATACCAAAGCAAGGGATGTTTCAAGATAAAACAATTGCAGAGCATTCCTTCCCACTGTGTTTTATTACATTGCTTCCTGCAGTTTCTATGTGTGTTTCACCTTATGACTGAAAGTATAGCTATAAATAAGTTTCTGTGAGATCTCATCCATGTTTGGTTCCTTGAGAGGGGCAAGCTCATCAAACCTTACTATTGTCGTAAGTGTTGCAAATCTGGAAGCAAATATACGCTGTTACAGGCAGTCTGATGGTGGCAACATTTTCTGTGGCCTCTGAAAAGAGCTCTAGCAATTTAGATAGCTGGGATCTTTCCAGTGCTCTTTTGAAATTAGCTCCCTGGAATTAAAAACTATTATACAATATAATTGCTATCCATTAGATAAAAGTGCATTCTGAAATCAAAATAACTCCTCCCTGGACTGAAACAGAGAGAGCTGCATTATTAATTCTGAGGAGCACATTTCATTTTTAAATACCTTGTAGAAAACACAAACTGAACTATTTAAACTTTTTTAAAGGATTTTAATTTTTTCCCTATATCTTTAAGAAAAAAAAAAAGAAGTCATACATGTGTTTATTATTTGAATTTAGCTGTATTCTTAGGGAAGTTAAACCAGAAAATTTTGAACCTTGTGTTTAAAATTAACCAAGAAATTTATCACAAAACTTTTTTACTATAACTCGAATAATCTTATATGACAACATTTCTTATGTTACATTAAAAAACAGAATTAAATTCCAATCTAAATTGCATACACATTGCCCTCTGTGTTCTAGTCTGTACATCGTTCTGTGCTGGAAACATGGGCTACAAGTTTTATAATTGCACACTGGCCTAATACATTAAAATAGCAAAAATCACTTGAATTGAAATAGGGAACAGAATGCAACTTATATGACAAGTTTATTATAATTGAGTTTCAAATGCAAATTTACAGAAATTTTCCCAAGCCTGGTATATAAAATTTCTCTTAGAGATATGTCTATACCCTTTTCTAGATTAGGAATACTCAATTTATGCAGGCTCTATAAAATCCAAGAAGCTTTAAAAAATCATGTGCTTTCATATAATCACTGTGGTGTTCCAGCAAGCCAAATTTTTTCACTACTCAAGCACTTGACAAACCTGTACCCCAGTTTTCACATAAACCAGATAAGTGTCATGCATATTATTCTAAGGACTAAGAAAATAAATAAAAAATCATAGCTGATCTTGTGATCTGTTACAGTGTGACAGGAACATAGATGGTTAATTATGTGTAAGGAAAACTAAGATTTCAAAAATTACATTTTTATGCTAATAATGTTAAAGTTTTAAATTTTCATTTATTTTGTAAAGTTTTGAGTGAATGTTGGATAGATTATATGACATCTTTTATGACATATTAACATTTGTATGACCTATCAACATCTTTTGGATACCTGCAGTTAAATGGATATTTTCAGATGGATGCTTTAGTAAAAAAAGTGGGAGAATGATATACACCTTTAAGTATGCTGCAGAATTCATTGGTATGCTAACAAAAAGAAAAAACAAACAAACAAAACGTTTCTAGTTTAATACCAATAGGTCTAAGATCCATTCTGTTTGTGGGGTTGGCTTAGAAAAGTTTAAACTTCCAAATTCCTTGTGTCTTGGATGTCTGCAGCCTTGATTGAGCTGATTTACAGTGCAAGAATCTGAGTTTAATGCTCACTGCATTGTGCGAGTAGATAGGCATTTGTCAGGTGAAAGAATGACTGCACATGAGTCACATGAAATAATTCCATGTGCAGTTCCACACTGGAGAGGCTGCACTTGAGGGCCATTTGCCGGAACAACTGACTCAGCACACGGCTTACTCCCCTGTTGTTTCTGGAGAGGTCCTACGCAAGAGCTCAGAGGCTTCTCATCTGCAAGAGGCACAGGACACAATTATTCGTGGGAATTTGAGTGCATAAAAGTAGTGTGGAGTGCTTCCCGTAAAGGAAAAATAAAAGGGCTAAGAAAATTGTCCGAGAGTTTGCTTAAGGCTAGGAAAAAACTATGCTGCCTCATGAATACAGGTAGCTGCCTCTTAGTTCTCAAGAATTAACCCAAAATTGTATATCATGAGCCCCATAGCAGAATTAAGCTTTGTCAAAACCAGACTGAGAAAATAATCTTTTATTCATTAAGGCATCCTGACTTTGGTTTATTTTGTTTTTAATTCTTGCTTCAGTTTCTCTATTTTAAAGCTATTTCTTTCAAATGTGGGGAGTTTTTAAGATTGCAAAAGTTTAGCCAATTATTTTTATGCATATTTGAAATGACTGTGCCTTATTAGGTTAATTTGGTTTTAATTTTCAAAACAATAATTTGGAGACAATTTTAAGGTAACCAAAATACCGAAATTTTTCTAAATACTTCCTAATCCTGAAAGGGTTATGTAAGTACAGATAGAATTGTCAAGAGTTGTATGATGCTGTAAAATCCTGAATGATGTTATTAAACCAAATCCACAAGATTAGCTTATTCTACTGGCACGTACATCTTCTCTGCTGGTTGCCACTAAAGACTGTTGCCATGTGGAGTCCTGAAGTACCCTCATGCTTCTGCAGTCAGACCTCTGGGTTTGGCTGGCAATAAATCCTTCCTAAAAGGGCATTTAGCCAGCTGTCCCTAGCTGCTGCTCTAGGTCTGTACAAAAGGTTGTACAGGTATGCACAAAAGGAGTGCGTTTATCCATCAGTGTTTGCTCATCCAGATATGCACTTCTGTTGGAAGCCAGCTGAACTGAAGCCTTTCCCCCAGGTCTTCCAGCTGGCATGCACTCATGATGCCCTGAAAGCCTTATAGGATCTATAGGATCAACAATCAAAATGAGTGGATTTTGTTGTACAATTGTCTCTATTTTAAGCATTGAAAACATTTAGGGTGGGAAAAAACATTATTAGAAAATATTCTAACAGGAAAAAAGCCCTGAATACTTGGAAGAATTAGCTTCTGTGTTTATTTTTTATGAAAATATATTTTTGGAATATGTGCAATGTACCTGATTCTTAGGTCACCATTTCAGTAGCAGTATTATTTTTTTTAAGTGTATTTTAATATACAAACTTTCCTCAGTACTGAATAGTAATAAAAATCTCAGTAAGGTATTATACATGCAGTTCATTTACTGTGCTTTCTTCACACTGCCTGATCCTACCTGGGATTACTTGCAAATAATAGAGGAAAAGACTGACAGAGTGGAGGTGTTAAATAATAGTTGGGTGATTTATCCTCCCACCTATTCAGAAGCTATTTTTGCATTCAAGTGATAAAGGAATACCAAAGCTTATTGAAGCTTCTTGTGCTGTTGAGCATGGGAGAAATACTTGGAGATTACTTTTGCTGGTTTTCAAACATGTATCTTACTATTCACCTTCTAATTTCTTCATGATTATGATATTTGGCATTTTTCATTTAGAGTTACAGGAGAATACCTCTCATATCTGGAAATGTCTTTCTTTTAAAGAAAGAAAATATGAATATGGTTGGATTTTTAAGACCTGAAAATGGCAGGGGCAAATTAAAGTTCTTTGTTATTATTATTTGAAATCACATTTTTATTTAACACCATTCTCAGGTTTTTGTGTGCTTGATTCATGGTTTGTGAAGGATTAAGGCTGGCAATGCCAATTTTCAAAGTGATCTCAGGAAAAAACTCTAGTCTATTTCTTTTAATTCTGAATAAGTCTCACTCTTATTCCAGAAAGAAAATCAAATTCATGGTGTGGACTCGAGTGGGGAGAATTTATCCTATATTATTTGCAAGTAAAGCATACATGTGTTTGATGGCTGGTTAAAGGAACGGTTTGTGCTGCCTCTGTCATTTATTACAGAAGTATAACCACGCTGGGAGTATAATTCCTGTTGCCATGGAGTAGCAATGCATATCAATGTTAGACAAATTTTAAGATATGAAACGAAAAATATACTGGGCTAGCTCTAAAACAGAGAAGGGGCATTTAAGCAGAAAGAACATAATAACTCAGTCTTGAATGTGCACAAAACTTACCTTTCTTTCAGAGTGTGTCCTTTAAAAAAAGACAAACAGTGGTGTCCTGATGATACATTTCATCTAAAGGAGATCACAATGTCCTCCAATTTTCCATAATAAAATTGAACTAGTATTGACTATCACAACTGCATAAAATTCACTGGTAACACTTGAAAAGTTCAGATGTCCTGTTCAAACACCAACCAATTCACACTTTCTTTACCTGCAAGATATGCTGACATAAATGTGAAAGAAAAATTTTTAACAAAAGAATTACTTACATTCTATTTCATTTTATCACCAGAGTTAAAATACTTGCTTTTTTAGAGGCAGCAAACTCAGAAAATTCTAGATTTCAATGTCTGAATACTAAAAAAAACAAAAATAAAAAAAAGATACTGCCAATTAAATTCACTTTCTGTTGCTGCAAGCTTTGAAAATAAAATACTTCACAGAACCTACCGTCACAACTCAGCTGAAATCCATTAATACCTTGATCCCTGGTATTAACGACTGTTGTCTCTGTCGCCTAGGGAGGAAAAGCTAAGGACTAGTGGGCAGTAAAATGGAGAAGTAATGTCTTTTACTACTGTGGTCCATGCCCACCAGATCTTCATCAACACCAGTAAAACCTTTCAGAGATGTTTCCCTCTTGCAGGACTTGTGTGTGGTGCTGCTGCCAGCACCAAGCCTGGCACAGCTAAGCATCACACCGGGAGATGTGCCCTGCAGTGGGAAGTTTGCTCTGCCTGCAGAGTTGCCACTGTGGTATGTCATCTAGAGCTGGCAGAGACAAACACACAGACAATTGGGCTAGGAGAGATGGGAGACCCACTGCAGGGTGATTTGGAAGAGAGTAGCTATTCATTCACACACATAAAGACATGTGTAGAGGGAACTCCCAAATTTTCTCTTGGCATCTCCACCATCTAGAAAACATGATGGTTAAATGAAATGAAATGAAAAGTAGGATAACAAGGGAAATGCAAATCCAATGGTTCAGTATAGCTGACTTTGTTGACATTTGATGTTGACAAAACAACTGTAATACGCATGATTTTCAAAGGCTTTAGTCATTCCCTATGACTGTTCCATTCCTGACTGAATGCAAACCTAATTTTCATCGCTGCCTACAATTATGTATGTGCAGCTGTATCCAAACATATTTGGAATATATTATCAGGGTTGTTCTTGAATGCTTTTTTTTTTTTCCAAAATAGAAGAAGAACTGAAACCAAGAATGTCATAGATAGATGATAAACAGCTTTTATCAGCATCGTGGAACGCTGTCCAAAAGTTGTGGTGCTGAAGAATGAAACTAAAAAATAAAGTAACAGATGAGGCTGAAACTGAACCCCATTTTTAAGAATGCTTTCATGTGGCTACAGACACTACTCCTAATTTCCTTATTTGTGTATTTTTGCAATGAATGGAATGTTTTTCATTCCATCTGCCCACACTGGCATCATCCTACCCTTAATAATGATTAGATGGTGAGCTGGCACTACCTAATCATCTTTCGATGTGACCCTGCACTGCAGTTATTTAGAACATTCAACAGCCTCTTGGCTTGTCTTCCTGAATAGACATACTTGTCTATGAAAAACAGAGAGTTTGTTTTGTTGTTTTGTTTTGTTTTGTTTTGTTTTTTTCACTAGGCCATTGATTTTTACCTGCCAGCAATATCCTAAATAAGAAGACCATGAAAAATTATTTTTTGAAAGCCATACTGGAGGTTTGATCATATTTTATTTCAAATTTCAATAGAAATGTTACGTAAGATTGATTGTGTCTTTTGATTACTGCTTTTCTGGACATCAGCATTCTAGGAGTATGTGAATCAAACACAAGTTCTGCCTAGAAGGCGTAATCCAGATTTAAGAAAGAAGCAGAGAGTCCTGTTTAGGACCAGTCTGACTGCCTGGCCCCAGCTAACTGCAGACATCTGTGTAACAAACCTGTGAGTCTGTTTGGGATGACAAAATACCTATCCTCTGTGTCCATGTTTCATGGACCTTCCACGACAAAAAAATATCCCAATGAAAATACACTTTTCCACTATGGGTTGTTGTGTTTCACATGCTGCACTACTCCTGTCAGATATGCTGTTAAGAATCAAAAGAGAAGAATGTTATAAACAAATTTACGCAAACAGAAACTGCACCCATGCTGGTCCTTTCCTTCAGGCTTGGAGGTTTTTGGTGGCTTTATAGCTTTACAGCTTTTCAGTTTCTTTATGGCTTTGTCATCTCAACAAATAGGAGCATAACAATAATTCAGAAGTACTGAGAAAGGGTGAGTGTTAAAAGAGGAAGAAGGGCTAGATGTTAGAGTCTATGTATAAAATTGTACTTCATGTGTAGTCACATACATGACTTGAATCTTGTAATAAGGAAATATTTTCTACAATACTTAAATTTTTTGTACTTCCAGCGTTAATTTAATTGTAACTGAACTAGGAATCACTCGCACTTTTTAAATAGGCCAGTAAAACACTAGTTAGACTAGCAGTAAAACCTTAATTTATTTATAAGACAGGCTCCCTTTTTCCCATAACAGTCTTTTGATGGTAACATCAGGGGTGATTTCTTACTAACTATTCCTTGTTGCTGAGCTCCTCTTGAAACAAAGTCTATTTTCTTTCTTTAAAATCTTTGGGAAGAGACAGTTATTGTCAAATGCTTCAATACTTAGTGTTGCCTATCCTGAATTTGATTTCCGTTTCTGACACAGACCATAGAAGACTTCAAGTCCAACCTTTATTCTAGTAGCTATTTAATTCCTCCCTCAATACAGAAGCTGGGTTCTTGACATGTGGGAAAAAGATAAGGGATAAATAGGATTAATGAGCACTTAAAAGAAAAATAATTACTATAAAGATTATAAATCGAAGCTTATATTTAAAGAATAGAATCCCTTGGGGTTATTCAGTTTGTAAAATTTTATGTTTGTATTGAATCATAGATTTTTCAGAGTGACTAGTACTAAAACTATTGTATTTCATTTGTCTGTAAAATGGTATTTAATTGATATCAAACTACCATTAAACACAAGTGGTCATAATAGATCACAATTGGACAGGGACATTTCAGAGTCAAGAGCACTATGGCATATGTTCACTGGCATGAACAGGTGGAAAAGGGACAGCCAAGCTGATAGCAGGGTCAGAGCTGAGGAAGGAAAACATGTTACCTGGGATTGAGATGAGAAGGGATTATTTTTGCAAGAAGATGTATTTCTAACAGTTGTTCTGAAAAAAATGTGTCAACATCAAAATTGGTTGGGAGAGATGACTGGTATGAACATAAATATTAATGAAACAGTTAATACTTCTGCTTTCAAGCTAGGTGAAGTTTATGGTAAGAGAGATATTGCATGTTAATAAGCTATCAGGAAAGACTGGAACAGAGTGAGCAAATTATTGGCATATTAGCTATTCAGCCAGCCTGAAACAGAAGTTTGGGGATCTAAGTGGTCTATAGTTGGTTTAATGTGCCTGTGGTAGCTGTGTTTCTTTATCTTGGATGTAAACATTTTGAATCTTGAATATAATATTTGGGGGGCATATATTTTTACATGACTTGAGGTTTGTAAAGCATGTATATATAGTCCAAATATATACACAATATTTTTATGTAACTTTAAAAACTATCACAAATGGCTTAATGAGGTTTCTCCATGTTAATTTTTAAGCATCTGATATTGTATGATTAGAAAGTAAACAGAATCTTCTTTCTGTGAATCAGTGCAATTGTTTCTTTATATCTGTTTAGGGTTCGTGTAGGCAGTGCTCTGTGGCAGAACAGTTCACAGCCTAAGTTGTGTGCAAAAATACTTTGGTCTGAGACATACACCTGATAATATCATTGTATTTCTCTGACTTTTATAAACTAGCTGAATATTTGCACATATTGAAGAAGATATGTACTTTCGTATAAAAACTTTTAGAATCTGGAAACAAATGTGCAAAGTAAAATTCTTGGTGTGATTAAATGAAATCTGTGTGCACACATGCAATATAACCAGAAAGAATAATGGCAAGTAGACTTCATGTCTCTAAATCTCTTAAGTTTGGTATAATTTTCTGCTAAATAATTGCTACTTATACAATTAAGACTAAAGCCACATAAAAGACTTTTGACCTTTTTAATATTTATTTATAAAAATGACAAACCACAGAAAGAGGTCCGCTGGATGAGCTTAATTTTTTGCAGATCATTAGCACACAGAATCACATTCTCCTACAACAAAGTTGGGGAATTTCACAGAAATAAAGTATATATTGCTTGTGTAATAGTGTAAAATAGCTAATTTTTAGATTTATGAACTCTAATATACCAAAATTCTCAGCTGACATGAATCAGTGAAGCTGTACTGGTATATGTGAGATGAAACAGACACTGTGTCTCAAAGGCTATTTGGGGATAACTTTTGGAATACTGTATATACTTTTATGAATAACATGGTTCTCAAAGTGTATATACTTTGGTCAGTGTTTGGTAGCTGGGATAGTTTGAGTGATGAGTATTTCATTCAGCTGGGAAAATATTTTCTATAACCAGCACTAATAGACGTACTTCTTTGCTGTATTTATTTTCATTTCTATTAAAAACTGTAAAGGCTATTGACTCCTACTGTGAATCTTTTCCACCCTATACACATTGCAATCTCTCAGACACGTATTTGAGGTAGGAATAATATTTTTAATAAGTAAATTCATAAAACCACATAATGGAATTCTTATTACAGGCAAAAATTTGAGATACAGTACATGGGCTATAAGCCAGGCCACTACTTGAATATTTTTTCTGCTAAGAAAGTCGGCTTTAGCATGTGTGATTTCCCAAGCCTCAGTGACAAAATGACAGACATTTGTAGTTCTTAATTATTCATAAACCACTTTAGTGATACTTAGAAAGTGCATTTATTAGAAAATAGTTAAAGAATAACATTACTACAGTTTATGAACAAATTGTTCAAATAAAAGGAGCTTTTGAAATTATATTTCAAATTGGATGACCACATATATTTCTGTACTTGTGTTTTACATTTTACAGATCTTTTTTACGATTTTTTTTTCAGTGCCATGTAAGGGAAATTACAGTTCTCTTCAGTATATCATAATTAATCAGATCTAACTTGATAACTTTTCAAAAGTGGTCAAAAAGAAGAAAAAGGTATGGCGATTATATAAGGATGCACTGTACACTGATACAGATTGTTAATGATAGTCTCTTTATTATGGATGATTCATATATCTGCCTTCTGAAACAAATTAGAAGAAAAAGAAGTAAAATTGTTGCTACATATTGTGTCTATTGAAATAACATATGCTTGTTTCATATCTATGCACTTGCACTAGCCTAGTAGTAGAAGAAAATGTGCAAAGAGGAAATGTGCAAAGCTACTCCAAATGAAACTACATTGTTGCATACAGTTACAGTTTAAATACAATAACTACCCTGTTTGATATTAATATATTCATTAAGATTCTCTTTGCTGGTAAATATTTGATAATGCCAAGCTTCTTTGTAAACATGAAGTTTGCAGTGTAGATGACCACCAATAAAACTATCTATCTGTAAGGGTTCAAGGTGTGTTGATAAGATCATATTCAGATTGTCAACATAATCAAGATTGTGATATAGGAAAGGAATTCTTGCAGGATAAGGTAGCACTCAATAAGGCTGTAAGTCTTCAGTGTGTTGCATACAGGGAGGGGGACAGGGGTGTTTCACTGCTCCTTCACAGAGGTCCTTTGGCTTCACTGGGGCTCAGATGAGAAATGGGTGGGAAGTAGGAAAGGGATGGGCCTTTTCAGATGCTGCCGAGTAAGACGCATTTTAGGAATAAATCTATTCAGGGCTGATGGCTGCAATAGGACAAGTACACCAGCTAAACCACTCAGATTGAACCCTTAATAATGCAGTTGTGCTATGCTAACCTTTAATACAGGAGAAAACTTAATGACTTGGAATATAAAAAAGGATACCATGGCTCATCCACTTTCAAAGAAACAAGTAATCTCAGATGTTTCAAACTGCATCTCCTTAGAATGGACAGAAATCATTATTATTTTCACCAGTCATCTTTATGTTGACCATAAAGAGTCAGATGTTGTGAGGGGCTAACTTATATTGTCATGCTCATTGTCAGTGAGCAGCTGGCAAGGCTGCTGATTGTCTTGCATGAATCACTTTGACTCTTTTGAAGCAACAGACTTGAATTAAAAGCAACAATTACTGCAGAGTTAAGCATCATTCATTATACCTCTACCTTTGAAATGAGTAGTTTTGCAATCCTCACCTAAAACTTACTTCATAATGGCAGTAAATGCACAAGTAATTTTAAGAGGGCAACAGATATTATCCAAAGTTTTCATCCATAGTAATTTAAACAAAATTATTTAATTATCAACTCTCCCCCAAAAGAAGAACAAGAGATAAATTTCTTAAAATTATTGCTATATTTAGCAGCTCATAACATCACCAACATGCACATTTCTGTGATTTAGATTTAATACAAATATTTCAAAATACAGATCTGAAAAATGCTCTCCATTTTTATTACAGGCCTATTCAATAAAATATATACCTTTGGTATAATATATTCTGTTGTATATAGCAAACCATTTTCATTGTCATCAAAAATATATTTTAGCACTTGCGAATTAAGAGAAAGGGGACTTTTATTCCTCAGATAACCCACATATGGGATTCAGTACCTTGAACCAGCTCATAAATATGTAGACATGATACAGATGTACACTTTCTGTAGGAAATGGAAAGTGAAAGGTCTTTGAGAATTCTAAACTTACTAATGATTAAGCTACTTTAACTGTCTTTATGCTACTTTCATAGATATATAAGACATTATTTTCATTGAAAATATGCTTTAAGTAAGGCAATTTTTGTAAGAATTTAAATAGTATTTTTTCTTGCATGAAAAACTCATTTACTTGTAAGGTGGTCATGCCTCCCTTGCTATTCTAAAATCACTACACACAAAGCAATAAAATTACAGAGCTAAGCATCCTCCAAGGATGAAATCACAGTGAAGAAAGCTGTGATATACTTTATGCTGTAAATCATGTTGTATCATATCATATGATGATACCACAATAGAAGAGAGCTGGTTATTTACACAGTGGTTCTGACTGGAAAATGTAAACAAAGATGAGTCAAGCACCTCAGCAATGCATTGACTTGCTAGTTCATATCCAAGGTTTTACAATGTTGTTCATTTAGTTCCATTGATAACTTGACATGAGGCACCTGTTTTTAAGGTAAGAGACTGGTCAGAAGATGAAGTGTCAGTGGGGCTTTCAAGTAAATATGAATCCATTCCCTTCAGTTCATTAGTAAACCAAGGGTACACTAATCTATGATCCAAAAAAGATGGAATGCTGTTAGGTTTATATGCAGTTTAAGGAGCTCTATGGCAGAATGACAGTTGTTTTCTAAGATATATAAGCTCCAGAAAATCTCCAGTACAGTAAATAATATTTTAAAATAACTGTTTAAGTAAAATTCACATTTTAACATAGATTAACAAAAGTCTGATGGCTATTCAGAAGCTCTTTGTCCCACTGACATTGTTGGAATTGGCTTGGAAAAGCTCAAGTGTACTTGAACGTCACCATAGGTATAAACAATTGAGCATTAAAAGGTATGACTGTTGGAGCTTCTTTCCTGAACTACATGCTCTTTCTTTTTAAGGTCAGTTTGAAGGTGAATCCTATTGTTGTGGATTACTTTTCTCTGCCAGAGGACTTCATTATAAAGAGAGATTCATTGTTGCAGGAGACAGCCTGTCTTACTATTCTTCCTCACTTCACACTGTACTTCCCCTTACTGAAGAGGTCCCTGCTGTCTGTGGAAAGTCCTAAGAATCACATGTTCCTCTTTGTACCACTGTTATAAGTAGTATCTCCCCTTTTCTGTTATTTAAAGGTGTCTAATTGTTCTAGGTTATTACACTATGTTCATGATTGTGGTAAACATCTAATTATTGATTTGAAAAGTTTATCTGTGGCAGATTGAAAAAATAACTGCTAGCCTCGAGTAATTCTCAGGAGATCAGTTCCAGAAAGGTGTTAAATACTCGTCCTGTACACGTCTTATTTCCCAGCTTCTCATGGGCTTAAGATCCCACTAACCAGACAAAACTGTCATACTCAGCTATCACTCCTATTGAATGCATTAATCTTCTCACAGAGATTTAGAACTTCTGTCTTGTACACAAGTGAGATAAAACAGTTCTTCCCTCACTTATGTTCCTAGAAGGGGTTTCCCCAGAAACTCCTCTGGGGCACTTCCTGATTTCATGAGTTACTGTCTCTTCAGAAATAATGGTCATCTAAATTTCTCTTCCCAACCCTCCTACACCTCTTTTTCATGCTGAAACTGCTTGAGCTGATGAATCATGGCTCTTTTCCTTCCTTGCTGTTTATCCTCCTGCCCTTGGAGCTTTGAAGATAATCATTCAGGCATGTTTCTCCTCCTAAAAGCTATTTTAAAATTGAGAAGTCAATTGAGAATGTCATTCCTAGGAGGGCTGGTGAGGTTTAATATCCAAAAACATTATATTCATGTCCATGTTAGTAGCAAAGAAATATAGATAGAGGTACTTATCAAAAGTCCTAATGAATTTTCAGTTACCTTGATTTTTCACTTCATGTCTCGTAATATATTATATAAAGGTCTGATTTCATTTTTTTAAAAGAAGTTTTCAGAGATTTTAGAATCAGGACTGTAACATGGACAGAAAAACCACAAGGAAAGTGGCAGGAATAGTTTTATGACTTGTTTTACTGAACCAGGCAATATGGATACTTCTGATTCAATCTCTTTCTAGGTGCTTACCTCCATCTAAGAAAAAAATAGTGGCTATTCATAACTTTTTATACCCTCAAGGATATAATTATATCATTATACATGGGATATACCATTGTATAATAGGATCTGTATGTCAGGGCTCTGTAACAAGCTTCCAAACACCATGCGAGGAATTTGATCAAAGTGCTTTCAGTGTAGAAGATATATTTCACTATAATATTTAACAGGAGGTCTAACAAAATGGACACTTTTTTTGGATGCTGTTGGGTGATAACAGTAAGATTCCCATTTTCAGACAGAGTCCACCTTCACTTGATTGTTGTTTGTAATCAGTGGTGAAGGTTTGCTTCTCATTCTGTCTCCTGCATCGTTAGAACTATCCTGGAAAAACACTTTTGCTGTACAAAAAGCGACAATAATTCTCTTGTATTCTCTTCTGAAGTTCTGGTTCAGGAGTCCATATACTATAGCATTAAGGCAGCTGTTGAAATATGCCATGTAATAACTAGACACAAACAACCACTCTGGAATCCTAGGGATTACAGTTTTTGGGTTGACAGCCACTGCAATGCCTATCAAGTTCAAAGGAGCCCAGCAGACTGCAAACAGTACAAACACCACAAACATGGTTACAAAGTTTCTGAAGTCATGTGGCTTCAGCCTGGGGTTGTTATCGGGTTTAACCCTTCGCCTTACCTGAATAACGAGGATCCATATTCGCAAGTAACAGAAAGTAACTACGGCTATGGGAAGCAGGAAGTGGAAAAACACAACTGCTATGGTGTATGCTGAGCTCACAGACTGTGCAAATGTACATGAGTAAATCCTGGGGTCGTACTGCAGCGATCCCACAAACAGGTTGGGCACGATAGCGACAAACGTTAGGACCCATATCAGAACAATGTAGCACAGGGAATTCTTGTCGCTGTACAGCTTGTCATATTTGAGACTGTGGCAGATATAGCAGTACCGATTGATAGCGATGCCTGTAATATTGAAGATGGATCCAATGACACTTAGGCCCATCAAGAAGCCACTAATCTGGCAGTGTAGGTATCCCAGTTTCCATCCGTTGTGAAACACAGATGTGAGGACCAGTGGATAAGGGTAGATAGCTACTATCAAGTCTGCAACTGCCAGGCTTACAACAAACACATTTCCTGTAAAATAAATATAAAAAGGCAAGTATTAGTTTTTCTTTTGCTCTTTTCTGCCATTTCTGCTCTCATTATATTAATGAGCAGCCTCAGTGGAACACTTTAAATGTAATTAGTTTCTACTTCTAGCTCAAAATTCATTGTCATCTATCAGAAATAAGAAACTTGGTTTTAGTTTAAAAAGGTAGCTTAACTTAAAGAGGCACCTTTTGAAAGAAAATTGTCTTTAAGCTTATCTACCATGACCTATTATTTTTATCATGCCGTTTATTTGGATTCTTTCAATCACACAGACTTAGAATTCATATCAAATCAAAATATTCATAACTTTAAAGCTTGCTTTGGTTTTAAATGTCTCTCTTGAAAAATCATCAAAAATAATATTACTAATAAATTTCCAAACTCACATTTACCTTCTTTATTTAACTTCCTTTCATTACATTTACTAGCCCTTAACTTTTCCAGTCCTGAAATTAAAATCTCTTTTCTCTCATTTATATTTCAAGCTTCCATGACTTTAGTATGACTTTTACATTATTCTCTTTGAATCTGCTCACAAGTACTTAAATAATCTTAACTTCTAAGAGTCTAGTTGAACACAGACTCAGCAGTCTTCCCTAAAGACATGCTCTTCAGAAAAAAAAGAGATGCTGGGCAGTGGCCTAGACAGTTCCCCAGTACTGATGTCCCATTTTTCTCTGCCTCCAAACTGGAAAATTAAGCAATGAAACATTTTGCTGATTCATTTTTAAACAAAGGGAGATGATATTCTTCAAAGCCAATATAATCCATCATGTTTCGAATTCATTTTTTGAGAAGAGATTATATTTTCTTTTTTTATTTCCTTAAATGATAACCCATCTGAATACCTCCCAAGCATTCTAATCTCTAAGAAGAGGCTCACAAGAAACATTGATGTAATTTTTATTAATTTATTTAAAATAACTATTACATGTAAAGCTCTAGTTGTTCATGTCCATTAGTACAGAAAGCTATCAATGTAATCTATACATGGGTGTTTGTAGGTGTATAGATGCAAATACACATAGACATTTGATATTCTGCTTTGTAGTTCTGAGATTATTCATGAAAGAAGAAATACGAGCTTCTATTGCAACCTGTAATAAAATATATTATTAGTTTTAGATCATGTACGATTTCAGTGCTAATCCAAGGTGGGCTTGGTGAATTGTTCTATGCATTTGTTTTGAGCATACAAAATATAAACAGATAATATCAGGTTAGTAGGAAAGGCAAAAGTACTTATGGACCAATAGGGTGTTTTAGTTGCTAAAATTCTCAAAACTACTTTTTTAATATATTATTTCAAATATCTTCAAATGCATAGCCCCTTACCAGTCTCAGGCTTTAAATGTCCAGTTAGAAATGTTCAATCTGCAAATACTGTCAGAGAAAAACAGAAATTATATTTCTCTGGATCCTACCTACGCTGTTGTGCTTAAATTTTGATATATGCACAAAGTACCACATTTAATATCCATACTAATGGCACCTGGAACAAATGGCCTCCATTAAAAGACTGCTGTACTGGTTTTTCTTGATTTAGTATCTGGATTTATAAAAAACTTTCTTGTGATAGTGCCTGTAGCTGTTTCGTCTTTGACTGGGGATTCACTGCCAGACTGAAATATGCTTATCCTGAAGCCTTTGGCAGAATTCCAGATCATTTCAGCACAAACATCAGAGCTTCTTTAAGCAGAAGATGACACGGGAAAAAAACCACTGCTTTCAGAATTTATCTTTGACGTAGTGGCAACTGATACAAGAACAAGAGACTGTATGGAACTGAGAGCTCTTTATTTATCTGATGAATCAAGAAGGGGAAAGTAAATGAAAAGGTGCTGTTGGCAGGTTTTTCCCCCTGTCCAGAATATTGCAGGATTGATGAAGTGGTAACATATAAACTCCAGATACTTATTAAAATGTAATATTTGAAAGAATTCTATTTATATTTGCTTATCAACTTTCTGCTTAGCTGGAGACTGCCCATCCTAAACTTTTTTCTCTGCCATTCACTAAAACTTCTGCTGCTGCTCACCATCATTATTGCTAACATTGTCATTATTTACCCACTTTAGCCAAATTATAAGGACAAAGTTAAAAGGATTTTTTTCCCTTTAAAAGAAGTTGTATTGAAAGGTGACAGATGGTGTACATTTCTCTGAACAGTTGTAGCATTGGAAACAAATGAGTCCAGGAAGAGTAGGCACTCTCTCTCTGAATCAACCAAGTTTCAGGCTTCCATAAACTCGTGCACCATGGTTGTTCCAGGTTTTTTCAACTGGCTGCTGCAGAATGACAAACTGAAAATCTTGGAAACACAAGCTGTTTCATGTGAAAATTGGAGGTTAGCAGGAGGCTAGCAGGATATCTTAGTAGCCTGTCTTACAGAAAAAAAAATGAAATCATGAGTTTGGAAATCAAGCCCCAAGCTGCCAGCTCATGGTTAGCGTGTCAGCTGAATGAATAAAGTGTTGGGGGCGGAAACTGCTTGGAAACCAGATACCTGTCTGCAGACAGGACTTTTAATTTGCCTTTCAGGAAGGGTTATTTTAAAACTTCAGTTCAGATAAATGTTCCTTATGAGCATGGAAATTGTTTTGCTAAGACAGAAAATTCAAGTAAAAAAAATTTGGCATTAGTATGTTTGTTGTATATTTTGGGGTTTGTTGTTTCAGACCCTGAAGTTGGATCAGAAATGAGGTTGAGCTTTCATATGTTATGTAATAAACAATCTAAAGACATGATGCTAGCTTTAGGTACCACAATCACTGAAAAATATTGCTAATTTAGGAAATTCCCATATTATAATGGCACATTGTGAAATTAAAGTCTTATGTTTTTAGCATGATTGGTATTTTAGAGGTATCATATAAAAATGTATATACAAAAGGGTTAATTTTTATCTTCAGAGTTAGGTTTGAATAGAATGCTATAAATGAAGCCTGAAGCTCTATAATGAACCCTTTAAAAAGGCCACAAAATCAAAATCTTGAATAACTCTTCCTTGAAGAAAAAGTATTCATTCTCTTTAGAGAGTAAGATCACGTAACTGTGAAAAAATGTGATTTGTGTACCTAAAGAATAAATTATTATGCATTAACACCAGTTGGCTGAACTGAGAAGGCAGAGGTTGAATTTCTTGACTTTGACATAAGCCAAATAAGCTTTAATAAATTAAAGCAAATGTTGTGCAGTGGATGTATGTGGAAAGAAAAATAATCTACTGGTAACAGCTTGAGCAGGTTATGTTTTTCGATGCTGTCTAAAGCAATGTTCCACTAAATATTTTCACCACCCTTACTGAAAAAGAAGCCTTTCTGCTCAGCAAACACATAGCAACATCAGATCTACCTGATGAATACAAAGCTGCATTAACACAACAGAAAACAAAGTGTTTTCCTAGACAATTTGACTTTTCCAAGAGCACTATACAACATTAACTGAGTGCAAAAATCCTGACCCTAACAGATTATAAGAAAAAATGCTTATGGGATTGCCAAGATGTCAAAATGAATATAAGAGCTTCAATAAAAACTACATGATGGA
Source organism: Irena cyanogastra (assembly GCA_013397155.1). Taxonomy (NCBI): domain Eukaryota; kingdom Metazoa; phylum Chordata; class Aves; order Passeriformes; family Irenidae; genus Irena; species Irena cyanogastra. The sequence continues at coordinate 69,253 of VWZV01000006.1, forward strand.
GTTGTATCGGTAGCAACTTGTATTTGCAGAACATATAGAAATTACTGTGTGGGTTGTTATTTCCCAGATTTAGTGCTAAGTATGTCCTGAATGACAATCTGAAAGTTTCCAGAAATTTCTAGCAACTTAAATATGAGCAGGATATTAATGGAAAAAGATTAAAGTTACATAGACTTTATGCCTACAATAGAGTTAGTTTACAATGCCTACCATAGAGTTAGAAAGGAGGGCTGAACACTTTGCCAGCAGGTCAAAAATTACTAATTCTTCTGGCAATTTTAGGAGAACTGATGTGGTCTACAGAGCTTTTTCCTCAAGCGTTAGGACTGTGAAGTACTCTTACTCTTCTAAAATATTTAGTCTGGGGAAAATAACCTACTGTAAAAAAGGGAAACAGCTTAAGTATGGAAAAAACCCCAGTGTTTTAAAGCATTAGGGGGATTCCAGATAGAATACTTGGTACTCAGAAAATCTGTGTGAATTTTAGAAAAGATCTCATATTGCTGGCAACATCAGTAAGCCTACTTTTTCTCCTATTTTTTCCACAAGTTATTTCTATACCTTTTAATATTGATTGCCAAGTCACTCTTCTATTCACCTTTTTCAAAGTTTTTCCTGGATAAATAATGCTTTAGCTTCTTACAACAAATGCTTTCCACAAGCCATCATGTTTTCATCATGTAGCTGCATTTTGAAACACATATCATCACGTTTCCATTAGTGCTTTGGGTTGGACCAGTTTTAGGTGAGGGTTTTAGTCTTTATGCCAACTGGAGTTGCTTGATCTTTTAGGTAAGACTGAACAGTACGTGCAGCAGTCATTGAAGTCACATACAAGGATTTTGTTTCAGTGGCCACTGTCTCAGACCTCCAATGTTTACTTGCTAAGTATATCTTTAAGGAAAGAGGATAGTGTCATTGGTCCAACACTGTTAATTTTTAGAAGATCAGACTTGGTTTCTAATGATCAGATTCATGTCATTCTTATCTACTGTCTTTTCACCACTTGCAAGATATTGCCAGATACATTAGCAGTCATTTCCAATTGTTTCATAACTGGCCTTAATTAACAGGATGCTTTCCTATAAATTTTAATCATGTTTTGTAGACATTAAACTGTATTTAAAGATCATACTGACAAGTTTGTTCTGGACACAGTTTTTACACATCTAATGGCACAAAAATTTTATTTACATTTTTAAGCACTGGTTTCTGATAATTCTAATACTTCTACTAATTTTCCTCAAGGATAGCTTACAGATTCTTTTAGCATTATGAAATCTTTCTGATTAATCTAGCCCTTGCTCAGGATGTTAATTTGAGAGTTTGTGCTCCTAGCTGAAAACAAGACCATGATAGATGCTCACCAGTGAACGCCTGCAGCATCAGAAACTTTAAATGTGATTCCTCATATCTGGGCACAGCACCAGAGAGATGAACTTCTTCCTTAGAGAGACATTTTCTCAGGCCTGTGCTTATTTAATGAAGTTTCCATGCACAAAATGGTGTCCCAATGACAAATATTAAGGCTAGGTTTGTTTCATATTCCATGGACATTTTTGCCCTGAATATTATTCCATTAGCACCAATATTTCACTTGTAAAACACCATAAACAACTACAAAATCAAGGAGTGAAAGCTGTTTTTGTGAGTATCTAATACAAATACAATAAAATTTTCCTGTACATGTATCCAGAAACAGATCTTAGCTCTACTCCGGGTTTCTCCTGCCTGTGAGATCAACCAGTCAGAATGCTTCAAGAATAAGATCAGTTCATAATCTTTGTAGCATTAAGTTAATGCTGGGAAGTCATTGTACCTGGCAGCACAGTTTGGGTTTTCACAGAGATCATGCGCAACAAAAATTGCTAAACTAAAATAGTTGTAAGTGGGGACAATGACCATGGAAAAATCCCAAAGTCAAGTAAGGTTACCTAGCCAAGTAAGGTTACCAAGACTTGCACAAGCAAGTGTGCAGTCCTAGCTTCACTCAAGAAGTATTTGAAATGTCTAAGAAACTAACAGTCCTTGCAGCTCAGCATCAAAATGGCATAAAACAGCTGAGCAAAAATGTAGGAATAAATATTACATAAGCTCTAGTTACTCCTGGGAGCTTCATTCACTTTACAGATCATAATATCAACTCTCCTAGATCTGAAAAGCCTATTTTTAAACTAAAGGCACTATTTATAAACCTGTCCTGAATCAAGAAGTCCACGTGCACATTAAATTTGAATAGCATAATGGGCCTGTGGGTTTTTCTTCTTATTAGCAAGTTAACCCTGATGCTGCAGGTGGTGATGCAGGGAAATGGGAAAGGTTTAAAGACCATAGTCAACCTTGTAGCTTTAAGCTTATGTAAGAAAACTTCTCCCTTTCCTTTTAAGCTGAGAAAAGACCTTGTATTACTTCGTCATTTTCATAAAACCTCATTCAAATGTACACTTCTGCAACATCATAGAAGAGACTTTCAGACCTTCTAGCATCTCATTGGGGTGCTAATGAAGCCAACAGGGCAATTAAGGACATTGCCACTGCCTAGAGAAGTGATGATAGGAATGAAACTTGTTAGCACTGAGGAGAGTATTAAATATTTGAGGTTTAAACTCATATACAATCTTACTGAAGTAGAAATACTTAGTTTCAGGTAAGTTCAGATACTGACCTCAACATTTAACTCCAGTTAATGGAAATTCAGGGTTCTGAGTCTTGCAGGTCTGGACAGCTGGAGAACTACATGACAGTATATTTGAGAGATGTTGAAGAATAGATTTGTTAAAGACCTATCAGAATAATCCATATTGTAATGTTTTGTTTCACTGTGCTGAAAGCTGAAGAAAAATTTACATAATCAGCACAGCATAAATGAAAGATTACTGATGCATTCAGAAAATAAAATGCTATACTGTATTTAGATTAATTATCACACAGAATCTTCCAGCGAAGCTACAGCAACAATTAAATTTGAAATGCCTGTGCCATCTTCTGGCCAAGAAAATCAGATGCATGAACGTGTAATTGGCAGAAAATGGCAGTGACAAATGATGTAGTACTCAGACAAAGGGAATGGTCGTGTATCAGGTCCAAGTTGACCGTAGCCAAAGAGCATGCAGATGAGACCAAGTGTTTTTACAGATATGCCAAACAACATACAGTTTTCTGTGGTTTTATCACCTACCACCTTTGTCTGCAGTCCCATGGTACATATGTGAGTGAGAAAGCTCCTGCTCTCCTTCTTACAGTCTAAAAATATTTGTTGCTGCTATTTTTGGCCGTTCAGTCATGAGAGGAAAGTGATTTGAGTTTACTCTCAGGCACAGAAGGGAATTGAATCCATATGCTGGATGAGTGCTACAGACTTGGGGATGTTCCTTGCCTCTGGCAGTTTTGTATGACATGCCAGGGCTGCTTTGAAAATATCTCTTATATTGGACCTCTCACATCAGAGGCATACTTAGTCTGTACAATGTGGCAGAGATTTAGGAGGTGCATGGGATATTGAACACCTCAGTACTGATAATACTGAGGTATTTCTGGGTATGCCAAGGAGGGCAGCACTATCTGCTGGATGAATTTACCTGACATGAAATATAAAGCAGCTGAGGAAAGCAGCACTAAAGAAAAGGCCTAGACAACCATTGCCTACTTAGGCACCTAACACAGTACTAAACAGGAGTTGACACTGACTGAAGATCTCTTGTGAAACTGAACTTTAAAAATCTAAAAGTGCTCAGGTTCTAGGTCTTTTTTAACAACTTTTAAGAAATGCCATTTTAAAAACCAATTTAGATAGCTCTCAGAGCTACAGTGCACCTTAGGATGGGCTGATCTTTCTGTTACATTATGCAGTGGCATGAAATACTTTGCTTTGAGAGTCTACATAGTGGGTTCATTTCAAAGATATTTTGCTTTAGAAGCAGCAGGAAATTGAACAAGACTTCTATTCTTTTACAGAAATTTCTAAAATTTTATCACAGCTATCTATTTACCTCGGTAACAAGATTGTATTAAACTGGCACTGTCATAGGGTTTTATACTTTTAAAACATAGAAATAAAAGATAAAAGTGACTTTTGTCGCCAAGCCAAGAGTGAACTAAGACCTAACATAAAATATCAAGAAGGCTTGTAATGACATTGATGTGAATCAACAAATCCTGCTGTCTTATAGGTGAAAGTTAGAAACCAGGGCAGGCAGACATACTGGTGAACGTCTCAAGTTCTGTGACCCTGGTTTTGGCTCTGGTATCTGCCTGGCCTGTGCTTTCTACAGTTGACTGGTTGGGTGTGTTTCCAAGGTCAGAACATCTATCCCCTTGGAACATCAGCTTCTTCTATCATGATGACAATATTTCAGAGATCAAATAGATTTGCCTGAATAACTTATCCACTTTTACAGAAGGGAATTATATTACCACTTCTGACTTGATCTTTTCTATCTCTAATTTCTATGATTCATTTGGGAGGAGAAAAATCCTGTGGACAGCCTGTTCTCCAACAAAGTATTGCCTAGATGTTACAGAACACTGAGGTTCAGCAAGCTGTGTGAAACTGATTAGAATAACAATACTGCTGATGTCAGAGGATCACACTACTGAACTGCATCACAGTGGAGTCAATGTGAAGAGTTCTTTTCCCCCCTTCAACTGTATTTGCACTAGAGACTGGAAATACATGGAAAGACAAAAATTATACTCTTCACAGTAATATCAGAGCTCAGATAAATAAAACTAATAATACAGTTTGAATGTAGGAACGGGCAGAGATGGATGCTTATGAAATATAATTACATTTTGTGTCTGTACAAAATCTCACAGAACTGTCAAGACTACATAATGTGAAAATGCAGTCTATTCCCTTCAAAATTCTAATATGTATTTTGAAAAAACAAGTTGGAGAAAATAGGAGAGTGAAGTTGCAACCCCATAACTGACAGGAAAGCCTGACAGGAAAGGCTTCTATACTGTACAAAACACTACAAACACAAAATCACTTTCCTGAATCTCTGAAAGTCACACTTTTATATAACAGGCTTTTGTGGTTCAATTTGTCCAGAATTTTTCATGGGATTGAAAAAGAAGTTTAAAAATTCTCAAGAGGACAAAATAATCCATTTTCTTTCTGTTATGACTAATAACTGTATAGCTGGTCATTCAGCCAATGTAGACAGTAGACAACACAGCTAGTAAAATGAGTTCATAAAATAGTCTTCCCAGTTCTTTCTCCTAAAATCAGCAGTGGTAAGACACTTGCCAAGAAAGCAAAAAAAAAGCATTATAGAAAAAAAATCACTTATATAGAGTTACACACGGGTGTTTACTCTCCCATCCTCTATCCATTCTCTATTTCTCTATTCTTCCTTTTCCTCCTTTTCATATTTATTCCATCACCATGTTTTTTCTCTCCTCACTGACTTACAACCCAAAATCTTTTGTTTCTGACAGAAGCCTTTTTCCTCCATGTTTTTCCATCTTTTCCTCTCCTCTTTGTTGCCCCAAGTTTCTTAGAAAAGGAGAGAAGACACAGATGATTATCATACTCATTCCCACCTTATGAGTTTGATGATTTTTAGAGTGTATTCCGCTGCGCCACTACCACAGACCGAGGTGACTTCAATTCTTCCTCCCTTCCTTTCAGTTCCTCATTTTCTCTATTGTGCAACAGCAAAAGCCAAGTTGAATGGTCCCACACCAGAGTGGAGCAAGTGAAATGGTATCAAGTATCATGGGGAATTCAATTTCCCAATCATGGGAAATTTTAATTGCAATATTAGTGGGGTTTGTTTATGAAAGTAACCGATGGCACCAAGGATTCTTGCCTTTCTATACCATCAGAAATGCATTACCACTGGAAACTGAAAAACAGGCAAATAAGTGTAACTTCCATATGCATGGCAGCAAGGTGAAGGATCTTAATATCCATCTTCTCCACTGCTTGTCTTCTCCTCTTCATGATGCAGAATCAAATCAAGGAAATAGGGTATGGAAAACCAACTCTGGATTAAAAGGGAGTGAAGACCCCAAGATATGCAGTTCCTTTCTTCTGTAAAAAGATTTTAAAACCTTGTGAAACTTGCTCCAGCTATTGGACCAACATATACTCTTCCAGCCCCAACACTAGACACCTGTACTCCTTTTTCTGTTTGTATATGTCCACAGACTGACAGAAGAAATCTTCACTTAACACATTCTTTTGTAATTTGATGGGAACCCACACCAGCTGCAGGGTTCTGCACCCTCCACAGTAGGGTAAAAATGTGGCAGGAAATACAAATTAGAACTTAAACTGGTTACACTGAGTTTCAGGCGAATTCAAAATATGACAAAACAACAAAGCAGACAGTTTTCTTAGACCAGATATTCTAGATTGTTGCAGCAAGCAATTAAATGATAGCCCTGGCAATTTAAATCTGTAAAAAGGTTAGGGGGTATATTTTTGCCTCTTGGACCTCAAAAAAAATTTGAGTTAGATATAGGATAGATTTATAAGAAAATAATTTATTAATTAAGGAAGAACTATGGAAGAATAAATATATTAAAAATAATATAATAAATACATAAGAAATTAAAGAAGAAGGTAGTTTATTCATTATTGCCCTGATTCATTAATCATAATTTTTTAGCTCCTGCACAGTGTAATTGACTCGGAAACAATGTTTGTTTGCTTATATTAGATGTGTACTTTAAAATATGTTGCTGATTAAAATTACAGTTGAAATTTTGTATTAGAGGAGAAAGAATGAAGATGTTGCAATATCTTAAGTAAAATTTGTAGTTTAATTTTTATAAAAGAAGTTGCAGGAAACATACACTTTATCTGCACCTAAACCCCCTTGTTTTTGTTTATTTTTTTAACCTAAAGATCTAACTTCTAATCCTCTCATAGAACTAAAATAGATGTGAACGAATAAAATTCTCCATTTTCTAATGTTATCCTCATTATAAATTATTTTCATTTATTCTAAGGCTCCCTGAGATTCTTGTCTTTGTACAATTTAGTTTCTTCATTACAAAAGCAACTGTCAGAACAGACAAAACAACAGGAACAATCTGACTATAGATTTTACAGAACTTTTTAAATAATCTTAAGTCATTTTTCCTGTAATTCTTCAGACAAATAAAGACATTAATTTTTTTCAGTATTTCTTCTAGATGGCCTAAATTAGACACTGTGACTTCACTGCAAGCAAAAAGACTAAGCTATCCTAAATTCATGCCAATACCTTTACAGTATACAATTATTTGAGAAGTACTGATGCCCATGTACATCACCTAATTATTCTTCAACTAGATGCACTATTATACTTGTAGGTAATTAACACATCTCCACTTATATTTTAACTGAATCATCTATTTTTTTGCTGTCAGTCTGAATGATGAAACTTTCACAGAAAGTTTCACAAAAATCTGGGTTGACTAGATCTCTGGAAGTCATAATAAAGAGACCTCATTTATTGCTTGTTTCGTTGGCTTTTTGACATCATAGAAGATTTCAGGTATTTCCGCACCGTGCCTTACATAAGTGAGGTCAACTTGAAGGATTTTTCTTCTCTTTAGCAACTACTGATATAGAAGTCCAAAATTTTTCAATATCCTCTTGATTATTTAATTAGAGAATACATGACTTTTACATTTAATGCTTATTAGAAAGAAAATGGGGTTGGGATTTGTGCCTTTTATCTTAACAGTATTAAATGAAGTTCTTTATTGAGCGCTCCCTTACATAGAGACATCTAATTCAGCATACAGATGAGTTTGCCAAACCATTGAGTCCTTAGAAGTAGGCTTTTGAAAATAAAAAAAAGGCTAAAATAATGATTCAGCTAACTCTACTGACAAGTTGAAGTAGTGTGAGCAAATAAGTGGGTCGTTGCATTATTGAATTGTTATTCCTCTCTATCTTGTTTTAGTTATTTGCCTTTTCTCTGGGTTTTGCTTTCATGAAGAGTGGTATAGAATTTCTCAGAAAGAATTTATTTTTTTATTGCTTAGGACCAAACTGCTTGTTTATCAGTGAATGCAGTCAAAAAACTATGAGTCCATGGCACTAGCTAATATGAAAGAAATATATAAATGGTGTTGACTTTCAGTACCTACATATGTCTTCAGAACTTATCACTCAGTATTCTTACTTAGCATGTTGCACAAGACTGTCCAGCACAATAACACAAAACTGCTGAAACCTACACTTGCTGTCAAAAGTATTGGATTTTGTATTACAGTAATTTCAGTGTGGGTGCATTTAAAAGCTGTGTTATGATATCTCATCTGAATTATTTGTACCCATTGATTTTTGTTATGACTCAGAAATACCCTAACTGAGCACTTTGAGAAACCAAACACAATTTGTAAAATTAAGTTCAATACCTCCAGTGTAAAAATGTGAACCCTTTCACTGTGTGAAAGTAAAACAAATCTGGAAAACTATACTGCCATTATAATCTTAATCTCATAATGTTATGTATATATAATATCTTAGCTGTGGAGCTCCTTTCCTTTTTTAATGCCTATTTTTTTCTCTTATACTCCTTTCTATCTTTGTTTAAATGTTAGCAAGACTCTTACAGAAAAAAAAGCTTTTAAGCAAGCTGAAAAGCTATATATAGACAGCTAAAGATAGCATCCTTTTAAATATTCAGTAAAAACATTTCCAGTTCTCCCTCTGAACCTCACTGCTCAGTTCTTCATCTTTTTTTAGGCACAAGCTTTCTGTGTGCCAACACACTTCATTATTTAACAAAATTTAGCAAACCAGAAGACAACACTACTACTTATGAAACTAAAAATAAGAAACCCTAAGAAATGTGAGATAACTACCTCAATGAATATTAATAAAAAGTATTTCTATGTTGAAAGGATGCCAAAAAAGTAGAAGTTCTGTACAATTAGTCTATGTCAAAGATGCCATGTACCTATATTGCATTACAAAACCTGACCCAAAGTTTATTGTGAAGAAGAATGAGTGGTAAGAAAACCTTAGCTTCAAACAGCACTGAACAGTAGCTTTGCATTTCTTTACTTTGTTCTATTAGGGAATAATAGTTTCATTTTTAAAACAATATCTTTGCAAAATATTCTACAGGTGAGTGAATGCTAAAAAAAAAAAAGTGAAGGGGGAGAAAAGCATATTTCACACCTCATCTAAAACCTAGGTTTTCTTACTTTAGTTTCAGAAAGATTTGTATTTAACTTTGTAGGTGAAAAGATTTCTTCAAAATTTTTAGAAGACAGCTTGACCTCCTCAGAGAACCACTTTAGCCTTTTCCGTGTACGAGCACAAAAATATCTGCTATATTAATGTAGCACATTAATGTATTTTTTAAACTCATATCAGAAGAACTTCCCCTAAAGACCTGAATAACAACTTTCATTTGTGTTGTGTAAAACTGGTCAGTTCATGAATCAGAAGTTAATTATTTTGGTAACAGGTAAAAAAATCTCCCTCTAAATTTTTTATTGAAGTTGTATGTGCCAGTTGAAACCATTTATAGGCAATAGTAGAATTTCTTAGCATTGTAGTCACTTCCTGATAGACTTAAATACACATTTTAGGAAAGGTCAAGTGGATTTTTTGTTTATAAATTCCAGTATCTGAAATAGGACTGTGTCAGTTCTTTACAGTACTTTTAGATATGTTTTATTAACAAGCTTGCTTCCTGTAAGTGTGGTGTGGAAGTATGTTGGTCTGGTCATAGCTCTAAAACAGATCAATCAACCTTCTTACAGCAATCTCGGTGGAGAAAACCACGTAAGACAGAAAACAATAAAAACAAACGAGTTTCTCTCCACATTTTTTTTGTATTTCTAAGGCACCTCCTTTCTTCCAGAATTGATTTCTATCAGTTCCATACTTTGATGGTCTCCTGTGGTCCTCTTCTCATTTCTCAGGCCTGATGTGTTTTCTGTTCTTCTCAGCCATCCCACATCCTGCTGCAGCTGCCAGCTCTCTCTTCTTGATGCCTTCCTGTTGGCCAGTGCTTGTTTTTATTGACCCTGCTCAGCTGCTTCTGAGGGAGAGTGATTTCCCCTTTATTCTGGGAGATAAACCTCACCCACATATGCCTTTACTAACAACATGTGGCAAGCAGAGTGAGGAAAAAGGTAACAAATACCCTAATTCAGACTTAAGGGAGAGAAGAACAGTAGTTAAACTTTTCATTCTAAAGATAGTCCCTGAAAATGTCTCACGCAAGTCTGAAAGGAATTAAAAATCTATGCCAAACCACTAAGTCAAAAAAATGAACAAACACATCCAACTTTATTCTTCCAGCATAAGAAAGTACTCAGTTATATGTGATTTTCAGTAGAGGTATAAAAGTGAGAAGATGTAAAAAGCACGACTAGTATCAAAGGAACAAACCAAGGTATTTTTTAGCTTATCCATCCATGATTTGGATGAAGAAGCAGATGCCTCCTCAGCAAGCTCAGTGAACACAAAGCTGGGAGGAGTGGCTGACAACCCAGAGTTCTGTGCAGCCTTTCAGAAGGACCTTGACAGCTGTGAGAGATGGGCAGAGAAATGGATGTACTTTTGATAGGATGATGGGGAGAGACTTGCTCCACTTCCCTTCTGCCTCAGGGAACTGCATTTTGGAAAGTCTCTCCACAGGTGAAGCGTGAGAGCAGCCAGGTTCACTGTGAAATGCATCCTCTCATGCTTGGATTCTACATGTCTCAACAGTAAAATGGTTGTTGAACAAATGTTCATGCAATTAGTTAGTATTGCAGTCATGATTTTTACCATAAACTGCAGAAGTAGAACTTCAATGTCCTTTAATAATAGCAAAAAATATATATTATTTTGGAGTAATTAATATCTTGTGCATTTTAGCCTATTTTTGCTCATCCAGATCACAGAATCATCAAGGCTGGAAGAGACATTCAAATTCAACTATGGTTCTCCAATCATCAACCCAGCATCACCATAATAACCCCTAAACTGTATCCCCAAGTCCCACATCCAGATGTCTCGAATATTTCCAGAGATGGTGAACCCACTACCTCCCTGGGCAACTTATTCCAATGCCCCATCTCTCTATCAGTGGTTTGTTTTGTTTTGTTTTTTTCTAATAAGTAATCTGAACTTCCCCTGCACACTTTAAGGCCAGTTGTTCTGATCCTTTCACTTGAGATACGGCAGAAGAAATCAACCCCCACTTCACTACAACCTTGTTTTGGGTGCTTGTGGGGAGCAGTGAAGTTGTCCCTGAGCCTCCCTTTCTCAGACTAAACAATCCCAGCTCCTTCAGCCTCTCCTCTCTAAGACTTGTCTCCCAGCCCTTCTCCAGCTCTGTTGCCCTTCTCTGGACTGCCTCCAGCACCTCCATGTGTTCCTTGCAGTGTGTGGCCCAAAACTAAGCACAGAATTCAAGGTGCAGCCTCTCCAGTGCTGAGTACAGTGGGACAATCCCTGTCCTAGTCCTGCTGGCCACCCTGTTGCTGATGCAGGCCACGGTTAGCTCCTGTTCAGCTGGCTCATATCCAGCACCCACCCGTGGGGCACNGGAGACCATTGGCCATGGCCACCTGGACACACGGCTGGCTCCTGTTCAGCTGGCTCACATCCAGCACCCACCCGTGGGGCACCTCCACTGGCTGGGTCACTTACCAGCTGTGTCAGGCAGTTCTACTCTCCAGGAGCCTTCTAGACTGCCTCTTCTGTGCTGTGCTGCATTTCCAGCAGCCATCTAGCAAGTTGAAGTCCCACAAAAGAACAAATATAGGCTATACAAGGCTAGAAACAATCTTAGCTATATGGTGGAAAAAAAGTAGGGACTGCCATGGATTCGTGTCTCTATAAATAGGGAAGATTACTTGAAATCACTGTTACCCCTAGGTCATAATAAAAATTTAGATGTTGATGTAAATTTGATTACAGTCCATTCAAGATTTAAGGTTTAAAAATCATGCTATACACGGCTTCAAATTACAAATCAACTCACATCTATTTCAGTTAATTGCACAAATATAGAGTATTGGGACTAGGGTTTATGGTATCAAATGACTGCATTAGTATTTTATAATTTGTAAGCATATTCATACACAGAATGATTCACTGAGAACACATTATTATATAGTGACCTTTTAGTGCTCCCTACAGAACCTTGCTTACTGAGATTATTGAACTTCATAGAAATGAGAACCCAAAATCCCCAAAAAACCAATGACAGAAATTTAGCGGAATTATCAAACCACCAGGAATACATCCTGTATTGTATATTACTCACACATTATTATTGGACACAAGCCTTCAAGGAACACACATGGAAATTTCCAGTAGCAGCTATTACTGCATTTTATTATTTTAGTCATTTCATTCTCCCCCCGCCAAAAAAAAACACCAAACCTAGAGTGCAGTGATATCAAAGCAATGCTTTTCTGGAAGAAAATTCCAAGAATTTTATTTTTTAAATCAAATCCAGAAAAAGTAGCATCATTACTAAAAAGGTGTAATGGGGGCTTAGTAGATTGGGTCTTTATTTTCACATGATATCTTTCTATATTTCTATTTACAAATTCATTATGATTCAGTTTCCAAAATTAAAAAATCAGGCATAACCTATTTCCTTTCCTTAACTATTCTGAAGACTGAATTCATTTCTTTGCACTCAAGTGTGCTTAAGAATGAATAAATGTACCCCAATAGATCCATTCATATAAGGTTCTGAATAATCCTTTTTAGTAAATTCAAGGGTAAAAAACCAGATATCTCAATGCTTTGGTTTTCATGACAAAAATTAAAGAAAAAGAAAATAATGCTTTTTAAAGAAAGCAGAAATATTTCACTATCTGGGCTGAACTTTGTGTATAGAAATAAACTGAAATTCTGTGTATAAACTCTTGTACAAAATACCAGAGAAATTATCTATGGAGACATGTCCCTCAGTCTGCAACATATTTCAGAGAAAAAAAATAGTTAATTAAGTTCTTAAGTGTCTTTTAGGCTGATGAGTGATACTTTGCCTTGCTATACTATAGCATCAGTGTTTGCTGTAGAGCCTTACCTTTGTTTTCTGAGTAAAGAGATTATTTTTTTTTTTAAATCTCACAGTTATGAGGCTGGATCAAGAGTTTAATTTAAAAAACCCTAGCATCTAGTACAGACAACTTTGTGTGTTATAGATTTTGCTAAAAGGTCAAAAAACCAAAATTTCTGTTTTCAAAAGAATGGCTGCATTCATTAGGACAGGGCTGTAACTAATTCTGGGCTTCCAGTAATCTTAAGAGAGCTGCAGTGTGGTCATGTCCAGCCTGACCTGAGCCAGCAGAAGATATTGAAGATATGTCACTTCTATAGACAGTAAATTGATGGATCACTTCCAAAATTATACTGGCTATTATTATTAATATTATTCTGCTTCCTTCTCTATTCTTTGGGTTTTTTTCTCCCCTTCTGCCCGCAGTTTGAGGCGCAAATAGTGGAGGACATGCTAGCTCGAAATGACAAGCTCTGCTTTCAGTGCATGGATGCTCCAAAACCAAAAAGAATGAGGCATTTGAAGATAATTTAATCACATTAGGACAAATCCTTTTGCTCTTTTTTCTCATAAAGATATATTGATGTTGGATGGCACATGGGGAAAGGCAGCCTCTGAAGAAAAATGTTTCATATTCCTTAGTCTAGTAGATACATGAAAGGATATCACAGTGTCCATCACTAAGTGATGGACAGCTTTTGTCCTGAAGTTTTTTATGCCATGAAGTTAATAAAAAATTGGTGCCTTTGCCAGTGGCAAGTGTAAACTGAAGTGAATTTAAATGTGTTTCTTATCCAGCTGCTGGAAATCTTCAGAAATTATAATATAAACACTCTATCCTGGTGATCTTGACATTATAAACACATTGCAATGTCTCATGGAGGTTGTACTAGAATTTCTATAAAAAACTACCAAAACCATTAAATATTTGAAAGAATGAAAAAAAAATGCTGATGTCCTTTATCAAAACTTTACCATTAAACCTACTTTCAATCTTTCAGGTAATATTTTATTCTAACTGGCAAATACTTTTTGTGTCATTAAATGTTAGTGCAGTCACTGAAGTTAAAAAATCTATCAAGTCGACATTTTCTCCTGCAAAGTTAACTGTTCTGGGAATAGAATTGTCTTATGTGCTCTTAGTTGTGTTGTTTTTAAGAATGAATGCAAGTTACACATTAGATTTAGTAGCCTGAATGAATCTTCCAGTTACAGCCCAGTATTCCTTTGGCAAAGGCCAGCTATAAAAGAACATAAAAAGTGAAAGGGCCAGTGTTTGTGCAAATATGCATTCATCTTACCATCTCTGAAAAAGGTTCTGTGTTTGAGAGAAATTGTAACTGCAATGATCACTGTAGGAAAAGTACTGCTACTGGGTATGTGTTCACCTTGTGGTAAATGGAAGAAGACAAAGTGCGATGACTGCTACGTGCCATTTCTCTGTATTTTCTTGTGTTTGTATTGGAGGAAAAGTTTCAGGTCCAAGTATGTTTGCTTAAGTTAACCAACATAATCACAGCAACTTTGAGGAAACCGTATGTGGTTGCAGGCACTGAGAATAAATCCATTTAGTGGTTTCTCAATTTTAAAGTCACATACATTTGACAATGAGTCCTTATCAAGGCCTAAAATCAATCATTACTATTCTACGGGATTTCAAATAACTCAAATTTAATTATATTGAAATCTATCCAATAATTTCAGCATAGTGCCTTGGTAAAAATAGAAACTCTTACTAAAAATGATGATCATATCCTTAACAAGTTTAGTTTTTAACTTTTATTTAATAAAAAAAATCAGCTTTAACATCAAACAGCAGGAGCATTTTAAGATCTGTGCTTGTCGCATTTTCAGAAAGATGACAGAATATAAATAATCCACTGGTTCTATGGCCTGTTTCTCATCTGTACTGTTGTTTGTATGTGAAGACTGGGTGAGAATGTTCTTTAAATCACCTCATCCATCATGATGTAAGATACCCACATTTCTGGCTTTTAGATCATTTGGGAACAATATGCACAAACAAAGAATGAACTAAAAAATGAAGCATGTGTAATTCTCAATTCATAATGACATATGCTATCTACTGTAATAAGTATAACTTCAGAAGTTACAATGTTTACCACAGGAACAAATTTCTGTTCTATAACCTGAACAGATATATATTTTATGAGACATTGAGCTTTTAGAGGTCTATTTATTTCTTGTATTTACAAATCCCATGCTACTGGGAGACATAGCAGCTCAGCTATGAATGAAATTTCTGGCCAGTTTTTTGAGCTACAGGTCTGTGAAATAATAATTTTTAGTTATTTCCCATACATATAAAAATACTATAGTATTTCAGGGGATATTGTAATTGTCACCAGCTGGAATTCTATTTGTTAGCAACATTTTATTTTAGTTCAGATCTTACTCTGTACATTTGAATTAAAATAATTATCATTTAGGAAAAAATATTTATATTCTTAGCTATTTTTGCTAATCTAAATTATCAATATTTTTCTTGGTAGATGACTGTGAGCTTGATCAGAGCTAAACACTGAAAATAACACACAGCTCTTGTAGTCAGTTAAATCAGAACCACTAGTGTCAGAAGATCTGCATAGAAGCAAAAGGGTCCTGAAAAGCATGTCTATGAACCAATATGACCAAATATTTGATATAGACAGAGATCAGACTTGGAGGAAATTTACTTAAGCTTCTAAACACTTTCCCTCTCCATTAAGCTGGAAAGTGGACAGATAAAAGCTTTGGCTCAGGCCCAGATCATATCTGTATGCAAAAGATGGCTCTGGAATCAGTCACATCTAAGGAGAGTAACTTCTCAAGATCTTCAGTTCTAAGTTTTTCTTAAAATTATCAAATCAATCTCAATTTTCATATTAGACACCATAATTCTGCCCACTGACTTTCTGAGAGCTATGATCATACAACTTGTGAAAAACTCTGCAAAGAGCCAGCCAAAGCCATCATTAGGAATATGCTTGTTTCATTAAAGGATGCCCTTAACCCAGTGAATAATGTTGCCATAGAGAAGATTTCTGTTGCTTCATGAAGTTTAAATTTACATTTGAAATATGTTTTTAAAATACTTTAGATAGCTTTCAAGCGTGGATTAAAATATAATGAGAGAACCATATCCTAGGTATATCCAATAGTATTTATATGCCTGTCAAGCTCCACTCATTTCAAATGATATTAAAAACCAGTCTGTTCTCAAAATTCAGTACTCAAAGAAAAGTCAAGTACAAAGTTCCAATGACATGTTTAAAATTTTTTTTTTGGAAAAACAGATGGCTGTCCAAGAATCTTTTCTGAGCCAATAATCTGTAAATTTAGCATTTCATACGTGTGTCCACGAATTAGCCCACAAAAAATATTTTAGTAAAGTAGTAAGCTAATGACTTGAACACAGCCTTCTCCTAATGCTTAAATCTGTAGTCTAAATGCAGTCCATCTTCAAAAGTTAATCAGCACTGGATTGATGATCACAATGGCTGCCTTGCTTTTGTTCATTTGAAGCCTGGTGGACAACAAGCTCAATCAGAGTGAACAGTTTGCTGCTGCAGCAGAGAAAGGATGCTGGGTAGTACCAACGGGAGCATCAGCAGCAGGCAGAGAGAAATCATTGTGCCACTCTGCTCAGTGCTTGTCAGGCCACACCTGGAATGCTCTGTTCCGTTTTGGTCCCCACTATACAAAAAAGAATTGTACAGGCTGGAGAGAGTCCACAGAAGGGCCACAAAGATGATCAAATTACTCTAAGGCTGTGTAGAAAGCCTGAGAGGACCAGGTTTGTTCAGCTTTCAGAGAAGAAGGCCTGGAAAGATCTTATCACCATGTTCCTGTATTTAAAGGCTAAGAAAACTCCCTTTTTACAAGGAGTCACGTGAAAAATATGAGGGGTGATGAGTACAAGTTACTTCTGGGAAGAGTCCAACTGGACACAAGAATTTTCTCAATGAGAACAATCTGGCCTGCAATATTCTCCCCAGGTAAGTGTGGGATTCCCCAGCGTTGGACATTTTTGAGATTCAGCTGTACATGGTGCTGAGACATCTTGCCTAGACTGTGGTTTTACTATGCTCTTGCCAATAAAGACTCATCCCCCCTTGAGGTCCCTTCCAACCTAGTGTCCTATGATTCTATGAAAATATCTGTTAGGAAAGATGACTTGGGAATATGCAGAAGTAAGTAACTGGACATTTTTGATTTTTATAAGAGAAATTATTATCTCTCCCTAATCAGCTGATCAAGTAGTCACGAGTCTTCCCTTTCAAAACGAAAATTTAATTTAAGTACAAAGTGCTTTTAAAAAAAAAGTTACTAGGGAGAACTATTTTGTAAAATTCCAAAACTGACCAAAGAAGTGCTCAAGCTTGCAACCCAGTGCATGGTAGTACTGAAGCTTTACTGACGTTTTTAAACTAGGATATTATGAAAGCTATCTGTAATATTTGACAGTGGTCTATTTTAAGGAGTAAACAAACATGTAAAAACAAATGGCTGTACATACATAAAAGAGGTACTTTCCAATCTACTTGCTAGTCAAGACACAGAGATGACTGATTCTCACTACTCTGTGGGGAACTGGCTAGAACAGAGTCTGCAGTCAATTTAGCTGCATCTGAAATGGCCCTAATGTACAACACAGACCTCAGAAAGGACCATCCAACTGGGCTAGGAATATGCACAATGTAGACTCTAATTTTGTTCATACAGAACTGGTCGTGTAGGCTGGTTACACAGCCAACACATACCATTTGAAGAGTGGGTTTAGTAATGATTTGACAGTAGAGACAACAGGGATAAGAAGCTGCAGCAGATTCAATCATAGCCTTTTTTAATAACTTTAGTTCAGGCTTTCAAAGCTGCATTTAATATTTAGACTCACATTTTGTATCAGTTTAAATTGGAATTGGCTATCTAGCAGCTTGAGGTGGCTTTACAAGTATTACCCACCAATTACTACTTTATCAACAGCTGGTGCTAAAAAGTCCCAGTTGTTATACTAGGCACTACCCTGGGATTGTTGGGTTAGAACTAAAATGACTAAAATGTATAAGAGAGAATAGAGGAAAGAATAATTTTCCATCTACATGAAGAAAGCAAAATCGAATGGAGGTAGCTGTGATAAAGGCCTCTAGGAGTATCAGAGAAGTTTATATCAAGTTAGTTTATGGCAGAAGTCTGATTCTGTTACAAAGCTGATTTTTTTAGGTGCATTTTCTTGATAACTCATAGTATAGACAAAGTTGTTGACTAATAATGTTAGAAAGCAATGTGATAGTAGATATAACTACTAGTTAACAATCAAAAATCTCAGTGACAACTCTCATTCATTAGGGATATATTTTCCTCTTGTTGAACATACATCAGCCTCATTGATATTAGCAGGAGTAATTTAAGCTTCTTTAAAATTGAAGATGACATTTAATAACTGCATCAGCAATGGATATGTGTTCAGATAATCCAACTGCTCATTTTTGGAAATCATTGTCTGGAAGTTGTTTCCGCCTTGCTAAGTAGTCACATTTGCTATACATTGTGAATGAAGCTGTCCAAAACATATGAAGTGCTCCCTTTTAGGCATCATTCCATTACAGATGTATTACTTTCACATACGTGTTGCTTTTGATTAAAACTAAAGCCCTTAATTTGAGAGAGGCACAGGAATTTCAAAGAATTGCTAAGAGAATTTTCAGAAAAATCTCTATAAATTTACATTTGTGGAAGAATAAGTAAAAGTATCAAATCTTCTCAGTTATTCAATTTAGCTGTGGGGAATCCCATATAAACTCTGTATTTGGCGGTCTATAAAATTGTCTACTTTGAGATGACTAAACCAACCAACATAGTTTTAGAGGTCTTTCCCTTCAAGTTCAGATATATTTACACTTTAGAATATGATCTCATCAAAAATTTGGAGATTCCTGATACACAACAAACCAATCATAATTTTGGAGAAAGGTGTGACTCTTTCACTTGTTATGATCACCTTTTTCTATCTTCGTGGCCCCCAAGTGTACTTGCAGCCTTGTCTTCTCACCTACCAAATGAGTATCAAATAGAAGTTCATATTATTCTTTACTTGTCAATCCATCTTTTGTCACCTAGGAGAACTAGCACAGCATCATTTCTCACTGTACTGTAGCACTCAGACAAGGGGTAACCAATTATATTGAGTAATTCTCCTGGCTGACACTTCTATTTATCTTTCCTCCCTTTTACTCTGTTTCTTGCATCTATCAATATGAAAAGAGAATACACAGCTCTGCCCTACCTGGAGTATTCCTACACCTTCTGCCAAAACTAACCTGCTGAGAGTCAGCAAAGGAAGTGAGGTAAGAGATGTCTTCACAGGATAACCTGGTCTGAGCTTCCAAAACAGATCACAGGGACTTGAATGTAGGGGCACCCAGAAATCTAGTTTCTTTGGGCTTCTTAGAGAATCTCAATCACATTTGTCAGTAGTTCAAAGAGCAGGCTGTATTAAGAAGTTGTAACAGAAACATAGAGAAAGAAAGCAGGTAGCAACCCATTGGTTCTAATACTGTCCTATAATGCTATATGCCCTAAAGATATTCCAATACCTGGGTTAGAACATTTTTTGGCTTAGCTTGTGAAGCACACTTGCACACATCTGTTGTTCTGCCTGTTACACATCACTGTTTAACATTTCTGCTTTCTGTGCCTGTCTGGGAGAAAACACTAGTGAATTTTCTAAAAACCTCCTGATTATTTCCAATAAAATATATTGTGACATGCACTTGGATATGAATATTCAAAGTATTTGGATTTTGCAAAGCTCTAAGTATTCCTTTTTTGTTTTTTGTGGTAAATCAGAACATAGTGTGGAGTTCAAGAAAAAAAACCTGTCAGACTTGTTTTAAGAAACACAATCATAGAAAAATTCTTTCTGCTTATGAAAATTAGGCTGTATTTCATAGAAAAGAAAAAATGCAGTTTCTGTGAATGAACATGTTCACAAGAACTTATCTGTACATAGAAATTAAATGAACCAGCTACCATCACCTGGACAAAGTTGTTACATTCTAATTAAAATACATTGTATTTTAATGGATTTTCATACTCTGTAAGGATTAAATAATCAGACTGCATCACATCTTGATGCCAGCTTACTATTTAGTAACAAATACTGTTATGAACCCCATGTCTGAGTGCTAATTCAGTGAATCAATAACAATACGAATACAGTATAATTAATCATTTCCTGCTACAACCAGAAAATCTATAACAAATGTATTATACTCTGCATTTTCATTCTGAGAAGTGATGCATAAAATGGAATACATTACAGCTTAGTTTGCATCTTAATGGTCTAAAAACATGGAACATTTTTCCCCTCTAGTGTCTGGTACTGGAAATGACAACGAGTTGAATGCATTTTTAGTTTAAAAAATTAGAATTTTTTAACCTATACCAATTTTTTTTAATATGAACATGTTGAAGTCTAACCTAATGCATTATTTTAAAATTATTTTCTAATAAGAAGAATTAATATCAGACCCAACTCATACTGAAGTTTTTACTAAAGTTTTATTGTTAATGTCAATGGGTTTTTAATTCCTTTTTAAAGTAAGAAAGTGGGGAAAAGTTGTATCTTCAGAAATTTCAGATTAGTTAAAGTCACATCATAGTACTGAGTTAAAAGCAATTACTGCAGATGTAGATTGGAACTTGTATTGATAATGTGGATCTTTAACTTTTGGAAAAGCGCTAAAACTTAAGATGTATCAATATAATCTTCACTATAAAATAATAGTTTCTGGGAATAGCCAGCATCTGTTAACTTGCAGTCAGAGCCTGATCTGCCCCATCCAAGATTGCCTCTAAGCTTTATATACTTAATACAGTGAAGCCATAAATCGATCCTGGCACTTTCTAGAGCAGCCAAATCCAAGAAAGGCACAAGAGCACTTCAAGGTGGCTGCTATCTGTACCCATCACAGGCGAGTCCTGAAGAGGCACCAGAGAAAAGCAGGCACGTGGGCTGGGGACTGAGAGTAGATGTTTTGCATGTGGCCTTTTCCTTTGGGGAACAGACAGAACCATTAATTGCTACTTCCAAAGTCACTACAGTGACTGGATTTTCTGACTGGCCTGAGAGTCCATTCTCTGAACAAACCCAGCAAGTGGTAAATATTATTAAATCAGGCTAAACAATGGAATGTTTCTAATTTTCTGCACTGAATGTACATTCCTACAGAGTCTACAATCTATGGTACAAGTATATTAAAATGAAAGCCTTTGTGTATACATGGGACTTACCTGGATTGTGCTAGTTTTTCTCAGCTCTCATTAGAGGAGTCTACATTTGGATGCCTGTCTGTTTTCTCCAGGCACTATTTTAGTGAAAGTTATCCCTTTGGACAAAATTTAACTCAGGTAACTAAATTTCTGTAACTTTTCCAAGTTGGTTAGAAAAGGCAGATTTTGAACATTGTTTCCGTTGGAGTTTGGGTTTTTGGAGTTGGGTTTGGGGATTTTTGTTCCTTTGTTTATTTCTGCATTGGTTTATTGGTTTTTTCCCTAAAGATTTGCTAAGTGTGAAAGAGAACAATTTAACTCCTGCACACCCAGATTCCACAGGCAAAAAATATGCATGACAGCTTCAATTGTTTTATTTTCTAATCAAGTTAAAAAAAAAAAAGCGGTAAAGAGAAGCAAGAAATTGTCTTTCTTTTCTTAGTCCCTCTGCACCCCTGCTCCAACTTGCATAGACATACATTCATTGTTTTGGCTTCTGATGTCTTCATAATGATGTTCCATACTGCTGCGTATTCATTGAGGAAAATGAAACTTCATACCTTTCAATGAAACCACTCACGTTGTTCCTTCTCTGTCATAACTAATAGGCTTCTCTCTTCCTCTCAGTGATTCAGACCCACTGTGTGCTTTTAAGAATGAGTAGTTATCCCAGTAACCAAATTGAAACTGAGAAAGAGTTACTAGGGAAATGGAGCAAATAGCAACAGGATGTTTGATTGATGAGAAAACGACGGATCTAAGAAAATTCATAACGGGGCTCATTATTACCAACCTTCTGTGTGGCACTCTTCTGAAGATCTGAGACTTTGTGAAAAAACTTGATGGGGAATTCTGTCTCAGCTGACCAGCTTTCTCAAGGCATTTCCATTGATTTTATAGATGCCTCTGATACTCTTCTCCAAACTGAGGTACTTTGATTGCTGCTCTGCAGCAAATTCGGTTGGTCCCTCAATCTGTAGAAATTTTGGTGTCTAGCTCTTTGACACAATTCAGTATACTTCCTGTTCAGAAAATTCCCTAGGCATTTTTGGCCTAGAAAATATTCATGGAGGAGAAAGAACTCCTGCATATGACAGACTGTTTTATTTTGATACTCTTATGAAAGCAAAAAGAAAATATGAAAAAAATTTATGGGAATTTTATTTATAAACTTAAATACAATACTGAAATCCATTATTGCTTAAAGTATTTGGCACTCCAATATAAAAATGAAATCAAGTAGCTCATCTCAGTTAAAGAAGATGCTGGTCATCCTCATGGAAACATTCTTATAAAAGTATGTCAGGCTTAACAAAAATGAATAAATTGCATTCCAAAAGAAGAAAGTTTCAACGCCCTTAGCAATCTCAGAAAGAAATGCTTTAGGTACATCAAGTAATTAATGTCTCTTATGGAACTTCCAAATTGAAAGATACTGCAACTTATTATTTTTAGTGTACTTATTTGAAGATAAATTCCCTACAGGGAAAAAAAGAGTTCTAAACAGCTTGATGGAATAATATTGCATGATTTTTATTGTAGTATCTACCCACTGCCAGAATCATTACTTTACTTCACTTCCTTTACTTTCAAAATCTCACCAAGAAGAAAAAAAATCTTACCAATTGTGGGTGAGCTGTAAAAATCTGACGTTTGCTGAACCTTTAGCTAAACAGTGCCAAAGGAATTATAAGTCAAATATTTTGCCTAAAATGGCTCTTTAACAAAATTCCTCGGAGTTTGCTGTGGATGAATTAACAAACAGTTGGTTGCAGAGGGAGTTCTCTGTAGATGGCATGCTAATGAATTCTGACAGGCTGAATGGTGCAAAGATAATGGGCTGAGCTGTCCACTGACTGTAAAGCAGAAGATGATTAAGGTTAAGACTTAAGGAAAATACCCTCCAAAAAATGGATCAAAAGGAACGATTTGACTTAGGGGTTGAACTGCAGGGGTCCAGTTTCTCTACTAATGATTGATGTGTTAGTCAAATTCAAGCATCTGAAGTTTTACACCAGTATCATGACTTGCTGCATAATTCATGATTGCTATAATATTGCCATTCACTCTTCTTGTCCAAATATGAAGGGTCGACAAACATTTACTTCGTCATCTTAATACTGCCTTTGAAATAAATGCAGATTCAATTAGATATAGAGAGTTATTATTTCATAATTTGATGGAAAAATTTTTCGAAAGAGAATACCTGAAATTAGATTTCAGAAGATGAAAAAAGATTTAACAGTATTAGGAAATATCTACTGAGGAATTGTTGCGCAGTTTCTCTTCCAGAAGAATTGTCATTAAAATCATGGCTGATAAAACAAGGACTTAATGTAAGAAAGATGGCAAGACATGTGAAAAGGTTGGAAGACTTTTTTCAAGCCTATAATCAGTAAAAAATATGTAGTACTTCTTAGGCAGAAAAGAAAGTTTGCTTCTAGAGATATTAATTTGTTTATCTTATGCACAAAAGAGATTAAATCTCAAAGAAATTGCAATAGAATTGCACCATTTACCCTTGCTATCCTCAGCAGAATGAAAAGCAATCAAAAATATATTTTTCCCCTTTTTTATGTAATTTGTTTAGATGTTGCCTGCAAAAAGCACACTGAACTGTTCTAGACAGTGTATCACCCAAGGCTGGGTCCTCTTATCATTACTCAAATATCAACAAACCAAGGTGTTTTCTTGGACATGTTTACAGAGAACAAATAAATTCTACAAGACCAAACCAGGAAAAAGGAAACAGAATCTGAAAGTGAATTTGGCAACGTATCAAACTTACCAAGCTTTCATAATTAGGCTCTGAGAATTCTGGAAGAGTAACGGATCATTAACATCAGTAGGGTGCTGGAAACAACTTTCAGGGGAAAAAAAACCAAACAAACTAAACTTCAGCAAGAAGATAAAGATTGTTTTCAACACACAAGTATGGAAACTTCGTTGTTAAGCCATACATTGCTGCTTTCAAGCTATAGGAGAAAAACCTTATTTTTTTAATTTAAAAAAATATTTAAAGTATTTTTTTCTTTCTCACAAAGTTATAATTTGTGTTGAAGCAAAAAAAACCCTAATATAATTTAAAGATTTTGCCTTAAAAAACGTCAAACATTTCAACATACGCCGATCTTTTTTGCCATAAACCTCAATTAGATGATTCACAGGACCCAAAGTAGATTTCTAACTGGTCAAAATATTTTGAGAATTTTCTTCATAAAGTCTTGGGTGAAGGATAAAGGGCAATTGAATATTTCTCATATTTTGTTATTGGAAAAATAACTATGTATTTTTAGTCTTTGTATGCCTCACAGACATGTGACAAAGATAGGCTCCTCACAAATTGATGGTGAAACTTTTGAGTTCTCTTCATCAATTCCACATGTCATGAGAAGCAGGAAGAGAAACAACTCTGAAGAGAATGTGAAAGTAGTCCCTGTAGCACAGAATTAAGCAGAAAGATTCTGAAATCCAGAAATGTAATGACTGAGGAGATCCTTTCTCAAGGTCATATTAGTAGAGCTGATAACATGTTAGGTAAGATAAGAGGCAGATTGACTTCTTGACATTTTACTACAGCTGTTTTCTCTCATCCCTGTAGAATTTGACATTCCCAGTATTTTGGGAGCTATTAATGCTGCTTTCTAAATTCCCCGAAGACTAAACAGTTGAAGAGACACAGAGTGAAACAAATCAAGATTTCCAACTACAAACAAAAGTGTAAATATATATATATTGTAAGTACCCAAAAAAATTAAATTTTCTTTTTAAGGCCATGCTTCTACATTGCATTCAGTATTCAAAAGCCATTGCAATGTCATATATAATTTTTTAGTCACTGCTGTCTGCCAGGCAGAAATCAAGCAAGCACCGTGGCTATATAACTTCTAAACTGTTGAAAATACTGCTGTGAGACATTTTTCCATTCTGGATAACTACAATGCAGATGGAGTCTAAAGAGACTTTCTGCTTCATGCAGTTGTTAATGATATTATTCACAAAGCATATACATCAGGCAGATTTGGCTTGACAGTCTAGGAGGTAACAACTTCATCTCGTTTCTAAAGAGAAATGATGTTCCCTTATGACAGTCATGCTCTTCAAAATTTTGGGAGAAAAAACTGCAAAAAGTGCTATTTAGCTTAAAAGATGTGATTAGGGGAAGGAATCACTGACACAAAACACTCAACATTTTCTTGCTGGAAGCGGTCAAATTTGTCATTTTCGAACCATCCATTTGCCTTTAGAAACCAGAAAAAAACCCTGGCTGCTTCATAACATACATAAGAGCTTTAATTTGAAAAATATTGAAAGATGGGGTAAAATGTTATTTACCTGGGAATTAACTTGAAAGCAACAAAAGCATATACACCCCAAAAAATTTAGCTGAATTTTTTTCTGAATTTTGAACTACAATTGATGTCCACAGCTTTGGCCTATCGGTACTCAAAAACCAGCATCACAAACTTTATTTGATGAAAAGCAGCTGCCTTTATTAATATGACTTTTGTGACAATTCAAACAGCTAAGGATAAGCCAAAGGGGAATGCAGTGTGCTGGAATAAATTTTTATTTTAGATAAATCCATATATTTGAGTGACTGAAGCATGGGCATAGGAGGCATGTAGATACAGTGACATAAGGAATCTTTCAGTTACTATTGCTGGAAAACACATCTTAGGAACTTCACTTTGAATACTTTTTTTACCACAAGAAGAGTGGAGTCATTTGAGCAGAAAGTGCCTTGAGTATCTGGATAGAAAACAAAATACTTTTGCCTCTTCTTCTAAAGTATAACAGGCACTGAAGCTATTTTTCCCCCTAGATGTTTAATACATCAACCATGATCTGCTTGTGTGGAGGTGTTGCAATAAGATGAAGACAGAACTATCTGAAGTAACTGAAGTATTCCTGGGACTTGTTGCAAATTTAGTGTCAGGACTCTGTTTGTTTACATTTTTATCTTAAGTTCAGTTTAGACAGAAAGAAAAAAAAAAAGAAAAACAAAACAAAACGATCTTCATAATGGCTTTCAGTTCCAGACACTTCAGTAGTGACATGCATAGCTAAGCACTGCAAAAGCATTTCAACATATGTTAGCTTCAGGGATAAGCATTGTTTGACTAGGGCATTTAATATCCTTAAGATGTTTAAGAATTTAAATGGAACTGCCCTGAAAAAGAATGCTGCCTGAAAAAAAAAAATTAAACCACAACAACCCATCAGTGACCACCTCTTGTCCTCTTCTCTTGTACAAAAACAGTCATCTGAAAAAAAACCCAAAAAAAAAACCCCCAAAAACTTCATGTGAGTTCTCTGTGAGGTGACTATACTTGAAAGACAGCAGGAACTGAATTTTTAAACAAGTCCTTACAGCAAACTGTAAAGCCTTGCCTACCTATCCAGGTTTTTCTGAAGAGGACAGAATGAACTATTTTGCAGTCAGTAGCTCCCAAAACACAAAAAATGTTTTATCTCAAGGAGAGAAAGAGAAAATCGCTAATACTTACAGACTGCCACAACTCTAGGCTTGCCCCTAACAGTACAGGAAGGATGTACACTGTGAACTCTTCAGCTGGAAAGTTTTATCTCAAGAATGCTCCTGCGAGCCCAATTTTCCTGCTGTTTTCTCTACTCCAAAGTCAGGGTAGAGAAGCTGGTACTTGCTTTCCACCTCAGTTTTCTGAGCTGCAGTCTTGGTGTGTCAATACCATTGACTTAGGGAGAATTACTCCAGGTTGTTGGCTGACATAAAGTTCAACATGACCCAGAAATGAGCACTTGCAGCCCAAAAAGCCAATTGTATCCTGGGCTTGTGCAACCAAAGCAGTGTGGCCAGCAGGGACAGGGAGGGGATTCTGTCCCTCTGCTCTGCTCTGGTGAGATCCCACCCGGAATACTGCATCCAGCTCTGGGGTCCCCAACATAGGGACAATGTGGACCTGCTGGACAGGTAGTAGAGCCACAAAGCTGATGAGAGGACTGGAGCACCTCTCCTAGGCAGGCAAACTGAAAGAGTTGGAGGTGTTCAGCCTGGACAAGAGAAAAGTCTGATGAAACCTTAGAGGAGCCTTCCAGTACCTAAAGCTGAGGGAACTAACAGGAGTTAAGGATGTGGCTGTTTGATTTAAAGCAGATTAAGCAGAAAACTACCAAACTCTGTAGTGGCACAGACACCCTACTTTCACACAACAAAATGTGGGCAATACCACAGCTATTAAAATCCACTGAGAATCTCAGTTCAAGGTGAAAAATCCACACAGCTGAATTCAAGGGAGCTGATGGCTCTGGATTTTCATACAATAGATGAAATATGACACTGAATTGAAAGGAACAGTTTGAGATACTCAGTCCATCTGAAATTAGGTTTGAAGACAAATACATCATTAGGTGTACTCTCACAGAGAGTACATACATACATACTCTGTACTACATACAGAGAGGGCAGAAAATGTGCAGCCAAAGCTATGAAGACGATAATTATAAATGAAATTATTATTGTAATGGGTGCTGCTCTGAGCAATACAAAAGATATCATATAATAGGGATATATTTCCCTTAGTATATGACATACACAGTACATAAACACCAAACAGTCTTTCAGTCTGCCACATGTCTTGCCCAATTGTAATACAAGTTACAGCTCTGACACACATCTGGAATGAATGATTAGCAGAGAATTCTGGAATACTGCTTTGATCAGACTACAAATAATAAACAATTGCACAAACGGGGTCCATATTGGCTTAATTGTAACCCTTTTAAGAGGGAAGTCTTTTTTTGGTGCTTTTGCAATGTTTACTACATAGAAGCTCAATCCATGATAAGCAGTATAGATAAAAGCATGAAATTGGTAATATTATTCCTATTGCTACGTAATTTAATTTCTGTTGCCATAAACATAAGCCTCTTTCATCTTTTTCCTCTGGTTTAAAAAATACTTTTTCAAATTGGTAGATAGGGCTTGTGGAAATGAAAACAAGGCTCTTTCCATATTTGTGATTTCCCCTTAAACTGGTCACGAGAGTTTCAATTTTTTAATCACTGCACTAACTGCAATGCTTTTTAGAAAATTTATGTTTACAGTTTAGAGCTCTGCTAACAAATCTTTGAGCCATGCTAGTGGCCTGATTTGTGGTTTACTCTATGACCTCAGCTCTGCTATTTATTTTCTTCAGGAACAAGATTTTTCAGGAGTCTTCTCTGATTAACTTAGCTTTTATGAGAGAGAACATTTGGCTGCTAGTGCCAGGCTAATGTTTTAATGTAAAAAGCTTGTTAATTCTCTGATGATAATACTTCTAAGTCAAAGTCACTCATTAGACTTCAAATTAACACCAACATATAAACATCAGTGTCAGCAGAACAGAATCCATCCAGAAAGTTCTGAAGTCTGCAATTTAAGTGGCAAAGACCACTATAGTAGCAAACAGTATCAGCTTTTCTTGTAGTGATTTTAAAGCTATGCCAAGCCTATATTTTATGATTACTTTATGGCTGTCAGTAGAATTTTCACACATGCATAGTCACCATTGACTGGTATTTCACCTTGTTTACAAGGACATAAACAATTTTATTAGAAGTTTAAAAATTCACAAGCTAAAGGAGACCTGTAAAATTTACTGTAAATCCATTCACAGGTATCCTGCAGTCTTCTGAACGTGATCATCAAACATGCTGGTCTTAAGAGAAAACAGACAGAACTGCCTGTAAATAAGCAGCACTTTAGGTTTCCCAGCAAGTACAGAAGAGTGCTTTTTTTGGATAAACACTTTAAAACAATGGTAAGGTCATTGATGAGAGCAATCTAGCAAGGAGAGATATGCAACTCAAGCCCATCTACTGCTTCTGGCAGAGTACAGTATCTTCTATGAAGTTTCTGATCTTAACAGTATGGAAAGCTATGGAAGTGTGGTGGAGGAGATGACACTCCACCTGGTAAAATGAAGATTTTAGGGCCAGCTCCATGAAGATTACCACAAGCTTTAGGTACTGATGCAAAAAGTCACAGAAAATATATTCTGGGACATATTAGACATTACCTGAATTGGCATTTGAGTGAAAATATCTAAAAGCTCTATTTTCATTGAAGACAGGCAATATGAGGCAGAAAAGCCAAATAAACAGCATGGCTAAAAGGGCTGACATAAAGCTAAAAGAATTTCCATGACCTATGGGACTTGTATCACTGGGGAATGATCATCACATACCAGATCAAAGAGACAAATGCACATGGGAGTTTTAAATGCTATTATATGAAAATGCTGGAAATTAAGATGTTTTAGAGGGAGGTCACGTTATCCAAGACTTGTAATCCAGTAACAAATGTTTAGTTACAGCTGTACTGAAAAGACTATGCTGTAGATGAACCAAGGACCGGCTGAATCACAGTCTCATGAAATCCCCTAGCATTGCCATCTAACTGATACCTCTGAAAATGATTCATTTTGGAATAATCAAAGAAAGGAATAGAAAGCAAACATCCCCTAATATTTATCTTCACTTTATCACCTCACCCAAAAAACAGCTGTGCAACTTCATGATCATAAAAAAAAAATCTAATTACATGAATAATTTCATTTTTTGAAGGTGTATTGGACATATTCATTGAGTAAAACACTTTTTTAAGCAAAAGGAATTTATAATAAAGGATATTTGAAGAAAAATTCAAGCGCTTCAAAGTTGCTCATGCATCATGCAAAGTACATTTATAAGAATTGCACAAGCTGCACAAAAATTGTTTAAAAATGTATGGGAAGATCAAGACTGATTTGCATACTGACAGACTCAGAGAACAATAACAAAAGAGCAGGGAGAGCATAAAACTTGAAGATCAGAAATATGTGCAATGATAAATCACAGAATCTAGAGTTGAAAGGGACCCACGAGGATCATTGAGTCCAACTCCTGGCCCTGGACAGGACAACATACTGCACTCTATATAAAACCACAAGTTTTGAAGTAATGGGTCACAAATGTGGGAAATAAAATCATAATTTACCATATTCAGAACAGGTGACTTACTCCAAACACAAATTCACAAATCTCTGCCTCATCTCTAAAGTACTATGGAATAAATAGCATATTTTGCTATTTAATCTTGGGATTCAGAGAAACTTAGTATACTTCACAGTATTTAGAAGTTCATGCTTTTTAAAGTGACTGAAGTCACTTTACTGCATTATTATGGATGCTCACTTGACAGAGATAATAGGTCTCACTCAGGTAAGACAGTCTGACACCATCACATGTAAGACATGAAAAGATCCAAAAATCCCAAGGTGAAATGACCTCAGTGGAAGCAACAGTCCAGAATAAGGGTAGTTCTTAATTAATACTGTCTCTCAAAAAGTTGTACAGCACCACTGAAGTTGAAAAGCTTCCTTTTTGCTACACCTAAATATGTTAAACTAGGCATGGTCAGAACATGCATCCATCACCCAAATAAATCTCATTATTTCATTCACCTGAAATTCTTTGAGAGGCTGTGGGCATTCCTGAGTATTGTATATTTGTCATGATTCATATGGTCCTTTAATACATACAGCAGTTTTAGGAAAATGGATTTAGGCCAATAGATTCACAAATACACCCAGAAATGGAAGAACCATATAATCAGTGTGCATTTGTCATGGAAAAGGTTAATAGCACAGCCCTAAGGCACCCTCCCTCAATACAGTTTGTATTGATCTTGAAGATCCTAACACAGCTATTGAGAAATAAGAAGAGTTTATACACATAACTTAAGCAATGTTTAAGATCAGATTATCAAATAGGTGATGCAAACAAATTAACTGTTCCGAAAAAAGAAAATGGGTATTTAAAAAAAAATGCTCAGCTAAACAGTGCATGCTAGATGCAGAGTATAAATATTTTGTTATTCTTTCTGGGGATAAAATCAACAGTGGATTAGTGAACACTGACAAAAGAACCAAAAGACTAATTCAGGGACTCTACAGGCATCCATGCAATAGCTAAATACAGGATACAAATTCAGAGAGAACATGAGGAGACACGAGAGAATATGAGGAGAAAGCAAGGGACAGAAAGTAGAAAGATGGATCACATTAAATTGGGGATGTAGTAAAAGAAATTAAATGCATTAACTATATGTTCTTTCTATGAAAAACCAAGTCAGAATGAAAACTGCAGTTATAGCCTGGTACAAGGCTTCTTTATGGCACAGAGGTGCTGTGGAAGATGATACGTTCTGCAATTATTTAGGATAAAGAAACTTTGTCTGTCATACTGGGACAAAAATTGTTCCAGAACAAAGCTGAGAAATGTTCATGAGAACATAAAGTATTGAAACAAGTAGATTCAGTAGCAGAACTATAATGCTGCATACAAACCACCATGACCCAAACAGTGAAGACCCAAAATGGCTTAGAAACTGGGCTTTTACAGTATTACAACAGCAGATGTAACAGGAGACAGACAGTTGTAAAATAAGAAGGAAATTCATTCTCAACTGATAAGAAATTATTTAGCATTGCACATGCCTCAAAAAAAGTCAACAAAGATATAAACAGTATGGGTTCAAACAAAATAGACTGATGTCAATTCCAGATAATATTTAATTTTCTTGGAAAATGCTTCCCAAGCTATGCTGAGCATTGCTTCTGTTGGAAAAAAAAAATTCATCATAAAGTCATACTCCTATTTCAGTTTGTATGGAAAGGAATTAGAAGGTCATCCTAGTCCTTTTTCTTCTTCAAATACATGACTAACTCTGCCTATGACTTTCTTATACTTAACTGCCCGTTCATCTTAAATCAGCATGCCACCTAATAGCTTTCTTGTTCTGGACTAATTTTTTACACCGTTCAAGTCTAATTGAAAAAGTATAACAGACTCTGACAAAACTTTAGAGGCTCTGAAAACTAAGGATCTGTAAGAATTTTTGGCATCACTGGCATTTTCAGCTTCAGAGCCAAAGGCATAAAGTCCAATTAGGCTTGGGGAGTACACAGGACCTTAAATGAGAGTCACTACTTTCAACTACTGCCAAGTCCAGATTTTCTAATACTAGAATTCTGAAAAAAAAAAAAGTGGTTGGAAAATTTTGTTCCATACTTAGAAAGGCCTTACTCTTATTATTTCATTACATACTTCTGTCACCTTTTTTTAGTGTCAATGGCTTGCACAATGCATACACTATTACTGCTTGAAGGACTTTATAATAGTGTTATCAGGGAAATCAGTTTAGACCCAAGCAATAGTTAACTGTATCAGTAAAAGTCACTAGTGACAGAAAAAACATGCAGTGATTTTCTTTTTCTCGAGTCCCAAAACTAAAAAATAGGAATTTCAGATTCAAAATTATTCTACCATTTCACTTCACTGAGATTAATTTCAAAAATCCTATTAATTCCTTTCTCCATAGCTCCTCCTCTCTGAACAGTGCCAGTACACCATGAAATTTTGAAGGCAATGCTGATCCACTAGAAGAAGCCATCTATCTGGACAATTAACAAAGCATTAGGTACTGGTTTAA
Organism: Irena cyanogastra; assembly: GCA_013397155.1. Taxonomy (NCBI): domain Eukaryota; kingdom Metazoa; phylum Chordata; class Aves; order Passeriformes; family Irenidae; genus Irena; species Irena cyanogastra. The sequence goes on from VWZV01000006.1 coordinate 101,998, forward strand.
ACAGCTTAACTCCAAGCAGACTGTATTGTCCAGTGGCCATAATCCAAACAAAAAAAATTAACAGCGAGAATCAACAAGCACTTGTCAGTAAGTCTTAAATGCCACATTTCAGATTGTTCAATTCTTTTTCTCCAGCTTACTAAAAAACTCCTATATTTGGAAACTGTTTTGACTGAAGTTGCATCGTCGCTGTACTTTCTTCCAGATACTACTAGTAGTAGTCATTAACTGGAATGCTAGCAAGCCTATCTGTACACATAGAAAAGACTTCATAGCTGAACATTCCTGGTGTTTCACAATGATTTGTAAACTGAAGGCATTGGATGTAGATGCAGAATATATGACGTGATAAAGTGTAATTTTTAAAGTCATTGTTTCCTAAATGTAGTCACAGTTTAAAATTAAACAGGGTTTGATACAGAAAACCCTGTGTAGAAAAAAAGTTGTCTAGGGACTGCAAAAAGCAATAGAAGCCAATGGATTTATATTTTCTACACTGATAGCCTGAAAATCATGCCATAAAGCAAGATCTATGAGAGGATCAAATTAAACATAATGAATTATACGCTTTGTCTGGGAACAAATATGGAAAAACATTCATGACAGATAGAAGGACAAAAAGAACAGTCCTAAAAGCAAAAATCTCAGAGAAAACAAGACAGAGGTGACACGTGTGCAAGTGCTCGGAAATTTAGCATTCAACATATGGACAGAGACTGAAAGATAAAGGTCCCATCTGAACTTCGAGTGTGGATATGGAGTCAATGAAGTCTACAGAGGACTGGGAAGATGCTTCTGGAAGTCAGTAAGGAAAAGAGCAACTGATGCCATTTCATTAGAATTTCGATAGAAGATTTTTTTTAAGTCTGGTCCTCCAAAGGAGCAAAAATAACAGCATTGCTGCTATTTGTTGTTGAAGAGCTGGAAAAACTACCTAAAGCTGCTTAACACTCCAGAGAAAAAAAAGGGCAAGAAAAAAAGACAAAAATTAACTATGCCTACTTGTATATATTATATAGACCTTTAGGGCATGCTGGATAACATGCTGTTTTGTTTTACTTATGAGCAATAAAATGTTTTATTATCCCTGTCAGATAATGATCAAGTACAAGAACTGAATCAAATGCACTCCAAGATGATCAGAAACCAGGTGGCAGCAAGATGTGAACAAAAGAGAAGACCCTTCTGGAGAGCCTCTTTGTAACAAGGCTTATGATGGCATCTAGTTCCATGCACATCCATTTTGCAGATGGTGCAGAGGTATCCTTGAGCAGATGCACTGTTCTGCATGGTGGCCAAGAAGAATTCAAAGCTGGAGCTAAAAACGAAGTTGAATAATTAAGTTCAGGGCAAATAAGTCAGGGTACTTACCAACTATATCAATACTTAGCAAATGACACTAACAGCAAAAAACTTGTCCTGAAATATTCTGGACCCTGAAGGGCCCCATTTCTTTTCCAGAAGCAAGAGAAATTAAAGAAAGCAAGAAAGAACAGCACCATTTTGAGGCTGCTAGCTGAAATGACACCCTGTGGACTGGAATCACCTTGAATGAATGCAAGTTTGCAGTGAGGCCCTTTCTGTTCACCAGGAGCACTGTAACTACTGCAGCTGTAATCACTGGGTGTGGGGTGGGGCTTTTAATCCCGAGAGCAGGCTCTGTTAAAACAGAGACCCCAGCCCCAAGCAGTCATACAAGTACACATGCAGAGAGCAGTACCTTGCTTCTAATAACCAACTCAATAATTACACCTCTGAGAGGAAGGTTGGGTTTAGGATTACAGACTAATGAGTGCCCTGCTATAGCTGACAGAGTAATCTAATTTTTCCAGTTACACTGCATTCCTAATTTGTCAGCTCATGACTCTTTTCTTACCTCAATATAGGCTCAGAGTTTCTGAACACAGACACAAAATAATTTTACTTTACAGATGATCATTAGACAGTCACTTATTTCCAGTGTACTAAAAAGTCAACATTTTGTGTTTCTATAAAAAAATATTTGATCACATATTGCATTTGCACTTATCAAATGAATATGTAGAAATGTTCCAACAAAATAAATCCTTAAAATAATGCTGTAAATACATCTTCAGAATAGGTATTAGCTTATATGAAACATACTGGAGCTGCCTCACAATGTTACTACTGCAAATTTCATTTACTTCATTGGAATAACCTGTAAGAGAACAGACCAAAAACAACACAAGCAAATTTATGATTTGGAGATTTATTTGAAAGAGAAGCAAGCAAGTTTCTTGTTTTTGAGTAAAGTAAGCAAAAATTCTGTCAAGTCATCACAACAAATGATCAGCAATTCAAAACACAGAAATAGGTGAAATCTCTGTGAAATTTGAATTTGATCAAGAAAAGTTTCCTGAGTAAATATGGGGACAGGAGATAATATGAATACCTAAGTAAAAGCAAAAGATCTTAGAAACCAATTCACTGCTTTGGTGATAGTTATGTATGTCTTCACTAGAAAGACATGCTCAGGCAGCTTTACCCCAGGAAGCATTCTGGCAGCTAAGGCCTGCCACTGCAATAGCTTGAGAAAAGGAAAACAAAACACCCACTAGCAATGAAAAAAGCTTGCAATGAAAAGATGCATCACTCTTGTGACAGATGGGACATCCCACTACAAAACAAGCACCAACAGCAAGCAGATTGCAAATTCTACGCCCACTAGGTTACTTAAACTTATCTTGTACACCTCCTTTTTTTCCATTCATACTTCTGCTTGTCCACGTTTGTAAGATTCAGCCACATCTTTAGGTCATGTTGCAGATAACAATAGCTACAAGTGGTATTAACAAGGTACAAGTGCAAGCTTTGCACAACTGTATAATCTCCTCTAGACTGTCACAAATTATGCACTAGAAATTCTTACCAGGAATAATTACAAAAGCAGCACTTTGTTTAAAATGATAGTATTCCTAATGCCCCTAAGAATTCTGCAGCATCTCAGAATTCTATTTTTACAGAGTGTATAAATACTAGTTTTGACAGAATGTGTAAAGGAGACCATGAGGGAGAGAGACCTGAGTCAATAACAACTCTAAAATAAGAGCCTTTCAGAAAAAACCTGAACATCCACTCTCAGCGGAAAAACGTAGGGGGGAAAAAAACCAAAGGAAAACAAAAAATTCAGCAGCAAACAATTCAGCAAGACTTGTGAATAGTTGTTCATCAATACAGGAGTGGTCAGCTTCATGCCATCCTCAGCATAACACACAACAGGTATGGATCATCCAAATAAAAAATGCAAATGGACGATGAGCGGAAGCACGTCAAATTCATAGGAACATGCAGAAGTTATTTAACAAAAGTGGATATGCTAGGTAAATACAAAATATTTTCGGATATTGCCTGCAAAGGAGACAAGTATTGTGCCACAAAAATTAAGAAAATCAAGGCAGTTTCCCACCAACCAACAAAATGTTCATAGTCATTATCAGGCACCACAGTAGTGGGATGCACAAAAGGGGCAAGACAAAAAGGAATCAGAACAGCTGCAAAAAACAATAGTATGTATACAAATTTGTAAGTGAAAACACAAAAATGTCCAATTATTTGCCAAAAAAGCAAAAAAAACTGACTGCATTTTGAGCTCTATATTAGATATTTAATATATGCTAAGACACAAATTGCTGTCTTCTCCATACTTACCAGTATACAGAGGAGATGAAAAGCTCTTTTACTCAGCATGATGAGGATTACTTTGTTAACTCTGTAGTCCTGAAAGTTTGCATCCAGAACAGTTAGAATGAACTTGGCCAATGAAGATTATGTGTATATGACACTCACCAATACAAAAATTCCCATGTGAAGCTGTCTCAATAACCATGAATTAAAAAACATTGAAATTCTTCTCATTCATCCTAAGAACTAAAGCCAGCACCTGTGTCTAGGTGGAGCAAAGGTAAAGATTTGTCCTCCCTCCCTTCAGAAATGCTGAATATTGTTCTCCTGCATATGAGAGACTAATTTCTAGAGTGTGTATATCCACAAGCAATACACAAAAGTATGAGTTACAATGTGCCAGTAGATGTTGCAGTAGGAAAAAAAAAAAAAAGTTAAATGAAAAGGTCCTCTCTGCAAAAACCACCAAATTAGAGATGATGTTTCTGGATGTATCTGTAAATTCATGAACCCAAACTACACAAAATTAAGCAACCTTTGGTTTGAATAACTTCTGCAGCATGGTAAAAATCTGTAGGACTTACGTGTGCTTTAATATAAATGTGGTTCTGTACATACCCAAGACAAGTCACAGCCAATGCTATGAAAATCCTTAGCGACGGGTGTTGGAATGTGTTACCTCATCAGGAACAGAGAATAGGATGGGTTTATAAGCACTGAAGAGATTCTCAACAGTACAGTTCTTTGGACAAGGGAAAAAAAAAACAAACACAAAGAACTAAAAAATCAGTTGTCACAGACAGCCAAACTGAGTAATTTCCAAAGGAACATCACACATACATGATGATATAATTCACAACAGAAACACCCATCTATACAGTGAGGCTAAAACAGCAGCAAAACCCCAATTTACTCTGATTAGTGAACATAATAAAGAAAAACAAGTTCCTAGAAAGTAGAAAAGGACACATATATCAAGAATATACTTGTGTGATTTGACCAGACAACTCTTATGCTAGCACAGCTGTTTTTGACAATTCCCAAGTAACAATTCCCATTTGTATCCCTACAAAGGACAGCACTGCAGTAGTAATTATTGGTGGTCTCTTGCGTTTTCTTTATTCCCAAGTGTGTTCTTGAAGCATGAATTTTCAGACTTAATAGCCTGCGTACCTACTATACATGAAATTGTAAGCAGCCTCCTACAATGCACCTACCACAGGATACATAGGTCAGGCACTTATGACCCTTACCTGTATTCAACTTTATTACAACACTATCAGTGATCCAACAAAAATCCTATTCCAGCTCCAGAGTTATGGAAGACTTCTCTGCTTACCACACTTAGGGTTTAAGGCTATGAGCAGGATATCAGCCTTCTTACTCACTGGCAAGTATTGCAGACATAGAAAGTGAAGCGAGACAGGCACTGACCTTGGTAGGAGATTTGCTATTGATTTTAGTAAAACCAGGATTTCACTTTTAGGGAAGTTATTTCCAGAGATCAGGCATATTTCTGGAGATGATGGTCTCTTGCAAAGGGGAAAGGTTTTTTGGTAGAAAGACTAACAGAATTTGATAACAACCTTTCTTTGACTAGCAAAGCAACAGCCAAGAGGTGATACTTTTGGTCTCATTACATGAATAGCAATGCTAGGTAATATTGGTACAACAGCAAAAGCATATAAACTGACAGAAAATACATTTAGGCAATAAAAATCATAGAATGGGTTGGGTTAGAAGGGATCTTAAAGATCATTTAGTTCCAACCCCCTGCTATGGGCAGGGACACTTTCCACTACACCAGGCTGCTCAAAGCATCACCCAACCTAGCCTTGAACACTTCAAGGAACGCAGCATCCAAAACCTCACTGAGCCACCTTCCAATGTATCAACACTCTCCTTCAGCTGGGGCAAGGTGATCCCAAAAGGATTTCTATGAACACCTACAGCACCTGAAAGTTGTATTTGATGATTGAAAATGTCCCATTCAATCCTGTGTTCTAAGTGAGAGCTAATTCAGTGACAGAACATTCAGGGAAGGCTCAGAGATGTAATATGGAGTAATGGGAATGTAGGGAAGAACCTAGGTTTTAAAAACTAGATTAAAACTATATGAACCTGCATGTTAGCTGCAGGACATTGCAATACTCAAATTACAGAAGGCAGACCTCAGCATTACACTGTCAGAGATAATCCGGGGGCATCTTTAATGTAAATAATTACTATAACTATGACAGGGCATATTAATGTAAAATACACAAACTTCTTTATTTAAAGACAATGAATTCTTCATCCAAAATGAAACAAAAATGCAACTGAAGTAAATGATTAATTTGCATTTATGCAAATTTTGATTCTTCATAACATGCAACTCCCATATTTTCAAAGTATTCCTAATAAAAATGTCACACCCTAGCTGTACTGGACTCTTTTACCTGTGAAAATGAAAATACCTTTGTCTCTCAAATACAGACAGGGAGATGAATGTGTCCTTAAAAATCACGTTAGACTAAGGAGTAGAAAAGTGTTTATCAGTCATTCTGGAAAACAGAAACATAAAACGAAACCTGTAGTCATTACTGGGGAAAAAGAATATCCATAATTTTTTTGCCAGTATGCAGAGACCTGGTGAAACTTCTCCATGGTGTGATGGCATATCAATTTTCAAAGCAGATCCCTGTACTCATGCCCATTCACCACTTTGGTTCATTACCAAAGAGTTGGCCATTTTGTCTGGCTGAGTAACAAAGCTCTGGCAGATGCACCAGGACCTCAATAGGCTTATATTTGGTGCAGCTGAAACAGCTGACTAAAAAAGAAGTCACATTGACCACAATACCAAGTATGGAGCTGACCTCTGTCAGCACAGGGGCAAACTACCTCTGCTTGGTAACCTCTCCCTGAATACAAATCAGTTTTGCTAACCTTGCATCAGCAGCCAAAAAACAAACCCCAAACAAACAAACAACCCCATGGTGGTATGATATAAATAGACCTTATACTTCAGCACCACATGTAGAATCCCATGTACACATCATGCTGAATGGGGTTTCTGTAGGCCTAAATGAAATAAAGAACACATCCAGTCTAACTTTCACAATAAAGGTAGCTGAATAGTCAGTTTAAAGGTGTTAACTGAAAGTATAATTAATCTGAAACCATCCATAAACCTTTCTAGCTGCTTAGTCTGTTTGACTAGAGAATTTGACTAGTGCTTGGTCATGCACATAAGTGTTTAAAATTGGCTGCTTCTATTTTCTCTCATTTTAGAAAATAGGGGTTCTTAGGATAGGATATAGAGTCTAAATGAGGCATTAAAGGACTTTAAAGGAATTCTAGAAATGGAAAAGATGAGTCCTCCACCACAAAAACCCAACCCACCACCCTGCCCAAAAACCAAACAACCAAATTCAAGTTCCCAACTCAAGCACAGGATTCTCCGATATAATCAGGACCTGAATTTTTATGAAGACCAGTAGTCTAATTCCTATTCTTCAAAAACATACCTAACTATACAACCTGGTACTGTATTAGGAAATTTACAAAATGAAAAGAATGAGCTGAAAATTTTTACTTCTAGTGTGCTTCTTAAAGGAAGCAAAGTTTGCCTCTACATTCAAAAACCCTATAGAACATGAAACTTTTTAAACATACTGGTCAGTGACTACCACAAAGCTACTTAGAAGCTACAGAAGTCACTATCTAAATATTGTAAAGAGCTTTGCTGATTACTTCCAGCTGCTGCTCTACTTGGAAAAAAAAAGAAAATTGCAGCATGCTTGTCATTGGAATTTAAAGGCACTGGTGAAGTTCATTTGCATACTTTATCTCTTCTTAAAAAGTAAGAAATTAATCAGACCTTTTTTCTGTCATTTAAGGCAGAAACCTTGATTATTCTACCTGTCTACCTGTAACTTCAGGAGGGCTAGATTTGGAAAGAACTTTGAATTCCTTTAGTCATATCATTTGTATTATAGTCCCAAGCATTATCTAACTATGCACATTAAATACACATTTGTTTGTTCATTCAATAAGCAAGTATTTTTTGCTTTGTTACACAATTTGTTTTCTGTTATCCTGAGGAATTCTTAGTAACACCTGTCCTCCTGAAACAGAGGTCTGTAATTGTTTTTTATGAGTAGAAATGTAGTATTTAAGGCAGCTCAGAGATGTGACTAGAAGAAAAACTGCCAACAGCAAGGGGGACAAGTTCTTACTGACATTGCAAAACTAAACTGTGATGTATTGAATTGACACTGCAAGTTTTTACTGCCCTAGGAAAGCAAGCCTCACCAGAGAAACAGAATGGACATGGCCACACAGCACTGGATGCCTACTCTAGGTAGCATTTTCTGTCACTAACCTAGACTTGCTGATATCTGACTGCTGGAAAGATGTGAAGTATCCATGTTATCAAAGAAAAGTGGATAGCGTGAAAAGAAACAGGAAAAGAGATAAGAGCAGAAGCAAACTGAATATCACTAATGAAAAAACTAAAGGTGAAAAAAAACTTTATGAGAAAATGGAAAACTCCTCAAAAATAACCTAAAAGAGACAGCAAATAGTAGAGCATATGACTATCACTGCCCACTGGCAGCAGCTAACTAGAAAAAGCAATGTCTCCAAAAACTTCAAAATGCAGAATCTTGCAAAAAGAATAAATACCTGAGCTTGGCAGACACATTAGTAAGAATAAATTATTAATTACATGAAATACTCACCTCTACCTTTGGGTCACTAAAAGCACAGCACCATTTAAACAAGCCTTTGAAGCAAACCTTTGATTCAGTAAAATATTCAATCAAAACCAGTCTGAGAAAGAACTTTATTGAATCTGTATTTTTATGCTCACTTCTGTTCAACAATTGGCAAAATTCAGTATCTCCTCTAGACATTTTCCCTTCTCCCAAACAGCTTACCATTTTTAATACTGGAAGTTATTAATTTCTGAAATAATGTTCATTGCCATCAACATCTCAGTTTTTATCAGAACCCTGAATTTGTGCTATAACTTGATCTTCTAAGCTCTCTTCCTTGAGTCAAGTATTTGTCGGGTTACCCACAGTCTCTCAGGGCACAAAATGAAGTCCAAGGTTCACCTGTGACAAAAAGAATGATTTCATTAGTCTCAATTCACAACAGGAGTTTCATTTATTAGATAAAACAATCTTTACTAGAGCATTTAACATTAAAATTTTAAAACTAAAAAACAAAACATCATCAAGAACAACATTTTTCTGAAAAGGCTGATGATATCTCCAATCTGGTTATCAAAATATAGCTCCATCCTTATTTTTTAAATTTTTATTCTAGAAAATGCATTAAGAGAGGAGCATTCTTCAACTAGACTCTTACACTGCTTAAATCAAAACTCAGGGCCAGTTTGAAAAGCCTCCAAAACTAAGTTCTTACTGATAGATTCTCAACCCTAACTCTGGCTGTACAATGGCTGTAATATTCAGCAAAGAACGAAAAAAAAAATCGTAAGTAGCTGTGTTACTTAATTCTTTCAAGAGTGACTTCACTGATCTTGAGAGATTACCCATATCAAGATTACCCTTGAGTTCACTGTATTCTTTTAAGCACTCACAGAGCTGTCTTCACAGAACTCTTGGGATCTAAAGCAGGTGAGGCAGATTGAGCATACGAACATTGGGGTTTTCCCCCTTTGTCATTGCCATCTCATTCATAAAAAGTAGCCACCACACATAGGTAAGTTTAAGCATGTGTGCAGTCCTAGTGAAATTAACTGTATCTTGTTGCCTTGGGGCCTCAGCAATGTCAAACTTCCTCTATGCCTTCTTCACTGGTAACAAAGTTTTAGCAACAAAACATTTGGGCCAAGGACGTGGAAAACTAGAAAAAAAGTACAAAAACCCAAATACACCTAGCACAGAACAGAGATCAGTGAGAAGCAGGTGAATGCAACTTTCTGCCCTGATTTGGTAGGTGCTAGTTACCAGCTTGGGACCAGTCCCTGGATTATCCCAACCCATGCCAAGTGTTAGCAGACTGGACAGGCACACAGGAGTGAGGGTGAGACTGCTGGGCCTCCCTTCCCACACTGGACTCTGTTGGAGGGGGCAGTCAGGGAACCTTCGGACCTCAGCACACGAAGCACCCAGAAAAAAACCGACCCACCAGGCCAAGAGAACAGTTTCCAAAGGAAGAGAAAGAAGAGCAAGAGCTGTAATACCATTCGAGAAAACTTTCTTCACTGACTTTAAGAATGGTCCAGTCCTGCAATCACTGAGTACCCAAATCCACCTGTCACCCAAAGAACAGGCATGTGCTGACATTTTAATGTCACCACCAGAAAAATAATCTCCATAGGCAAAGACTTAGAACTGCTCCCTCACCTTGCTCTTGATGCATTGTTTTTCTTGGTGTGGGTAACAACAAAGGCATAAGGATACCAGCAATCACCAAATTTGTGTGTGTAGTATTACATAAATCACTTAAATGATCTCCTCGGTTTTCTGAGATGCTCTGATTTGGTGCTGTCAGTTTCAAGTAAAAATTCCACTTGTTAAAAGTACCAACAGTTTTTTAACACACCTTCCCTAAGGCTAGTTATTGCATCTTCCCAGGGTGGATCTGCTGAATGACCTTATTTCTGATCTATGAATATTTATAAGGGTAAATGAGACAAGGATTTACACAAAACTTCTTTTCAAAATGAGCTGTTCTCATTCTTTTTAAAAATTAGTCATTAAAGAAGGGCACATCAGTTTAAAGTTCAAGCTGCATGAATATGCTACCAAGATATGGTCATTAAAATCCTTATGCCTTGAATGTTTCCCTTGAACTTTGTTTCAAAGTTAAAAGATTACAGATATCATAAACCAAATTCAGTCTTTGTGTAGGTCAGCTTTAAATTGCAGCTGTTCCCATCAGGACTGAATTGGTGTCAGGCACCTCTTGGATTACAAGCCACCATAAAAGAAATAACAGACCAGAACTATGAAACTTATTACAAGTCAAGTACATTAAATAAAAGAGGATCCTACCAGTTGCATCATCAGCTTCTGTGTCTAGAAGAGCATCTATTGAAGCCATGCTTGTGCCTATGAAGGAGTCTGCAGTATCAGACACTCCTCGCTTGCTGAGACAAACTTCTTTGAGTTACTGACTTCTCTGCTTTGATCAGGGTCTTTTACTAACCTTCTGACTGTCAGGAAGGTTATACCACTTGTTGAGAAGGTTTTTCTAGGCCTTCCTACTATTCCCCAATGCACTTTTTAAATCGTAAGTCCACAGGTTCAATTTGTAGTATCTTCCAATACATATGTATATAATAGAGAGTAGGACAGAGATGAAAGATGTTTTCCCCCACCAAATCCACCTTTTTGTGAAAGGGTTAAATACTCCTTATTTCTGTTAGTCCTCTCTTGCAAAGAGGGAAGAAAATCTTCAGTGAAATACATTTTCTTCAGGAGGCATCTTCTGTTCCTCCCTGACCTTTTTCCAGTGGAATTTTCATCCTGTGTCCTTTTTCCTCAACAAATGTGCCAGCAAGACTTAATTAACATAAGTTGTTGCAAAAGTAGAAGTTTCTTTCTTATTACATTTCTGCAAAAAGTCATAACTGCCTTTGGCATTACCAAGTTACAAGTTAGTTGTATGGATAAATCAGATTATTTTCAATGCAATCTCTTCCTGAATAATCTGAATTAGGATAAACAAGACTTGGGAGACTTTACTCTTCAAACACTAGGCCAGGGTCTTCTAAATACTTACTCCCTGTTACAAATTTATTTGCCTGAGTAAGGCCTGAGGGCCCAATTTAATAGTGGTGCCCACGTAAATAAAATTATTCCCAGGCACGGGTTTTTGCAGGATTAGTCAAGAACACTTAGAACACTTTTTTAAAACTTGTGTTATTTCCAAAGATTCCTTTAATCCATTTACTAAACCCTCCCATATTTTAAAGAAAAAAAACCCCAAACTTAAGAACTTTAAAAGCTTGCTCCTATTTTTCTCCTAAATCTAAGACTATAAACTATTTACCACATTGTACCAAGTATCTACTTGTTTTAATTAATCCTTAATTTCAGAGGGTCAAGCAGTATCTAGTTCATGTTCCAGTCTCAAACAATTTATGTTCAGAAGGATGCTCTACTCTCCTAGCTGTTGCCAGTTTATTGCAGTTCTTAACAGTCACTATGACAGAAAAGGCAAGAACAGGAAATGCAGTGAGAGTGAGCAAGTGAGCACGTGTTGAGATTCAGGAGGGATTACACGATATCTACAGCAGAGACTATGCACACACACAGAGCCCAAGGATTCAGTTATGTCTCCAGAAAAAAAGACACCATGTTTATTTCAGACTTGGCCACATTGCAAACTACCCACAGAAGTGCTAAAGCATGGATTCATTAATTAAGGAGGAGGAGAATATCACCCATTCCTCCAGAGTAACCTAAGTAATATGCCTGTCTCAGCCCTCTTCCTCTCCATCTACAAATCTTCCAGGGAACAAGGGTAGTCAAGTGCTCACTTGGACTTCTTGGAGTCTCCTCTCTATTACATGCTATTGCATGTGTTACCCTGCCAGCTCCAGTGAATGAAATTCCTGCCAATGAAAGCAGGAAGATAATACAGCTTTCAGAATTTACATCAGTGGCAACTGAAGGGAGGAAAAAATTAAAATCTGTTACTCTTCATTTTGATCTTGTGTGTGGCATTCCACTATGGCTGAATGAAACTGAAGCAGACAACCCACTTGAATTACCTGAATTAACCTCAGAAAGATAAGCATGCCACTGTTTGCTAGAGTCCAATACTAGATACCTCTCTTAGGCTAGCTCAAAGCTCAGGCTCAAGCTCCCCCTCAGATGAATTTTAAACCACTAGCTAATAAACTTAGTGCAGTAGTAATGAAGACCCTGACAGCCCAGTTGTGAAAAAAATAAAAGCAGCTTCTCAGTTGTCATGGAGTGAAATTCTGCTTTCATTACCAGTACAGCTCTCTTGCCATGCTCCTGTATTTTTTTCAATGAAAGATGCATAGGGTTTGGAGTGCACAGATTTGGTACACGTGCGCAGCAGCTGGTCTGACATGATAAAGCAGAATGAATCTGAAGAAGTTCCTGCCTGTCTGACCAATAATCCATGAACTAAGAGGGATTTACTCAATAGACCAGCACAGATTCTATCCTGTCAAAATTAGAGATTTAATTTTTTTAAAAAGTGCCTAAAGCTGTTTTCTGTTAGATGTTTTCCATTCCCCAAAGACCTAGACAGCAAGTAGGAGGCGAACAAAGGTGGGGGGAGGGAATTGTCTGTATCCTGCAATGTTTATAACTTCGTATTCGCTTGATTTGAAGCTCCAACCATAGAATTTGTTACTGAAGACATTTCTGTAACTCAAAGAAAATCAATCAGAAGAACAGCATCCAGCATGCACAGATACACACTGTATGCCAAGGCAGCATCCCCGGTACCGTGCCTGAATTTCATTCTTAAATACGACTTACTTGCCATTCTCTTTTGCTAGGTGGGAACTGCCGAGAGCTAAAAATAGCACCAGTATTCAGTAGCGGGAGCTAAAAATACCCTTTCCCGCTCGATTACCGACTCGGCAGGAAAGACGGAGCTCTTGGCATCTGTCACAGCCTATAACCGCCAGTTGGGGATGGAGACAAAGAGCCCAACCCCGGAGTTACGCGCTCGGGGAAAGTTTCACCGGCAGACGAAGAGGCCACGGCGCTGCACCCGGGGCCACGGGACCCCCACCCACCCCAGCCCGGGCGGCGCCCCCGGGCCTCCCCGCCGCCCCTTACCCGCGTTTCGCAGCTTCTTGTTGCGGTAGACGGAGAGGATGACCAAGAGGTTGCCCAGCAGGTCCACCGCGATGGTGAAGATGAGGATGGCGGCCAAAGTGGAGGTCACCCAGGGCTGGCGGCGCGGGGCGCCCTCGGCCGGCGGGTCCCGCGGGAGGACGGAGCTGTTCAGCTCGCTCTCGTTCACTCTCATCCTGCCGCCGCCGCCTCCCAGGGCACAACCGGGTACCGGCGGAGAGGGCGCGCTCGCCAGCGCTGCCTGCGGCGGGGGCAGGTCAGGTCGGGGCGGGGGTCGCGGTCGCGGCCGCCCTGCGCCGCGGGGCTGCCCGNCTGCTGCCGCGCGGCGCCACAGCGCCCCCCCGCGGCGCCCGCGCCGCCCCATTCACGCCGCGCTCCGCTTCCCCATTCATGCTCCCGGCCGCTCCATTCAGCGCCGGCCGCTCCATTCACCGGCGGAGGCGCGGCAGGGATCGACGGGGCTTGCTGTCTGCGGTTGGGTGGTTTGCGGCGCTCGGCGCTATTTTTAGCCCTCCTGGTTAACGCCGGCTCTTAATTAGGCGCCCGCCGAACTCCCTTCCCCTCCTCCCCCTCCTTTATTTAACATCGCACCCGCACGGTAACGTGAGCGCGGCGAGAAACCTCCCATCGGGGAGCGGGTCAGGGCTGCTATAAAAAGCTCCTCGCGAAGGAGGCTGGCTGGCTGGGCACGGGGGGCGTCTGAGGACCCGCGTCCCGGGAGCACCACGTGCTGCCGCAGCGAGGGGGCGGCGGGGGGGACACGCACCGCCTCGGCAGCACACCCCCCTTCGTCCCCTGCAGCCCTTCTTCCTCCCCCGCACCCTGGGCAGCGGGGGCGATCTGCATAAAAAGGGACGACAGAGGGAAAGGGAGCGGGGATGCCCTGTGCCACCCCTACGAGCCCGGTTAGGTCTTGGATCCCCGTTCCCCAAAAGCAGCATTTGCTTCAAAGAAAGGAGGGAACAGGGAGCCATTGCCCAGCCGTGAGGAGAGGACCCAGTCGACTGAATAGAGTATCCCTTCACCCTCTCGTGCGGTGGGCGCTCTGGTAAATAAATATAAAATTAAAAAAAAAAAAAGGCACTTTCTTTTGACTGAATCTTCTGGCTCTCATGGCATAGAGCTGTTGAAAATCTCTGAGCAAACTGGGCGTGGAAATCACTCTCTCATTCAGGATAACGGGCTGCGAGTGCGGATGGCAGTGCGCGCTGTTTTCCGCTGAGCGCAGGGCCGGGCGCGGTGCTGGCGGCCGGGGACGGCCCCGCGCACCCACCGCTGTCCCGCCCGGAGCGCTCACGGGGGCGCTGCCACTGCGGGGGCAAGCGGGGAGCCCGCAGCGGGAGCGGGGGGCTCCGCCTGGCGCGGCGCAGCCTCCGCCGGGCGCTGCGGAGCGCAGGCGGTGTCTTGCGCGGCTCTGCCCGGGGCGGGAGGGGCTCATGCGGCGCAGCCTGCGCCCAGCCGCCCGGGCTTACGGTGCTGCGTCCAGTGGCAGCCCGAGGCGAGGCATAACCAAAGCCACCGTCGTGGCCAGCAGTTACGTAACGCGGCGGGTGTGGCAGGACACCGCGGGAGCGGGCGGCCCGCAGCCGCGGAGGGGCGCGGACAGGCGGGGCGGTGGCGGCAGCAGCAGCAGCGGCGGCACCCCGCCCTGGCAGGCGCTGCAGTCCCAGCCTGCACGGCTGAGTGCCAGGGAAACCCCGAGCTTCCCATTCACCCACGCTTTTCTTACAACCACCGCGGGCAGCGGAGCGAGGAGCACCGCCGCTCAGCCTCTCGCTGGTGAATGAGAGCGCTTGTGTTTCACGGGGGAAGTGCTGATTTATTTGATCACTTACTGATTTATTAAATGCTCAATATTCCGGCAGCGTGTTTTCCCGCCGTCCCGATAAACAGCAGACCCGGGGAGATGTGTCGGCGCTACAGAGCATTCCTTCCAACTGCTTCCCGAGGGGAGCAAAGCCCATCCATCACTGGAGATGGAGGGCAGCAGCCCGCAGCTCCCGGGCAGAGGGTGGTGGTGAGCACGCCCTGACACCCACATCCACCCACCAGCGGCCCCCGCCCTGCATCCCCCGCGGGAGGTTAGTGCATGTGTCCGTGTAAGTGCATAACAAGTAGGTTCTCAAGCTGTGGGAGAAGATTAAAAATAGGAGGAGCCAGTATCAGGGGGATATCAGATCAAGGGCAGCCACACGTGGAGACAGGCAGAACTGCCTAGTCCTCAGTAGACCTCCACGAGTGTTTCTCTGGACAGGGAGGGGCTGGCTGCCCAGGGAGAGCTGTGAAGTTTCACAAGGTCGGGTATTTTTAACCAGAAGGTAGGGCGACGACGACGAGGATCAGCCTAGGATTTTGCTTCAAAGAAAGGGAATCTGGTCCATGCAGGAACTGCTGTTATTTGTGTCGTTCCTGGGATATTCAGTGACATATTTGCAATTCAGACCCACAGGGGAATGGAGCTATCACTCCATCCATCCCATTTTGGTCTTATGAAAAGAGTGTACTCTGGACCAAGCTGCTTGTGTGGTGGGAGCAATGCTTAGGGAAGGGAAGGGAAGGGAACGCTTCTTGAAAAGGGGACTGAAGATGTTCTAAGGCATCACTACCAGAAAACTCTGTATGAGAGCTAAGGGTGACCCAAGCACCAGCAAGGGCCATGATACATTGAGAAGCCTTGTGCTGCTGCTCTGTGTGTGGGATTTGTTTCCTGCAGAGAGGGAGACCGGCATCAGGATGTGGGTCAGGCTCCAGCAAGAACCATTCCTCACCAGGGAGTGGGACAGCTTTCTCTTTCCTCCCTCTCACCTTGACAGAGACACCTCATACTAGAAAATGCTGCTCTTTAAGGTTTTGCTTGTGTTTACTCACATTCTGGAGAGTTAGAGACTCTAAGATGCCACCCAAAACAAGCAAGCTGTGAAAACTGCAGAGGCGCAGATCTGACAACATCAGGCTCCTTCACAGTGATCAACATTCAGAGTCAGTCAGACAATCTTAGAGACAGTTTGGTATTGTTTATTACATCCTTGGAGGCTGGTCTCTGCCCTCGCATTTCCTACACTTTTTCTACATATGCATTTTGAAGTACAGCTGAGTGAAGTTAAATGATGCTTTACATGAAAGCAGCATAAGATCAAGGCACAAGAACAAGCAAATCACTTGGGACAGCCATTCCATATTATAATAATTTAAATCAGAGTTGACTTCACTGTAATGAACAGCATTGGCAGACATCTTATTACATGAAGAAATATAGAACTTGTCTGATCTGTCATAAAAGAGTCCTGATTTGGTTTTGATTGAGTCATTTGGGATGTGCCTGTTGCTCATTCTGTCTCCAGCCAAGTTTTCTGGAGGATCTTGAACTGATGTTGTAGTCTTGGTTTTGGTCCTGTCTCCTGTTGATGCAACCTGGCCTCTCTGGATGAGTGCTAGGCCTGAGTCTTCTTTTTGTCCTGTCTAGGACTAGCAGTTGAACCTGTTGTCAGCATCTGGCTCTGCCTGCTGCTCTTAGGTCCTGTGAGACTGTGGTCTGGTTGGTGCGGGCACTGCCTGGGCTTGGGTTTTCCTTGGCTCCTGGTTGGCTTTCCTATGGAGAAGCTCTTAAAGCCATTATCAGCAAGGACGTTAGATGATTTGAGGGAGCACCATCCATCTGAAAAGATAGATGGAAATATAGAAAATATGAGAAGAAATCAACAATTCAGCTGGTTCTCTGGGTAAGAGAATGGAGGCTGCCTGGCAGATGGGACTGAGATGATCAGTAACAGGGGCAAGTACTGAGAGCATGCTGGTGTGGGTGCCTGGCAGAGAATGGAGTGGGAGGGCAAAAGGCAGAACACTTGTCTCCTTAAGGAGAAGTTTGCACCACAGTACAGTGTGGTTTTCTTACATCAGAGGAAATAGCTGTGGAGGCTGATGGCAGGTAAGATATCATGGAGGGGCTGACTTGAATACAAATATGGGAGGAAGGCCTTGTAGGGCTGTACTGAACAGGGAGGCAAGTAACTTGTGGTGCCTGTGGCAGAGAAGCAGCAGCTTCTGATGTCCTTTATGTTTTGGTGCCCTTCTCTCCTTCAGAAAAGCCCAGGAGCTGCATGAAATGTATAAATGCAGACTCTATTCCGCTCAGTCACAATAGGTATTTCTGTAGTGAAAAGCTGAAACTATCTTAGACCTGAGGTAGAAAAAAATGAGGTAAGCCAATTGGCAGTGTGTTTCTGTGGTGAGCAATAGTGCAGAGAGTAGGAGCAGCTGCTCATTTGAATGCTTAGCATTAAATTAAGTGGGTGCAGATTCTGTCTGGTGCTGTTCCTTACTATTTTCAGACGTTTGTAACCCCCCTGTTATGCTGGAGAACAGTTATGATACTGATGGTTCTTGGGCACTCTAGGAAAGAAAGGAAACCCACAGCTCCTCTCCACTGTGGTGCTCAGAGACATTTCCACCATTACATTTGCCAGCCTCTTGGGCTGCTCTCCCAGCACGCTGACACAGTCATTTAGTTCTCCCCATAAACCTGCCTTGACACCTGTTCAGTACACAAACCTTGCTGATAGACCTGTGGGACAATTCCACTTCCTCACCAGTTAAACTGCTGGGGCAGCAGGCTTGTTGCAGCTCATCCCGTGGCAGGAGGTATCTACTCTTCATTACATCAGACCATTGGTCGTGATGCTGCACTACAAAAAAAAAACTGGCTGTTGTTCCTTCTGTCTTTTAGAGGAGTTATTCAGAGTGCTGAAATTTTGCCATGTTTTATTTTGTGATGTGCAGCTTTCTTTCCCATACAAGTCATTTATTTCAGTGTTTTTTTCTTAGTTACAATCTGTGGCATCTCCTGCCTACATGTTGTAAGTCATAAAACTCTGTAAATCACATCCTCTCTGTGGGTATTGGGTTTGGGCAGATGATGCAAGAGATTGATGGGAAATGTGCCAGCTCTTTAATTCTTCATTCAGCACTGCCTTAGAGCACAGTTTTTGTATTCAGAGAGCTCTGTTATGACAATTCTTGGGCAACACAGTCTGCTTTTGCTTCTGGCTTTGGGGTTTCTAAGGTGAGATGCTATTCACCACATGGCTGGGACAGGGAATTTCATTTAGAAATGAAACTATATTCTAGGACTCTTCTCTGCATTAATATTCTCTTCTCCTCCAATATGAAATGGCTTCAAAAGGAAGAAATAGTAGCTTCTCACTGCAGAATGGCATATTATATAATTGTTAAAGCATTCTCTGGGATGATTAGAAAATTATCTTTGAAACTTTGCAAGCAGAAAAGATAACTAATCTCAGCTTATCTGTATTTTAAGGTAGGACAGTGAAATGCTGTATATTGTAATTGACTGTTTTGAGCATGCTACCTCATAATTTTGATTTTAAAGATTAATTTGGAGCTAATTTTGAAGTTGGGAGGATGAGAGTAGGTAAGGTTCAAGGCTATAAATCCTGATCAGAAACTGATACTTTCTGAAGCCCACTCACACACCACAGTTGCTGAGATAGGTGTGTTAATACTCAGTTTTGTCTTCAGTGGCTCCAAGACTTCTAAATCAGTGCACCCAGTGGTAGATCACACCAAGAGACCTACCTTGCTACATATAGAGTGAGGTTGCCTACCTCAGACTGTTCTTCTGGTCTATTTGTTTGCCATGTCCATTTCTTTGTCCTGTGATTTTTCAGGATATTGGTCCCCAGCAACTGCTTTTGAGAGGTGATTGACGTAGATTGTTCCACAATGTGAGCAGTCCAGTAACAAGCAAGGCTGCTAGAGAGAGGGGGCACTCTGGGTCACCACACACGTGTGCAGCGAGGAAACAGAACTGTCCTATTATTTGTGGTTGCCTTCTGCTTCCTTCAAGCCTGCATTTAAAATGTTAAGAATAAGGATTTCCATGGCACTAGCATTTTATAGAGTCATGAGAGCATGTCGCTTTTCTGCCCTGCCCTTTGAGCACAGCTCCACAGTTCCTGGTAGACACCATTTACTTGCATTAACTATAGAGGTTTAAATACTCCTGCAGTAAAATAAAAGCTCTGCCAAAAGCCAGAATGCACCTGCACATTCGGATTGTTAGCTGATATTCTTTTCTTGCAAGTCTGTAGCCTGTTTTTATGTGTCTTTACAGTGCTTTTTTATTAAGCAAACTCAGAAATCC
Organism: Irena cyanogastra; assembly: GCA_013397155.1. Lineage (NCBI taxonomy): Eukaryota > Metazoa > Chordata > Aves > Passeriformes > Irenidae > Irena > Irena cyanogastra. The sequence continues at coordinate 121,606 of VWZV01000006.1, forward strand.
ACGCCAATTCCAGCCCACCCATTTCTCTGGTGTTCTCACTATGCTGACCAAATTCAGCCTGTCTACTTAACATTTAAATTTGCTTTGTATTTTTTTTTTGTCTTTACAGGAATCTCTTACAGTCAGGGAAATAGCATACTCCTTTCACAAAGCATACAGAATGGCTTAAAATAGAAATAACATTCACTTTCTTGTTGTATATTTTTATATTTACCTTTGAATATTCTGCCGTTATGTGGGTTTTTCCCTCCTTGGCAGTGACTTTAAAACCTTTCAATATCTTCTTGTATTCTTTTATATGACTCTTTTGTCAGTCTGAGTGAATGTTTTCTTTGGCTTTCCTTTGTTTAAATATGGGGAATAGAGGGAACATGTCTTGAATTGAAATCACTGAACTGGAAAGGGACTACAAAAAGAATTGACTGTAGTAAAGCTTAAGTATTAAAATCCAGCCAGTGCAGTTCTTACCAAGTGTAGAAAAGCAGAAAAATGCATACAGCCTCAGAGAATGCATGGAGAAGTTACAATGGAAATGGTTGAAAAGAATGGGAAAAATTGAAATTGGTAGTCTTGAAATTGGCTAGATGAGAATAAACCAAGGGTGGGGTGCTGAGTCTGGGGGTTTGCAAGAGGTTAAAATGCTTAAAATGGAGAAGCATAGGATTGTTGTGCATAGTCAATATTCTGGTTTTAGGCTGTTATTAATGAACTGAAATCAGTGGAATAAAACTTGGTTGAAACAGTGATGGCACAATTCCATGATGTAATGCTAAGGAGCACTTCACAATAGGAATTGAATTAGAATTGATGGGAAAACACAAAGATTTAATCGGAATTGAAATCCTCAGATGCCGTACTAACTATTGAATGGTTTTGTTACTATAGAATCTCACAAAAAAAAAGAATCAGCAACATAGTTGCTTTTAATTTTTTATTCAGCAAATATGGGCTGAGCCATTTTCTTCAATTAGAGTATCATCAACAAATCAAGGAAGAGATTTTTAAACAGTTTGCCTTGTCTGCAGTGTTTCCAGAAATCTTTTCAGAATTGAGTCTACAAATAACAAACTTCTAAATTTGGGGGCTTTTCATTTGTTTCTGTTTGCACACACCCCCTTGTTCCCCTGCACACACACAAGCACACACAGCCACACATAGAGACGTCTCCTCAGTATTCCCAGGACAGGCTTGGGTCCAGTTTGTAGATGATAGTAGGGTTCACGACAGTGATTTACCTTCCCCATTTACCTATGAAAATTACAAAAGTTCCACTAAATCATCCAGATGACATGGATGATGCCATCTGTGAGCAGTTTCTAAACTTCAATCCTAGAAGGAGAGAATGTTTATGAAGAAATAGAGGCTAGAAAAGCCAAACAAGTAATTTTTCTGAGCTGGCAATTGTGTACTCCTCAGCAGCTCTTTATATTAATTTTCCTTACTTCTTTCCACAGGTTATTTCATACTTCATCTAATTTATTTTTATTTTCTACCCTTTTCATTTCACTAATAAACAAAAATGGATTTTGTGACAATTTCTGCTGTAACATTTTTTTTTCCTTCTCAGTGTGGTACACTAGACTTCATCCATATTAGTATTAGTAACTCCTCAGGTAGTTAAGAGTTGTGTCAACATAAAACCTAGTCACAAAATAAACCATGAGTTCAACAAAAGTTACTTAATCTTCTCAGGGATCTCAAAGTTGGATGTTTTCCTCAAAGACAAAACGAGTGACACATCAGAGGTTCTTTAGAAAGGATTGAACAGATTTAGTATTGCTCAGTAATCAAAAAACACTTTTGTGTTTTCAATACAGTGCTCTTCAAAGGGACGAGTAACAGCTCTAAGAAATGTTTCCTCTGTGTGGAAAAGGTACAATACATCCAGGGAATAGAAATGCTGTCTCTATTCCTCTTGTACCTGAATATATATTTCAGAGGCAATGAGGCGTGAGAGGGCAATTCTGCCTTCAGAGGAAGAACTTGCTATTTTTTTTGAAACTGCAACCAGGATACCTGCTATATTGAGATAGTTAATATTATTCAGAACATGTAAGACATGTCTCTATTCCTGTATCTGCTCAGGAAAAATCTGAAGTGGTGATGGGAGGCTGTAAAATATTCTTGAAGTCAGTGGTCAGCACTACATCACTCTGTCACTTGGCCCAGCTTGTTCCAGGTAACGTGACTTGTCTTGTGATTGCTCACAAGTCCTATTCAGGGATTCATTTCATCTGCTGGTTTTGCATCCTCATGTCAAGATATTTGTGTGGGCTTGTGCTTATCTAACACTTAATAATCTTGCAGCTTTTTTTAGTATTTGTGTTATCTCCCGCTACACATCCCATCCTCTTGCTGAGAAATCCAGTTTGTTTGTCTGACTTAGTCACAATCCTCAAGCTCAGCCACAGAATTTCTCTTCAGTTCTCAGGCAATTTCACCCTAACATTTAATTTCTGCACTTGCAGATTTCATTTCACTTCCGTCCTTGAATCCTCAACCTGGCACAGTAAGACGGAGGTATTTATTATTTTGTGCTCTCTACTTTTTCAGAGCATGCTCTTTCCTGGTAATTACTCCCCCCTTTCAACAAGAAACTTCCCATGTCTCTTAGAAAAGATGAAGAAAAATGGGAAGATAGTAAAACAGAATAAAATAAATCTGGTGATTAATCAGTGAATAAGCACCACTTGTAGTACACACTAACTAAGGGGATACCATTTAAATCTATTGGCTTAGAAATCTGGCATCATTAGTCCATGATTAATTTTTGAAAATAAAAATTCTCATTTTGCTGAAACTGTTTTGCATTCTAAAACAAAATGGAAAAATGACAAAATGCAAATCAAAACTGCATGAGAAGACAGTATGCATAATGAAAGAGTCAAAAGTAATAAAAAAATATTTTCTCCTTGAGAATTGTAATGGCTACCATAAAGTGTATTTATTCTCACTAGTTTATTAACAAAAGGTGCCCTGTTAGCTTCTAGTCCTGAAAATGCTATAAACTATTCACAAGAGTATAATTATTTATAAGCACCAGGCTTCTGGGCTAAGTTCTTTTAAACTTTTATATAAAATCAGAATTTATAATATTTGTAACTCAGCCTGTGATTTAATACCTACTAGTCTGATGTGGTCAAATGATGTTTTTTACAGCTCTTGAAAAACAAGTGTGAACCATTTGCTCTTGGTGGAAAACCTCAAAGTTATGAAAAAATCAGAGAATTACTTAAACTCAGAGCATGCATGTAAATAAAGTGCTAATGGTGGATTTCTTAGTAATTTTCTTCACTATGAGGGTAGTGAGGCACTGGCACAGGATGCCCAGGGAAGTTGTGGATACCTCATTCCTGGAAGTGCTCAAGGCCAGGCTGGATGGGGCTCAGCAACCTGGTCTAGTGCAAGGCGTCCCTGCCCATGGTGGGGAATTGGAACTAGGTGATCTTTAAGGTCCCTGCCAACCCAAACCATTTTGTGATTCTGTGGTGTGCTGGGTGAAGTGTTTGATCAGTTTTGTGTTGCCTATTTCCCCTTATCTACATTTTTTACCTTCTGGGACTTCAACTGTGAAAAATTCTGCAGCAATAACCTACATATGAAAGTGCAGACGTGTTCAAAAGTCATCTGTGCTAGGTAAAGTTATATATTAGCCAGCAATTTTTAGTACCATCCATTTCAATTATGTTGATTAGATCCACATCTTCTTTGTTGACATGAGTGATTAATTTCAGCAGTGTTTTGCTACAAGGTCTGCTGAAGGTATGTTGTCTCTAAAGTTTGAATTTTCTGCCATTGATAAAATTTCTAGAACTTTTCATATAACTTTGATCTCAATTATGAAAAGACATGCTCCTTTTAGGCTTATTTTTAAATCTAAATATAGTAAAGCATCATATAAAGTTGTCATAAACTTTTTATGTGATCTGGGACATAGAATAAAGGCTGTCACTTTGATACTGTGCATTGACTTTGTTGAATTTATCTGAATTATTACTGAAACTAGTATAATGATCCATTTCAGGGAAGCTTTTTTGATTTAGAATTTCATAGCAGATTTTAGCTATATTTATATCATTGTGATTTCTTAGACAGGTGCACATATCCTTTGGATTTATTTTGGAACAAGTGTGTAACTTCATTGCTGAAGATGGGTGACCATTTTGACTCTGATTCCTGTGATATTCCCCTGTTTATGTGTGATATTCCCCTGTCTATGTGTGGTCTGCAGCCTGTTCTAAGAGATAAATGCCAGTGATGCCAATCATAGTTATTATCTCTTCAAGAGAGGAGGAAACAGTGGAGCTGTTAATAAGATTTCCAGAGTTGTATATTTTTTAATAATATATAAAGTGGGGGGGAATACAAAATAACACCTCAGGGATATTAAACCCTGAAGCTTTTTCTAAACTCCAGTAGTTGTGACATCATATAAACATATCACTCCCTAAAAATACTTATTTTCCTTATCTTTATTCTGTCTGACTTGTTTGATAAATGTTCACCATTCAGTGTTTTATATGAAATAAACTAGTGCTTTTCATCTAGTTAATGGATCAAAGCAATGTTCAAAGAAGAAAAACTCCTTTTATTAGCATTTTGTAGCAAATTCAGCTGACACAATACGAAAGCAATAGAGGTGGAAAATTACTTGCTCTTTTATCTGTGAGTGTAACTCAAGGTTACAGCTAGCATGTGTGAGTGGTAGTTATTAATATTTTTAATTAGTCTGTTGAGAAATTTTCTATTGTATCGCTAGTGACCCAACAATTTATTTGTAAATTGAATCCACTTAAAATTATCTTTGGTGAACAACTATCTGACTAATAAAGAATCCAGATATAATACTTAAAATGTTTTAATTTAGATGGTTGAATTTCCAGCTATTTCATTATAACCGAAGAACCCTTGTGATTTTATGGGGAAGAAGTAATCTAAAAGCCAGCTCCTGAGTTTTTTACTTTTCAAATGATGTGGGATAATTTGAGCACAATACAATTTTTCTTGGCAAAATTTATGTAGCATTATTGACTGGTTTTGTTCAATTAGAGTACATTTTTAAATATATATCTGGAGGCAATGACCCCAAATACAAAGCAGCAAAAAAGCTGTCTGCTGAATAAAGTAAAATAAACAAAGTAAATGGTACAAAATCTTCCAGTACAAGTTTGGAGATTTGTGTGGGAAGTTTGCAAAAGGTTGTTTGTCTTTTTTTAAATCACAATTTTAAAGTCTTTCATGATATATTAATTTATCTCTCTATATTATCCCTATGAGCTTCTTTCACTGCTATCAACTATCCCTTCTATTTTTGTCTATCATTTTTCAGATGTTGAAGGTTTTTCCTTATATGAGAAAATGGATTGCCAGGTTGCCATATCATACAGAAATATATCTATCATTTTGCCTGTCATGTGGGTTGTTAGTTATGAAGAACTGTCTCTCCTCTCATACAAGAGGATATATTTGTATCTCTTGCTTTGCTTCTCTTCAGACATTTGGGCCGTGGTCTCAGTGGCATTTCTTGGGATCAGCATGTGCTTTATGATGAATTTTGTTTGTATGTAAAAAAGTATCCCAGATAAGAAAACGAATAAAACATTCTAATCTGTTTTAACTACCTGTACCTGTCAGTACAGAGAGAGGATCCATAGCTAGTAAAATAATGGTCTTTTTTTCTCTTACTGATTAACCTGCTGAAATAATTTGAAAGTTGTACAGTAGGTTGAAGGTACTCTTTATTCCATGTATGTTCTTACTAGGAACAACAATGTTCACTAAGTTATGGGCTGAGATTTTTCTATTATTTATTATTTTACCCTAATTTGATATAGCTCTGTGGTCTGCAAGTAAAACAAGTGTCAGGCTTTGTTTATGGTGCATTTGTCTTATGCACTGTTAGTAAATTTTTTGTCAGTGCTGCTAAAGCCTCAAGAGTCACTAAGAAAATTCACCATGTTGTGCTGAGTATGGACTGCCAGATCTTTTGATATTTAAAAATTTTTGAGGAAGAAACCAAAGAAACAGTGGAAACAGATATGTAATTTAAATGATTCATGAAATATTTGACATAGTTTTGGATTTTCTTTCTTCATTGTTGGATGCCTGTTGCATGTAGGCAACAGGTATATTGAGAGTAAAAGAAAATAAAATGCATTTGATGTCATAGTGGTTTTTCTTAATTTCAGTGGATTTTGTAATTTATAATATGATTTTTTAAAAGAATTGTTTTCAGGTGTGTCCTATTGTCATGCATTTTCTGGAAGGCAAATAACAATATGGGCAGTAGCAGAAGAAGAACATTTTTATTTAAATATTTTTGAATCTGAAAGCTTGAGTTAAATGTAATCTGTTTCCAATCTAGTGAAGTCTGCATAAAAACATACCAATGAATCTGATGGAATTGATCACTACATCACAGAAGTGGGGCTAAAACATGGGTAGCCCTTTTCATAAGTTTTTTGCAGCAATGGCAATCATTGAATGTAAGATGCACCTCTACCATGCAGCACAGAAACAGGAAATGGAAAAGTCTTGAGAAAACAGGGCAAAATTAAGTTGTTAGGCTTTCCTCACAGGCATACATGCTACTGATGAGACCAGAGAGAATCTGTGCCTCTATTTTATTCTGTGCATAGGAGAGACAACCTAAATTTAGAGGACTGTCTAGTGAAGTTGTGAGTGTATTTTTCCAGTATTGTAAGACAGTTTCCAATGTGTGATCAAACTCCATCCTTGAAAATAAATTGGGGTTTTTTTCTTTCTCTTTTTTTTTTTTGGTTTAGTTTTTTTTTTTTTCCCATTGAGTCACCAGCTGTTTAATGTCCCTTTTCTGTGTGACTGTTCAGGTTAGCCTGCATTTGCATGACCATGTCAGGTGCATCTGTGGCATTGCCTTTGAGGAGCATGCATCGTGGGCTGTAGTAGCACGACACTGGCTTGTCTCAGAGCAAAGCTGGAGGACACAACCCAGAAAATACGTTACCATTGAAGTGCAAGGTGAACTTCAGTGTAGTGGAATTAAAACTTAGAATGAAGATGATAACACGTGTTCCCAGTCTGCTGAAAAGCCAAGGAAGCATACACAGTGTCTGCAGTGGGTACTGCTGAAGGCTGGGGGAGGAGGGGCTTGGTTTTGTTTTGTGTATGGTTGTTTTCTATGAATTCCATTCTGAATTTAGACATTGAGAACACAGTGGGTAACTGGGATTTGGACACATACACCTAGACCAGCAAACAGAAAGGATCCCCGGGGTTATGCAGAACAGGGTGTGGAGCCTGGTGTTGATTGGAGATCAGGGTAGGAGGAGTTACTGTCCCCTGCAGATACAACCAGGGTCCAGGCACAGACAGCCCTGAGACCCCACACTGCCAGGTGAGTGTAAAGGCTGGTGCCTTGCCCTGTTAATGAGGAGAACAGTGTTTATGGAGCTCCCTAGGGGAGCTGTAGGATTGCATGGGAGCTCTGAGACCCTGAACTCCACAACCATATCCTTCCTGTGAGAAGTGACTCAGTCCACACTGAAGCGATGTCTGGTGTCCCCATTCTAGGAAAGGATATCAGTTTTGCCAAGATTTCCTGAGGAGTGCATATTTAGTTCTTAAATGAAATTTTGTCTGAAAGTAGAGAACCTGTATTTCCAGATGCTTTGCTTGTGCTTCTAGGCAAGGTCTCTTCTGGACCTAGATGCCAGAGCCTGGAAGTTTCACTTGAGTCTTCTCATTTCGTGTATGGAGATGATGGACATGAGAAAGCGCCAAATCAAGGTAAATTTTTAAGATCCTTTCTGCTTTTCAAAGTCTGTCAGGAGAGGCAGGTTGAAAAATCTGGGAAAGCTTTCCTCTCACATGAGCCCTTTTTCCTTCTGTCATATGTCTTGTGTTTCCATTTGAAATCATTCTGACATACAATAATTTTCTTTTGGGAGACAAATACTTTTTTCAAATGAGTATGAAAAAGAGAGTGCTCAATAACGTAACAAAACCTTTGTCATTGGCTAGACAAGATCCAGCTCTTTCTTCCTTTCCTTTTACTCTTTTCTGATTACTGTAGCCTTTTCAAACTTGCCAGTTGTGCTACATGTTGCTGTTGTGTTTGAATGAGTGTACAAAAGATGAAGTAATATGATTTAGGTGACTGGACATTAAAGTGACTTTTCTGTGGACACTGCTACTGGGAGAACCTACTCTAGAAGGGAAGGAGGCAGATCTACTGTCAAAATATACAATTCCTGTCATGCTTCAAGGAGTAGGATCTGTTTGGACAGGAGTAGTTTTGGAGACCCTGGCACAACTCCATCAGAGAGTCAATTGTCCTCATGTCAGTATTGCAAGGGAAATCACTCAGTGAGGTAGAAGAGGAAGGACAAGCCCTGTATAGATGTCACATCCTCTTTGATCTTTCTGCCTTTTTTGTTGTATTATTCCTATCTTGTTACTTTAGGTAATAGCAAATGAAGTAATCATCATGAAGTTCACCTTCTGTGTGATGATTTATGGCTTTAATAGGAATAAAATGTTCTTGGTACCATTGTGAGAGCCTTGTTATGGCTCTTCCTTAGCAAGCTAGTTGTGTTCTGGTTTTGACTAAAATGAAGGATTTTTAAAATGGAATTTGGATTTAAAGTGGCATTTGGATAAACTAGGAACATGGATCTTGTCATCATCTCCTCTGAGGCCCCTCTTGTGCTTTGGGAACTGAAAAACAAAGAAGTAGAGAGCTGAGTTGGAAAAGAAAATGCTGTGCTGTGTGAGAGGCAGTTTAAATACTAGATGCATTTATGTATCTTGCTCTGGACAGCTATTATATTAATGCATTTCTTAAGTCCTGGAGAAAGAAAAAAAAAAGTAAATGAATCAAGGAAAATAACTTCCTGCTTAAACCAGGAAAACAGCTGAATCAGGGAGATAAACGCTAGTAAAAATATATATTTAATCATAAGGAAGGCATTTTCCATCTCTTATTACCCTGGATGTTAGCTTTGCATTTTTCTCTAGGGCTAAGGAAGAAATTTTGAAGTACACCAGATGAACCTTAAAGCTTGGTTCAATGCACACAACCAAATTCTTAAGAAAAATTCTTAAATTGAGCCTTAGCCCTATTATGACATGTACTAGAAGACACACTTTTTCTTGGAGAGATGAAGCAACCCATGATTTGCTGATGTTGTGTGTAGGGAGAAAGAAGATATCGTTCTCCACAGTAGAATAGTGTGACAAGGATGTCTCAGTAGTTACACGTCAGAAGGAGGAATGAGTGCTTGAAACAAGGTAGATGTGGGGTGGAGAAGAGAATGTGTCTTTTCTGTTCAAATACTTATGAATGTAAAAAATCTCAGTGGGTTATAGAATCATAGCAATGCTTGGTTTAGAGAGTGCCAAAACCACAATATTACTCCTCATAAAGAAAAATGGGAACTAGCTTTTGGCCCTCTAATCACCCTTGTTTGTTCAGCTCTTTGAAGTACTTGCTTTTTGTCAGTTCTACTTGTGGGCAAGTTCAACTGCTGTCTCACATGGACTCCTTGGTTTGGTTCTGAAGGCTGTAAAAGCAGAAGGTACTGGAGAGGTGAGGAGCTGGATTTCTCAGACTTGGTTATACTCCAGCACAGTCCACTGCACTTCTTGATTACATTGTCTGAACACATTCAGAACTGTGGGGTTTTTTGTTTGTTTGTTTCTTTTTTTGGGGGGGTGGGGGGAGGGGGTGTTCTAGGTTTTTTGTGCATTTTTGTTTTGTTTGGCATTTTTTTGTTTGTTTTTTCTTGGTTAGTTTGTCACTTGGTTGCTTGGGGTTTTTTTGGTTGGCTTTTTGCTTGTTTGGGTGGCTGGTTTTTTCTTTGGTTTATTTTGTTTGTAGGTTTGTTTCTTTGAGGTTTTTTTTTTTTTTTGGTCAGTTATGGGATTTTTTAGTGGCTTTAACGTGTCCCTGAAAATGTAGCAACCATGTATCTTGCAAGACCGTCTCCTGGAATAGTTCTGTATCCTTTCTTATAGGCAAAGCCCTTTGGGCACAACTTAACTGTAAAGAAGTTACATAATAGTGAAAAGCTTAAAAAAAAGGATGTTTTTCCCTAGTTGATGTAGTTGTCCCTTGCAACAACATGTTATTAAGTGTTGATGGGTGGTCTAGAAACTTATCCCATTTTTCTGTCTTTTTCTATTGATTTAACTGTGTTTCTAATGGACTGTCTTATTACTGTAGCCTTTTGTCCACCTCCATCTTTGTATCTGCTTTTCAAGGTAATTTTCTCTCTCTATAAATATGTATTCACTGTGCACCCTCAAGGATGCTATTACAATACTGTAAACAGATATCCTTCATGGTGGAACAGAGTATTAGCAATTACAGCAATTACAGCAAAGAGCTGATGAAACCCTGAGGTGCCTCTCACTCAGCAATGCAGCATGTTTAAAAAATGATATGGACAAACAAACAATTTACAGAGCAAAGAAATACCCTCATACACACACACACACACACACACATACACACACACACAAATGTGTGGGGACAAGAAAAGACCTCCAGAAAGATTTTGTGTGTTTTTTGTCTTCTAAATAAAGAAACAACTTCAGAGCACATACTATACAAATACTATGTTGTTTACAACTATTATTTTGCTATTTCAGGAAAACTGTTCTGCATTTAGTGTCATGTGCCACTGTACAGCATATCTGGTGTGAAAGAAAATGTGCTGTTAAAACCAATGAGCTGTATGTTTTAGAAGCTGAATCAGTCACAAGAGAGTTGGTATTGAGATTTTTGAGGTTTATTTGCTGGCTGACAGAACTGGAAAACTGTGAACTTTCAACCTGATTGTAAGAGTCAGTATATATGGTGATGAGTAAACAAGGACAAAGGTGAACAATTTAAGAAAAGGAATTCTAAACAAACATGTATATAAAAATGTTGTTATTGCTGACCCAAAATTATCTGCAGTTAATGTAGGAAGAAAATTTCTTTAACAAGCTAGATGAGTCTAACAAGGGAATTTACCAGGGGGTAAATCTTCAAGGATAATGTGATGTTGCTTATCATTCTGTGAAGATTGCAAATACACAGTGGCAAGAAGGATGTGTTCAAGCTGGAGATTAGCCAGAGTGGGAATTTGAACAGTGGGGTCATGGTTAAAGGGAATCCATAGAGGCTTTAGGCAAGCTGCAGTGCATATATTTGGAAGGGAATTAGTCTGTCTCATTCTGACATCAGCTTCTGTCTCTTTAGATGACTAATAAAGGAAAGGGCTACACTTTTATCTTACAGTTGTTGCTGAGCTGCTTGTACACAATCCTAATTGTAAAAGGCCTGTTATTTCTTTCTTTTGTAATTGAAGCCACAAACTCCTGAAATCTTCTTTAGCCTTTCTTGCCCCCATCCAGATTGTCATGTGAATTTTCTTCAGATCCCTGCTGAAAATTCGCTCCTATGAAGCTTTGCATTAAGTACTGCATGTTGGTATGAAGGGGTTAATAAGAGAGTCTGTCCTCAGTGTCCTGCATTGCACCTGAGGCTCAGGCAGGATCAAGGCAAGGATATGGGAAGGTTGGCACAGCCTTCATTTGGGAACAGGCAGAGAGGAGAAGTTTTGTTGGGGGTAATGCCTCCAGCAGAGGTGGGCTGCAAAAGGGCTTCTTGTCTGGCTGGAACTGTGTGGGAGGTGGGAATCCTGCAAAGAGCTGAGCTGCTCTGGGGGCTGACTTGAAGGGACATGAGCCTGTATGAGAGGACAGACTGACCAAGGGACATATATTCTAATACAGTTTCCTGAAAAGGAGGTGGAGAAGATGTGTGTAAGCATGATGAAAGAACAGATATTAGTCCAGGTCTCACTGTGATTTCCTTGTATTGGTTTTATTATTGTCCTGGAGAAGAAAATTCACCACATTTTTTTGTATTATTGTACTAATGCATTTTTTTTTATTATTGTACTAATGCAGATTCTGGACTGACTGCTGCTCCTTCTAATGCCCACCTCCAGTCAGTTTGTGCAGCAGCCAGGACTGTGTGGCAATTTTATAGTACAAGTCTTTACTAATTTGATTTTCAGTTTAGATCCTTGTTACCTCAGAGGAATAATGTGATCACTTGTTTCACCCTTACTGATGAGCCTGGTTCTCTAAAATGGGAGGAGGGACCCCTCTCTGCAGCTTAAACCAGAAGTTTACTGGTATGTGAACAGCAACATGCACTAAAGGTCAAACCAAATCCTAGTTCTTGTGAGTACTGTCTTGGGTATTTCTCCTACCCAAGCAACAGTGAGCACAACCAGAAATGTAGTCCAAAAGGCTGAGTGCAAAAGGCTGTGTGCAGGCTCTTTCAGCCTGAGAGGCTGACAATTCATTTGGGCAAGTTCTGAAGTTAATGGTATAACCAGAATAGCAGAGACATATTTGAACAGATCCTTTAAGCACAAGAAACCAGGCTGATGTTGTGATCACAAGCTGAAGAGAAATTGCAGTCATTTTAAAATCCATTTATATTTTAATTTGAGCTAGGAATAAATACTTTTTTTAGATGCTTCAGAGAATAATGATGAATCAGGTTCAGACTGAGGTTCCCTTACTCCCTTGCTGCTTTAGCAATACAAATAATCAAAAGGGTAATATTGCTCTAGGTGTGTCAGACGAGGTGATGATTTCTCAGCTGTACAGTTTGATGCCATCCTAAGATCTGAAATACAGTGGTCCCCTGGATTTCTCTTGTCTGTCCAGTGTCATTCAGCATCATATAATTTATTTTGGCTATGCCTGAAGCTTGCACGCACATTACTTTAAAGTCTTTATGTGTTTGTTTTCCCCAGGGAATAGTTTTCCTCACTAATTTGTATACTGGGCAACCATGACAATATCCAGTTTCACTAATTCAGGCTGGCATGCCATCTGCACTATCTAAAGGTCAGTTCAAGTGTTGTAATTCCGTGGCTTCTTAATAAGCAGCATGGTGGTACGCTGGCTCCGTTCCCTGATAACAGTAGCGGCAATCTAAATCCTGTACCAAAAAAAGAAAAAAAAAGACATTTCTCGCCTGGAAGAAACCTATATGTCTTCTAGTTCAGGAGCTGTTCCTGCATTTTTGGATGCTCAGTTTCATTGCTCTGAGAATTTTGCTTGCTGCTGATGCATGGAAGGCTTCCCAAACTCTCTTATCTGGATTATGACAGCTAACAGCGGCCCCTTGTGACCACGAGAACAATTTTTGGCACTCAGGGTCTCCTGAGCAGCACTGGTTAAACAGGCTCCCAAGCTGCTGCTGGATGGAAAACAAGATTTGCTCTGGAAGATGGCTCTTTTTGCTATTTGCAAGATCCACAGCTGAGTTAGGGGCAGTATGGGTCAGAGTGAAAAGGGAAAGGGATGGAAAGGGATTATGTCAATGCCAGACCAGCAGCTGTTCCCCACATGCTGAACTGCTCTGGAAAAGAGCCTAGAGGTAGAATTAGGGAAGTGAAATACCTAGAGGAGAGACTGAACTGGAGTTCTAGAGGGGAGAAATGTGAGCAGAAGTGTCATAGAATGGTTTGGTTTGGAAGGGAGCTTAAAGATCATCTAGTTCTAACCTCCCTTCCATGGGCAGGAAATCTTCCACTAGACTAGGTTACACAGAGCACCATCCAGGCTGTTTCTGGATACCTCCAGCCTCTCTGGGCGACCTGTTCCAGTGTATCACCACCCTCACAGTAAATTTCTTACTAATATCTAGTGTAATTCTATCCTCCTTCAAACTTACTTCCTTCTATGATTATCTAGTGTCACAGAGAAATGTTTTAGAAAGCAGTGACTGGCCAGCAGCAAGGGCTGCTTTGGGGTCCTGACCCCTCCAGGACCATGCACAGTTAGTGTCACACCTAGAACTGAACCCTTGAAAAATCTCCATGATTCCTGTTGGGCTCTTTTGTTGGTGGGTTTGCTGGTCCAGGAGTGTATTTTGTAGCACTTCTATATCAAAGGAAGATGGTGCTGGAGAAATGTTCCACCTTAGCAAGTGCAATAAGTATTTTTCCACATACTGAGTGTTTTGTGCTGTGTGAGATGCTTCTGAAATACTCAGGAGGAAGCAATAGCAATAGATCACAAAAGAAGTGGAATTTGAAAAGGTAGGAAGGTCTTTGGCCTTGAGTGCCAGTGTTAGGGTTGCCAGTGGTTTCCAAACCTGTGCTGTTAGTGCTGCTCCATTGCCCTGTGTGGCTGTTGTGTGTTGATCTGCATTTGTCACACCATTCCTTTGAATGAAAGTGGAGCTGAAATATAGAGATGTTGATAGATAAGATCTTATCGAGTCATAAATGTATCTAACATAGTAGTTATTTATCTTTAGTGTTTAGAATAGAAGGTATATTTGACTTTTTGCAAGTCACAATGAAAAGACACTTCACTGAGTTTGGATTAATTTCTACTATGTAGAAATAGAAATACTTAGAAGGAATATTAGGAGGAAGGAAACTCTTCCTTTTACCTATGACGTCCCCTGAAAGAGGAAGCAGACATAATTCAGTTTTATTTTATGCAGCCTCATAGTCCATATGCTTTTGAGAGACTGCATTACGAACTTCAGGCTGTAGTTTGATATCAAATTCACCTGGGTTTTTTGCCCATGTAATGTTTTATATTTAAAATTAGACAAAGGAGAGATAGCAGAAGGTGTGATTAGAGCCCTGAAGTACTAACAGAGGTTTTCAATTACAACCAATACTTTGCTGCCCATGACTTTCTTTTAAGATTTGACAGTGCAAATTAACACATTGAGGAAACTATGCCAGACTGCTCCAGCAGCAGTGTTTTATACTGGAGGAAATAACATTTCTTCAGCGCTGGGTTGCCTTTGCTTAAAAAAGCATAGAAGGAACTTCATTGTAGGACACAGCTGACAGCACTGCCATATAGTAAAAAAGATGAAGAGCAGTTTCAGAAACAGGGCAGTAAAAATAACTTCTCCTTCGTTCAGACACCAAACTGAAAACTTCCTTCAGTACAGCTGTATGAAAGCTCCTGTATCTTGCTGAAATGAACACTGGAAAAAGCCAACCCAAAACACCCTTGGGTCAAGTGAACTTCTAGTCCATCTTGAAAACATCTTGTTTCATTTATTTAACAAAGCAGTGGGAGATCAGAACTAAAATAATTCATAAAAATTAGGAGAAGACACTAGTACAACTCCTCCATACCTTTATTGACTGCTCCAAATTGCTAAAATGGTTTTCTTTTTTGTGGGAAATCTTGGTAAAAACCCTGTTTTACATAAAGGACACTTTCCCCCCACCTTTCCTTTTTTTTTTATAGAACTGGCTGCTGTGTAAAACTGTCTTTCAGGAAATACTAATCTGGTTATGTTTAGGCAGTAATTCTAATCTACTTTTTTTACCTGAACCTGAATTTCTGTCCCTGTTCCATAACTGGTTGACAGCAGAAATGAATAGCTTTTGTCCCCTGATGTTGATTATACTCCTAATGTCACAGTGCCTGTGGGAGATCTGCTTTTTTCTTAGATAAGACCAAGCTGTTTGGATGAATATTTTTGATAATGGTCATGTTGGCAGGTGCTCTTTTGTCTCTTATGTTTGGGAACAAAGAAAACATTAAAAGATTGTACAGACAATGTTCAAATGCCCATACTGGTGCCATGTGATATGATTCAGTTCTCATTTTACAAGCAGTGGACCACATTGATAGTTTAATAATCTCAATTTACCAGTCTCAATGGCTTGCTGCTGCTTCTGCTATTAGTGTATTCATTCTTTCCTAAAAGGATATGCATCTGTGAGAAGCTGCTACTTGGTTCATCTTGCTCAGTATCCTGTCTTTGCCAGTTTTTAGTCATGTGGTCCTGAAGAAGTTTTAGTTGGCTCTGGCTCTGAAGACCTGGGTGTAGGTACACAGTTTGTAGTGATTGGGAGTGAGGCTGGGCCCAGCCTCATCCCCAGTGGGTGCAGCTGTGAGCAGCAGGTGAGCAGCACTGACAGCAATGAGCCATGGAGTGCCCAGGTGTGCTGACAATCACCAAAGGGAACAGAGGGCACACATGTGCAGTGCATGAACATGAGGGTATAAAAGGCTGGGCTGAAGAACAAGAAAGAGTAGCTGCTTACACCTTTCTGAAGTGGTGTGATGTTACTCTGCATGGGCAGACACTTGAAGCCTTCTGAAATGGTATGGTGTTACTCTGTATGGATTGAAGCTTTCTGAACTTTTATAATACTCTGGGTATTGTGGCCATCTCAACTGTGATATATGCTGTGATACCTGGGTCTCTGATCCTTAAGTGATTTAGAATTGTTGAGCCAGTGCAATATTGACTTTGGTACTGTTTAGTCCTGTTCACTAATATCTTTTTATTATGTGATTTACATGTTAAGCCACTTGGAAAGCAGTGAAATGTCTCAACTTTTCCCACAGTGGACACAGACCTAGTGGGGAAGATATCTGCTAGTCTTGAATTCTTCAAGGTTCCTGTTACACCTTGATCTTCCACTAGTTTCATATTTATAGATTATCTGGCAGAACTTTCTGCTTTTAATGTATTTTAAAATAAACTTTAATTTTTGATGTCTGCAAATTGGTCCTTGCATGCTTCTGGATTATCTTACTTGCCAGAGTTTGCTCCTTCTTTTCCTCATTTTTGTATGATTTCTATCCACTGCAGTTCATAGCCTTCCTTGCTTTCCTGTTGTACTATGCCATTCTCCTTTTTGTCTTTCAGCTCTTGCTGAAATAAATGGCACAAGCTTGTTGATATGACCTCTTTGTACACTCTGTGCTCCCTTCTAAGAATTGCCTTTTTAGCTGCCTCTCTTGGCTTTTGTTAAAAAGTTTGTTCACTTCTGTCTTGTTTAGATGGTTTTGATCATGGCAGTTACAAGTTTTGGCTTTTGATGCTTCTTCAAAGATTCATTTTTAGACTCTTTTGTTAAATACTGTTTCTTGGTCAGTGTCAGTAATCATTGGGTTCATTTTTCAAGGTGCAAGTAAAAAAACCGATTTGGCTCTTAGAGGCTGACGGTGTGTTTTCTGCAGTGTAGGAGCTGCTGACAGGGCTGGAGGGTGTGGTACATTGTGTGGGTGGGCATGAAATAACCCCCCAGCTGGGAATGGGGAGACCATAGGGACCCTGCTGATCCTGAGTTAAGCTTGTGGTAAATGAACACTGCAAGGGAAATATGGAGAAATACAGCCTTAGTTTTGAATTATGCTGAGAAGTTCTGTTCAGAGGATTCCTTCTTAAATTTTTTTGTGTTCTTTGAGAAGCTGTGTGTGTCTGTTAATGGATATCAGCAGATCTAGCAATTCTCAGTTGCAAAGCCTACTTAAACACAGTATAGGAATGAAATATTTTTCAACTTTTTACACCAGTCTCTAGACGGACCTGTTCAATATACCCTTGTCGTAGTTTGACAGGCGAGGAGTTTGAGAAGTGAGGCAAAAGGTTTGCGTGTATCTGACAGTTGGCTGGGCCACTGAGAAGATGGACACACCTCTGTGAAAAACACATGTTAAAGATGAAAAAACCTGGGAACTTCTTCTTTCTTCCTTGGCCAGCAAGAAGGTAACTAGGTCTGGCCTGGCCTGTGTCTCGGCCAGGCCAGGGCTGGCCAGCCCTGCTGTGGGCCTGGGCACTCTTTCCTGGGGCCGCCTGCCCTCCCGCCCCTTCCCTCATCAGGAGAGGGGCATGCTGCAGGGCTGGATGGAGCCAGCCTTGCCGACGTCTGGCTGCTTCCTGCACAGCCGGGCCCGCCGGCCCTCACCCGGGAGCAGCCCTGGGCTGACCCTGGGGCCTTGCTCTGTGGAGCCTGCCCTAAACATTGGGGAGGGGAAGGGAGAGGCCCTGCTCAGCGTGCTGCTGCTGAATTCCGGCCTGGCTGATCTGATTTGAGCTGCTTCCCTCAGCCGCAGCTCTGGCTGTTGGGAACCCCCAGTCTGACACGTTAATCTTTTCAGTGCTTCAATCTTCTTCTGAGTGAGAAAAAAGAACAAGATGCAAGCATGTGAAGAAACAAAAGAGAGAACTACTTCTCTCTACTGACTATGATCTAAGTCCTAGATGGGAGGGATAAGAAGATGCCTGCTTGGGGCTGAAATCTTCTTATAAAGCTATAGAGAGACTCTTTTTCCTTATAACATGTGAGATTATGAGGAGATGAAAGTGTTCAAAATTGATGTTGAGCAAAAGTCTCTATGCTGATGTAAGCAGATGTGAAAGTAACTGTGATCTCATGAGAAGTTTGAACGGAGAGAGAGGATGAGTCCACTGCCCCAGGAGAAGAAGAGGCAGATCTCTGTTCCCAGGGATGAGGATGATTTTAGAGATAGATAATGACGACGTTTGCTTTTGAACTGTTCATTTTTAAAATAATATCCCATAAATTGACATGGCCTATCAACAAGTTGTGGGAAGGCTTGTAGAAATGAGAAGGACTTTATGATGGCAGATTTTCCTCTAGGCGGCTGCTAGTCGTGAGAGAGCCACGAGGGAACTGTGTTTCTTCCTCTTGTGGAGAAGTCTCCAGAACCTTAACAAGAGAGACTTCTCTCCCTGTTTGAACTGTAGAAAGACTATGTCAGAGGTGGTAAACTGACTGAAATTTTAGGTTTGTTTCTTTGCATTGTCAGTGTTCAAGAGAAGAGTGGTGGGGGGAGGAGAAGTAGTCTGAAGGGTTTGTTTTGATTCTTCCTACTTTTTTTTCCGCTTTTGGTTACTATCAATAAATTTTCTTTATATGCTTTTGAAGGACTGAGGAGGCTTAATTTTGAGTCTGCCTCACTCCCTCATAGTGTTAAAGTATTGATTGTGAGATTTTTAGGGTGGCAAATAGAAAATTCATGGCAGCAATAGTGATGCATATCACTATTCTAGTAGCCCTTTCAAGAAGGAAAATATTTTCATTTTAGGAAGGCTATTGAGGACAGCTTAGAAAGGTGTGCTATCTCCCCAATAAGACAGGATTTTAACTTGAGGAACACATCTTCACACCTAGCTCTTGGAAAAGCTTCCACACTGAGCAAGAATTAGCCTACACTGAATGAGAGGAAGCCTCAAGGCCATGAATTTAAGTGTCTAAAATACTTAAGACATGGTCTACTAAAAGACTTTGAAACCATTATTAGGATATACTTTCTTGGACTTAAAGCAAATCCTCTTTCTGCCTCAGCTGCTCTCTACTTTTAGTAGCTATCTTCCTCTGATTTTCAAAATGCCTCGCATTTTGCTTCTATGCATACCTGACTCTGAGCTGGTAAGTTCCTGTTGTTGTTGGCTGTGTGATTGTGTGGTTTTGGTGGTTTCTTTTTCCTGTAGTTGTTTTGTTGCTTTTGTTTTCTTGGGACATCTTTTGTCTTTCTTTTCTGTTGCCCAGGTTAGATAGCATTCTGGCTTCCTCAGCCTCCTCCAGCTCTTGAAGTGGGCAATTAGTGAAAGATGTGGATTTAAACACTTTAGGTGTCTAATCCAACTCAGCCAAAATGAACTTTGCTCTTCTGCTTTCTAGGTGTTTCTGAACAGCTATACTAAGTTTTTGATGGTGAGTTCTGTGAAATTTTAGTGGTACTGAACAGTGGCTTTAAACCAAAAGAAGCTCAATGCATACAGTCAGGCTCCAGTTGTTAGGCTAATTATATTTTTAGCCTTTTTCTCTGTGAGTTAGGTATTTTTTCCCCAATAAAAGTCAAAGCAGAAGTTTCTGTTACCTAAATGGCCATCATGAGGTATTGTTTAAACAGGAGGCCCTTGAACTTTTATGCTATGAATTACTGTCAGTGCTTCAAGTTTTCTAGAAAAAGATGAAGTTACAAAATAAACTTTTTGATGCAGCAGCATAATCTTTCCCTATGTATTTCTTCAAAGTTAAATTGAAGCTCTGAAAGCAATTCATCTTGCTTAGCATGTTTTCCAATTGGGACCCTGGGGATTAAGGATAGAATGACTCATTCACATAATTGGGCTTCTCAATGTTTTTTCTTCACATTGAAGGTTTCAACTCAAAGCATGTAAGAATATAAGAAATTGAGAGATGACCATCTGCAGCAAAAAGTCTAGAAAGACATATGGCTCAGCTTTGATAGTGCTAAATGAAACTGTTTGCTCATGTTCTAAGGTCATGTTCCTACTGGTAGCCTTGACTCTGGGTGACTGCTTCCAGTGCCTAACTTGTTTGTGTGGGAAGTTTTAGATGTGTGTTACAGGTTTAGCAATGGATGTTGGGCATTGGTAATTAATAAGCTTTTGATTATCAGCAAGTTTCCCTCTTGCATAAGGGGAAATAATTGTAATTATCTTAAACTTTTTTTTTTTCTGTAAGATCAAAGCAAAGATCCCATTTACCTGCTTTGCAACTGGACTGGCTATTGCACTCTGCTTCTCTGATTTTAATTTGACCCCAGTGCAGCTGTGGAAGAATGAGTAATGCTGCCAAAATTTATGTCTGCTTCAGCATGCTTGGTTTAATGGGGACTTCACCTATTTAGTATTTTTATGAAGGCTTGTGTGGGCTTGAAAGCCATTTAAGGCTAAAAATTGGCAAGAGCTATGAAAAGAAAATGAGGCACCCACCTCCTGGTTGTCTGATGTGTGTGGAGTGTGTGCAGAGCTTCCAGTGAAACGAGTAGACTCCTTGTGTGGAGCCTGCGGGTACCTTGGTATGGATGTTCACAGCTGATGTGTGCAGAGCTGTGATCCAGACAGTGCTTGTGAATCATAGAATGGTAGGGTTGGAAGACACCTAAAAAATCATCTAGTTACAAGCCCTTGCCATGGGTTGGGATGCTTTACACTAGACCAGGTTGCTCAGAGCCCATCCAGTCTGGCTTTGAACACATCCAGACATGGGGCATCCACAACTTCTCTAGGCAACCCCTTTGAGTCTGTTATCATCCTCACAGTAGGAAAAAAAAAAGTTTTATAATAATTCATCTAAATCTGCTCTCTTTCAGTTTGAAGCCATTCCCTCTTCTCCTGTCACTAGAGGATCTTGTAAACAGTCTCTCTCCATCTTCCTTGTAGGCCCCCTTCAGGTACTGGAAGGCCACAATTAGGTCACCCCAAAGCCTTTTCTTTTACAGGTTAAACAATCCCAATTCTCTCAGCCTTTTCTCATAGAAGAGGTGCTCCATACCTCTGATCAACTTGGTGGCCTCCTCTGGACTTGCCCCAACAGGTCCTTCATGTGTTTTGGACCCCAGAGCTGGACACAGGGAGGGTCTCAGCAGAGCAGAGGGGCAGAATGCCCTCCCTCACCCTGCTGCCCACACTGCTTTGGATGCAGCCCAGGACCTGTTTAGCTTCCTAGGCTTCAAGTGCATACATGGATGGCTCATGTCCAGCTTCTTATCCACCAGCACCCCCATGTCCTTCTTGCCAGGGCTTCTCTGGATATGTTCATCCCCACCCAGCCTGTGTGGATACAGGGGGTGGCACCAGCTGAGATGCAGCACCTTGAACTTGGCCTTGTTAAACCTCATGAAATTCCCATGGTCCCACTTCTGGAGCTTGTCCAGGTCCCTCTGGATGGCATCCCATCTTTCAGGTATGTCAACAGCACCACTCAGCTTGGGGTCATCTGCAAATTTGCTGAGAGTGCACTTGGTCCCTTCATCCATGTCATGAAGATATTAAATTAATAGTATTTTAAAAATATATTAATAATTATTTAAATATTAAGTATTATTAAATGTTAAGTATTACATTATTATTTCTTAACTATTAAATAGCACTGGTCCCAGTATGGACCCTGAGGGACACCACTTCTGATGTCCATCATGACTCTGAGCTGTTGACCACTACCCTCTGGATGTGATCATCCAACCAATTCCTTATCCAATGTAGAGAGAGAGATTTTGTGGGGAACCCTGTCAAAGGCTTTACAGAAGTCCAGATAAATGACATCTGTAGCTCTTGCCCTGTCCATTGACATAGTCAGTCCAGCACAGAAGGATGAAGAAAAGGCTGAGTTACTCAACAGCTTTTTTGCCTCAGTCTTCAATGAAAACCTCTTTTCTTACAACTCTCAAGAGGATGGACAGCAGGATGGGGACTGGAGGAGAAAAGCCCCTCCAACCGTAAGAAAAAATCAAGTTCATGACCTTCTGAGTAACCTGAATGTATGTACGCCCATGGGACCCAATGAGGTACGTTCCAGAATCCTGAGGGAATTGGCTGATGTAGTTGCCAAGGCACTCTCCATGATATTTAAAAAGTCAAAGCAGTCACGTGAAGTTCCAGATGACCAGAAAAAGGGAAACAATAGTGCCCATCTTTAGAAAGGGTAGAAAGAAGGACCCTGGGAATCACCAACCTGTCAGCCTCACCTCTGTGTCTGGGAAGGTTGTGGAAGAGATTTTCATAGAAGCTGTGCTAAAGGCACAGGGAGGTAATTCAGGCAATCAGCATGGCTTCTTCAGGGGCAAAGCTGAGTCAGGAGTCATGGGAAGCACTTTGTGAACTGCACTTATTCAGCAATGATCTGTCTGCAGACAGGTGTCAGTCATGACTCTCTCATACAACACAAACTAATTCTTGCAGCTGTCTTCCTTCAAGGGCTTTGCAGGTAATTCAAGGTGGAAATAGAGCATTTCTTCTTACCCCTGGACTTCAAAATGGAGGTTGCAGTTAGAGACAGATTTCCTACCTTCTTTGGCTTGAGTGGATTCAGATTTTTACCCCTTGGGCAGTGCAAGAACTCTCCTTAGATGTGGTTTCTTTGGACAGTACTTTTTTCATGGAGGCCAGGGGTAGAAAGGGAACAGTGGAAAAACGATCCGAGTAAATATCCTTGGAAAAGGGGCCCAAATCTGGTACTCTGGTCATGTTCCTTCTACTAAGCATATATGCCTGCATCCTAGAGTTCTCAGACCAGGTGTGTTAAATATTGAATAAAAAGTTTCACAGGGTTGTCTGTTGTTCTTTCTGCCTCAATTATTACTCTTAATGAGGTAGAATTGCGGTTTGTTCTCTGCTTCAAGGCTAAGTGACATTTCATTTACTCAAATCATAGAATGGACAAAGTGGCAATGAGCTTGACTCAAATCTGCTCAATAAAACTTTAAATTCTACTAGCTCATAAGTATTTTAAAATAGGAAAAAAAACATCCCTTCCAGGAGGGCCTTAACTACAGTTCAGCAAAGGGCCAGTAAGATGATTAAGAGACTGGAGCTGCTTTCATATGGGAGGCTGAGAGAACTGAGGCCGATCAATCTGGGGAAAAAAAGAAGGCTCAGTGGGGAACTTGATGATGTCCATAAATACCTGATGTGAAGCAGTAAAGACAGAGAGAGGCTCTTCTCAGAGGTGCCCTTTGGAATGGGCACAAATTGAAACATAAACATCTCAACATAAACCTCTTGCTGTGACAACATGAGGACAGATGAACACTGGAATAGTGAATGTGACTTCACTGAAATTCCTTATTTTAAAATGTTTGCCTTGTAAAATAAATCACATGATCAATGTTTTTGAATGTGCTGGACTACTGTTGAGTTGAGCAGCAATGCTCTGCTGTATCAGTTTTAATTGGGTTTAAAATGTCACCAGCTTCATCTGGTGCATTGCTGTAGCTCTGTGTGGGGAAAATAGGTTTGATTGCACTTACTGGACCTGAATTAGGCAATAAGAACTCCCCACAAAGGGGGCATTTATCCAACATGTCCTTGCTTTACACACCAACAGCAAAGCTGTTGAAAGCTGTGGAGTTGAAAATGCCTGCTATTTCCACAAATGAGTGTTATGATGCAGCCTTGTTTTCTGATGTGAAGTATAACCTTGGTGTTGCATGTTGCCTAGCAGCACAAGTCTTGTGAAGAGGAAAAAAAATACATATATATGTATTCTGATACTTTCAACAAAGCATTCTCTTACACCTACATGGAATTTCATTGCAGAATAATGAGACATTGTTCCTTTTCAGTTTGTTCTGTGTTAGCCTTCAGTTCACAGTACTACAAATAAAAGTATATTTAAGTGTTGACATCCCTGTCCTTCATACCTCTCAATTTTAAAAATCTGTCTTCAGGCTCTTCTTCTGTAAATGAGTAACTTTAGGAAAGGCATTTGTAGGGCAGGGTTTCATCTTTTCTGGGAATCCTTATCAACTGAGAAATTATGCAAATTCGTGTAGCATCTTCCTCTTGCTGACTCCTCATTCCTACTAAGTAGGAGATATTAAGGAATCTTGAGCTTAACCTTCTTCGCTCAAGCTGGACCTTAAGCAGTGATGTGAGCTACTACAGCCTCTGCTCACAGTCCTGTAAGATTCTTCTAAAGCTGCTAATTAGGAAAATTCTAACAGTCTGATGTACAAAAAGTTATCAGGGTGAATATTGCAGTGCACAGCCAGAATGTAGGTTTAAACCTATTGATTTTTTAGTCTTTTTACATAAGTAATGAGATTCTTAACCTGCATATGGGCAAGTTAACACAGGAATATCAGTGCTTGGCTGTGTCCTGTAATCCACCCAATTTCCATTATACAGCTGCCAAGCTGGGAGTTGTTCCATTTTGTATATAAATAGCATTCCAAATACAGTAGCCTGTTCCCTTAGATGGTAGAAGGCTGAGGCTTAGTTCTCATGATGGAGAGACTCTAATATTGCATATTTCTAGGCTACAGAACTTTATGACAGTAGGAACAAAATGGAGGGAGCTGAAAGGGTTCCAGGCTATATTAAAAATTCACTAATGTGCCAAGAAATCTGTTCTGAACTTAAAAAGCAACCCTCAAGCAAGAGGCAGAAGACAGTTACATTATTCCTTTAGCTTACCATCAGGCCAAATTTATGCTAGAGAACTCTCTTAAAGGCTTTGTTCTTTTCTAGTCAGAAAAGCAGCTGGATAATACACAGGAAAACTGTATTCCACCTTTACTTCTTCAAGGCACACTTCTAGTGCGAACTTAGTGTAAGAAATTGCAATTGAAATATAACTGCAGGAAACCACCAACTATTTAGCACAAAGTCAGACAATGGCACAGCCATTTCAGCATGAAGGTACACAATTAAGGGGTAACTAGTCATGAAAGTAAGTATTCGGGTGATAAAAGAGGGGAGAAACTGCTTTAAAGATCTTAGGGATTTTTTTTGAATGTATTTTTGTGACTTGAGAAAAAAAAATTCAGCAATTTACATAGCTGATATGGTATGTTCAAAGAAAAATGCAAACTACCGAGAAGGCTACTGCAGTTTGATACCCATCAATCTTTATTCACACTGGCCCGATTACTTTTAAAAACACCATTAAGCAGACACACACTGCCATCTCGTGAGCATCTCTAACACAGCTGCAGGCTGATTTCGGAGGAGAGGAAAACGAGCTGCTTGGAGCAAGTAACTTAATACAGTACAAAACATATACAGACTTAAAAAATGCTGCACGGAATGCTTTGTCAATGGTATATTATATAATAGAGATACACAGAGCAAAGCTAAAGTATTTTATTAATAATTTATTGTCAGTAAGAAAGACTGGCTAATGGTAATTTTCAGTAAAAACCTTTACAAGACCATTGGATCACAAATATACAGACACTATAAAAACTGTGTCATGGTGGTTTTGGTTCTAAACTGGTATGCAGAGGGTCCCCAACACACTTTCCAAGAAGGGAAAAAAATGTTTACAGTTCTAAAATACAGCAACCCATTTAAGACATTTCCATATAGCTGACCCAGAAAAATATCAGACCTAATGTATGTACAATTGAAATTGTGTGACTATGTTGCATGTTTTACAATGAAATGTCAAACCTTAGTTTTCAGGGGAATACATACAGCGATGCCCTGATTATAATAAGTCAGGGTGCTCATTTTTAATGGCACACTAACGCCACTAGTTTCAGTGGAAAACAAATTCACAAAATATCTACAAAATCTAGTCAAAACTATTAAAATCAAAACTGTACATAAAATTTACAAAAAATAGGAGAAAATTAATTGCATTAGAACTATATAAATATATGCATCATGCTAACATGGAGAAGTGGTATGTGATTTTTTTAAACACAGAACAATGAAAGTACATAAAGGATGTTCAGAAATGGCACAGCCAATGGAAATCTTAGAACTTTCCAAATACAGTAGGTCAGGAAATGGAAAGAGGTTCATTTAGTGAAATGAACTGCATGATCCAGTACTGCCATGCCAGTTTAGCTCACTGAAACAAAAGCATTCAACGTGGCTGGGAAAAAAAAAAAGATAAAAAAGCTCTTGAAAATTGTTCTAGATTTGATAAAGTTCATTAGAGTCCAGGCACTTTTGTTTAGTGTGTCAGACTTCTGTATGTTGCTGGGAATCAAGCGGAGGAATTTTCACATCTTCGAAGTGACCATCGTCTCCACTCTCATAGTCACTCATCATGACTTCAGACTCCATTTCGCAGCATGCCGACACATCCGAGCAGGAGGCTGTGGAAGCATATACAGACATGGACATGTTGTCTACAGTGGGTGCTTCAAAGTCCTGACTGAACCCCAGTGAGTAGGGAGCGTACGGTTCTCTGTAGCTGCCGCCACCGCCGCCGCCACTGGGGGTAGTCTGAGGTTCTGACATGTCTGCAGGGTAATGATGGGGAAGGTACTGATTAAGGTTAAATCTCTGCCTGCTCCTTGTAGAAGAACCCAAGCTACCTACGGCTGGCATGTCTCTGGGTGGCTGTATTGACTCAAACTGGTCGCTGTATTCAGGTGGCAATGGTGGAAGCTCATCAGGTGCAGGGAAATCATCAGGTGGAGGTGGAAAATCACTTTCTATGTCATAACCACCAGGGTAATAGTCTGTATCGATGGCATGTGGATCTGTGTAGAGGGGAGCTGACTCCTCAACCACTTCATAATTTGGATACTCTTGGATACCTGGCAACTGAACACTTGGCATCCAATCTGATGTATCCCAGTGATAACCTGAAAAGTTAATTTAAAAAAAATAGTATTACTATTTTGTATTCAAGTCAGTCTGAACTGAGAAATCAACACATGTATTAAGACAATGCAATCACTGTGATTAGGACGCTACTTGTTAATCAGCAGTTTGCCCTGGTTGCACAAAAGACATTCAACACAACTTTACTTTATGCCATGCATGAGATAGTGCATCATTCACACTTGAACTTTTACATTTTCTCAGATGTCACATCTAACATGGGAAGAGCTGTAGGCACCTATGGAATGTGCTGTCACAATACACAGTTTTTCAGTGGATAGCAAAGAATCAACATCCTACCTGGTGCAGCTAAATACTTAATTGTTGCTGAGTAATTAGTTAGGGTGATAACAACAGCCTATTTTTCTTATGAATATATTTAACATATATAACCCGCGACTTTCTTACATAAAAGAAGCAATTTCTATTTGGTAAAGTATTTCAGATCATTTAAAGTGACTTTGCTGCTCAAGCACATTATAAAGTTAGTTTCACAAAATGCTGTTAGCTCTACAGGAACACCTCTGATAAAAATCTTTCGTTATTAGTAAAGACATTCCACATTCAACTACAAGAACAAAACAGGAAAATCAAGCTTAATCATGCAGAAATGACTGGAATTGATCCTCTCTTGCAAATCCCTTTGAATAAGTTTGTGTTTGTCTGCTGGAAACTAGATGTAAGCCTAAACTAACTAAAAGCCAATAATTTCTCTCATCTGAACACCAATAAGAAAGATACACTGGTGTAATATAGTGCAAATCTAGTAAAGAGAAAATCACTGCACACAAATGCACAGCAAGCAACTGATAGTAAGTCTGTGTTAAAACCAAATATTAACAGAAATTTTGGTGAACATCAATGAACTGCATGCAGAAGTCACCTCTTGAATTGCTGAGGTCAGGAACAGCAAAAGATTCTTTAGGTGGCAGAATAAGAAAAAGGAGAAAACATCTGTAGTTAGGAATCAAATAGTAGAACCAATATGAAGACAAACAATGACTAGTCACTATGACATTCACGCTGGTTTTGTCCAGTTTAATTAGCAATGCTAAAGGTTTTTTTAAAATTTTCTCCTGGCCTCCTTATTTGTAAAGGCTTGAACTGTAGGACAACTACTGAATTAATGTACAGCCCATCTGGGACATAGCTGTCTAGTGGTAAAATCTGCAGTCTGGAGTTTACTGAAGTCCTTGTATCAGTATATGCAGGACTTCTGCTTCCCAGGGTAACAGGACTTGATCTGATTTCTTTCCTTGTATCTACCCTTGTGTTTTCTATTGGCACTTACACTTTGAAGTATCTCTCGAGTACCAAGGTAACTCCTCCTTTAGTATCTGGCTTCCATACCTAAAGCACTGGGAAACCTGTCTCCCTTTGTACAGCAATTCCAACAACTCATGCTCAGCAGAGAACTGCCCTGACAAATATTAAACCTTTCTCTCTTCAGGAATCTATATTCCCTATAAAAGTCTCTAAGGATGAGTGATGCCTATCCTAATGGCAGAATTTTCTCTTAAGAATTCATACTTTCATCTGTTGGAAGACTGAAGGGACAGAAGTTGACTCTTCGGCGAGAAGTTCCTATTTTTTTAAGCTTGCCTAGCCCAGACAAGAAAAATACTGTTCAACTAATGGAGATGTCAGTCTGAGCTGTGAGACACTTAAAACATCTCTGGCCTCAACTCCAGGAGAAAGTTCTATCATTAGTCTGCTTAGAAGACAACATTCTTTATTTTTCTTGGGAAACTGGGTGCAAAACTAAAGCCAATAGGCTTTATGATTTAGAGCACTTTCACCAAGGAATGGAGAGATCTTGGTTTTCCTCTTCTTCTGTGGCAAAGACCCTTGAACATAAATGACAGAAACACAAACTAGAACTGGATGTGCCCATCTTTCTGTGACAATCTGCTAGATTGGAGCTGCATTTTCTCTTGCACCCAGCATTGCTGATTTGCATCAAGCTACAACGTGAGGAGCAGTGCAGGGAATATAGGCCTAAAACTGTCCTATGATGAGATTAGCTACAGTTCATGCTTCCAGGATGCCTGTTGGACAGAAACATTTGGGGAGACTAAAGGTAAGGACCATCTGTTCCAGAACATGACCTTGCTGCGTCTTGAGTAAGGATCTCTGGTGCTTGAACTGACACCCTCCCTAAGGATGCTCCAAAGCAGAACTCCTTACCAAAAATGCTTGGAAAGAAAAAATTCTTATTAAGAGCAGAAACTCTCAAATGTTAAGAAGCAGCTGGAGTAGGACATATTTAATCTCTCTACAACTGCAATGCATATAATGTTAGTATTTATCTTATGGTGATACGAAAACACCAAGCAATATTTTTATCTTTGACTTGAGAACTATATCTGTAATTTTTAGATTCTACCAATTAAAATCTTAGAGAAGATCTGAATCAGTTACCAGATATTTCCCCTGGTAGATGTGGCCTCTTTTAGTCTTGTAATTCTCCCATTCCCAAGTACTGTGCATTGCAATTTTTCTGCACTGAGGACTATCATCTATAGGTATACATTAATGAAATGGCACCCCCATTAATGAAATACTCTCAAGTAATTTGAAGTCCTTGTGCTTGCCTACTTTCTTTTGTGTGTGTGCATAAATTAAAAAGGGTGTACTTCAGATAACAAACCAAAGTGAAACTTTAGCTACTACAATAGATTTTATGTTCTTAAAATGCCTTCATTTTAAGTAGGACTTAGTAAAAAACATTGTTTCCTAGTTTGTATCTAGAAATAGGAAGCATAGGCTGGATGTTATTTCAGAAGAAACCTCTGCAAATTCATGGTCATGGAGTGAATCATTTGCCTTTTACTGGAACTTAAAGTACCATTTAGTCAATTAAAACAATAGTTAGCATTTGTATAGACTCACTGGCACTTTTATTACTACTATTATTTTGTAAAGAGTTTATGTTTCCCAGAGTGGTTAGTTCTTAAATGTTAGCAGAAATGAAATAAGATACCATTGAAAATGCCTACCTTGCCTCTTTCTAACTTCCAAATAAATACTACACAACACAAACACAAATATATATGTGTGTGCAAAGATACCCAAACATACATTTTAGGTACTGTTGTAAGGCTGCATAGTAACAGGCTAGTTAAACTGAAGAGGATGTGTATGGCTATATATATATATCTCAGCTGCAGACAAAAATAATTTTTTCTGCTTAAGAGACAGATTGATCTGAAGACCAAGGAAGTGAGTACTGATACAAAACCATTTTGATTGTGCTCAGCTGGACACGGTATCAACAGGTGCGGGTGGGAGAAGAAAAGGAATCAGAGGCTGCTGCTGTTTTATCTACAGTACTGCATGTATTTGCCTTTGATGTTGTCTCAATTCTGCTGGCAGCTTTAGTATGAATATTTTCAGAAGAGAGTAAGCACCAAGATCTTTTTATGCCAATCCTTTTTTTCCCCAAGAAAACACACTTTGATACCTGCTCTCAAGGCATCATCTACAGCATATGCAAGAAAATATTAACAGATATACAGTATAAATATATTTTTTGCTGTAACTTATCAGAAAGTCTAAGTAAATAATATTTTATAACTCGCATCTGCTTAGGACTACATTACTAGAAGACAATGTAAGAAGATAAACGTGCATTATGCTGCCAAAGCAGTAAATAAATATGAAAACATGTATATACCTTCTTTTTCCACCGAGTCAACAACAGCATTGACAAGGTGTATTACAGTCACTACGGAAGCTTGTAAAAGGTATAAAAGGAGCAAATTAAAACAAACCTATAGTTAGTATCACTTTAAACAGCAGACAGATACACATAAAACCCCCCCATCAACACTGTGAAATTGCAGTTTGTTACTGTTTTATAGAGCAACATTATTGGTGTACATACACATTTACTCTCAATCTAGAGAGCAGTGGCATGTAATACATAAAACACATCTAAAGCTCAATTTTATTCTTGCTAAACATACAAAAGTACTTGTAACTACTCATGAAGTACATTTTGCATGAGCACAAGGCTGCTTAAGTTGTTTTAGAATTTCTGACATGTTGCCTAAATATACTCATTTGCATAATACTTTATCTACATAGCAACAAACTAGACTTTTTTAAAGGCTTGTGTTGCGTGAATTAAGGATTATTGCATTAGACTTCTCCTTTAAAAATGTAAACTATGTTGCCTCCCTACCAATGAAAGATATGGGAAAGAAATTTTCCCCGAAATGAACTAAAAGGATAGAATATGAAAAATACCTACTGAAAATTTCTGTTACTGATCTACTTAAGTTTTGTATGAAATAGAGATATCACAGGTATCACATACTTATTAAGAAAAAACAAACTTAAATGAATGTATTTTTTATGTCTTCTCTTTCTCTCAAGATAGTTTTGGAATGGAGAAGGATTTATTCTTATAGGGTAAAATGAAGTAAGCACATGCAACTTGTTTGCACAGCTCAGGGATTAAATAACAAGCTAATAAATTCTGAATCTACCAAAATGGAAGGAAAGAACAGTATCTATGATGCTACAGCTATTTCTCTTAAAATAATGTATTAATGAGTACTCAATACATGACAGGAAATGGGAAAAAGAATATACTAAACATATGAGATGGTGAGGAAGGGAGAACAACATGTACAACACGACACTTAAAACCACAGGAAAAAAAGCTGGAAGTTGGTATCAGGTCTACTGATAAAATGAGGAGGACTGCAGGCATACCATTTTACTTTCACCAATCATTAATCCAGACAGGGTTTTTTCATACTGTTAATAGCAAATCATTCTACTTCATGAAGAAGTAGAATGTTCTTTATTCCTAAGCTAAAGGAATTTCAAGGTTTTTTTTACCAGGCAGAGACAAAAGCAGAAAGTGGAATAAAGAGTCAAAGCACACCTTAACTTAGCAAATTAAGTTATGAGACATCTGTGGCTTTGTCCAATGGGTATGACATGTTTCTGAATACACAGATGCACTCATATCAACTATAAAAGCATCTGTCATCAGAATGGAGAAGACATCCAATTAATAATGATCAAACTCACAAGTATGTATGCTGATTATATTTTTTGATGGGCTTGAGGTGTGATCAAAATATTTGTACTTTTATATTGGCTTTTTTCAATGTATGAAATGTTTTTATGAATTCATTTCAATCATGGTGAAAGCCAAATATACTGTTCTACTATAACAAAATTCCTTTTTGTGCAGTTTCCTTCATTACTAAAGTAATCAAACTTACAAGCAGTCCCTTAAACTCTGCTCTCACTCAGAACTGATCTGATCCATATGGGAGCTGAGGTCGCAGCAAGAAAAAGAGAAGGAAACAAATGAAACTGTAACACCAGAAAGCTTTTTACTGAGAGCTGAACAGCAAAGTGAAAGTTATATTTGTGCAGAGGCCATTTTTTTTAATTCACTGTATTCTTGCATAAGGTGATAACTAAGGATAACCTAGAAGAGTTTACCAAATTCTAATACATTTTAAACACAAGGCTCTGAGCAACTTGAGCTGCATTTTCACTGTAATATTCTAACAGCGGAACGATTATATATAACTTTAAGGTAAAGTAATTAACGGTGTAGAGATAGGTAAAATATTTTAAAAAATTAACAGATTTGGGTATTAACATAAGTAAATATAAATATATATTAAATAAGCTACTATTTAATATATATTCAATATATGTAAATCCTATTGTTACTAAGAGATACAGATGCAAAGACAGAACAAATGAACATCAGCAGTGGTACAGAATGATTGCATTTTACATACCATTGTCATCACATGATTCAGACTGGAAGGAGCTGAGAGACTGGACCTCAGACATGCTTTCTCTCGCACTGTAAGGATGGGAATTCTTTTCATCCAGAGGCTTCTTAGAAAGGCAGGGGTCAAGATCTACTACTTTAGCTGAAAGAAAAATTTTCAAGTGAGACAATGAATAGATTCTAGGTTAAAGAATCAATACAAGTTAAAGTTGAGATCTGCACATTTTTACAAAACTTAGTAGAGCATGAAGGCTGATCAGAGACAAAACTCAGTAAAATCATAATGCCTTTGTACTCTAAGAGGTATAGACAGAGACTTTGTACTCATATTAAAATTGTACCAGCACACACAATTAACAGCTAAGTAAAAACTAAGAACATTTCTTACTGTCATAGTCAAAATCCCAGCTGGGTTTCTGTATTGAATCACTGTCTGAAGGTGAGTTGGAGGGAGGTGGAGGTGGCAAATTTGGTGCAACACTGCAAACAGCTACAGCTTTCCGGTGACCATGTACAGAATCTGGGTTAAAAGTGCTAAACTCAGGGTGCTCAGGGATAGCAGACCCTTCAAAAGAATTCCTGTCAAGATTGTTCCTGGAGTCGCTTGGAATGCTTGGAGTGTATGAAATGGGACGAACAGGAACCTGTGGCGGGATGTCAGAATAGATGTTCTTATTCAATTTTGCATCAAAACACGGTCTTTGCAAGAAGGCTGTCGTAGCTCCCAGCTGCTTGTCTTCAGGTTCTGGCTGGTGCTTCTTCTTTCTACCAACCACTTTGCGGCAAACAACAAAAATCACAACTAACAAGAAGATTCCTGCGATGAAAACAATAATCCCAATCACTTCTGCTAAGCTTATGTTCCAAGATGTTGAAACATATTTATTGAGAACAATGTCTGTGCAGTGTTTGCCTCCAAATCCACGACTACAGTTGCAGTGATAAGAACCATAAGTATTCTCACAAAGGGCACCGTTGAGACATGGGTTTTCTACGCATTCATCGACATCAGCCAGGCACCTATCAGAAACAGAGCACAGCAGTGATGTTTAGCTTACATCAGTTGTCTTTGTTGTAACCTTGTTCTCAACAATTTTAGATATATTTGTTATCAGGTACTGCACACTAACATGCATTTTGCTGTTTTACCAACATCCCAGATTTCAACCAGTTTGAACTGTTAATCTGTTAATTAATACTACTAAAATTCAATATATGTGGAACACTACCTACCTTTCTCCACGAAAGCCTGCTTCACACTCACAAACAGGTCCATCCAAACTGTCGATACACTTGCCACTGTTTTTGCAAGGATTGTCTTTGCAATATGGACCCAGTTGGCATCTGCAAGGGCAAAACAAACAAAACCAGCTGAACATTACCTTACTGCAAGCGAGTTTATAATGTGGGATTTAGAGCTGTAACATAGGGCCTGTTGTTAACTTCAGCTAGCTCCAGTGTGTCTCAAAGTCTGAGCTTTAAGTAGGAAATAGATAAAAAGGGAAACAGAGAAAGTGTTACAGTTGTATCCTGTTTTCTAAGGGGTTCATTGATACAATAAACCATACAAACATACCTTTGACCTGTGTATTGTCCTCGGCACTGGCAGATAAAATCATCACTGACTGGGATGCAAGTCCCACCATAAAGGCAGGGGTTGGAAGCACATGGGTTGACACTTACATCGCAGTGAGTTCCCATAAACAAAGGTGCACACTTGCAGTAGTAACCTGAAATCAAATACAGTCTTTTTGAAGTTGCACATGGCTTTACTGGATTTGAGATAAAATCCTCCCTGCCCACCTACTGATTTAAGATAAATTCCTTCCTACCCACCAACCCATTACAAGAGAGAAAGGATGGGAAAAAACAGATATGTTTTTATCGAAAGATGAGGCAAAGTGTAACAGTAAGGGTTTTCTTAAACATTTTTCTCACAAAACCCAAGTTGTCCCAATGATTCCAGAATTTTTAAAGAAAGACTCCAAAGTAGGCAGTTAAGAGGATGGACCTCAGATGTCAGCACTGAAGATTAAATCCCCACTTTGCCAGATGGGCTTTGTCTACTTCATACCCCAAGGAGTTGAATCTAGAAGGCACACACAGCCTTCCTACCTATTCAACAACTGACCTTCTACAACTCTGGGAAACCAAGAACTATGCATGAAGTTGTTTTGTCCTTCAAAGCAGAGAAGCTGAAAGGCAGTTTTGAAAACTAAAAGCAGAAGAATAAAGAGCAGCTTACCTCCATTTGACAGTGCATTGCAGATGCCTCCATTCTGACACGGGCTGCTTGAACAGCCATCTGTGGCAGTCAGTAAGCATCCAGGAGTGACATCTACAGATTCTTCCATGTGTGCATAGTTTCGTGGCTTGCTGTTTAGGGGCAGCTCTTGTCCATTTAGTACAATGGAATCCATACAGCCTCTGAAACCATTGCTAACCTGAGGACTTCTACCATGTCTTGTACCTTGCTGACGAATGTGACCACCAAAAAACACATGATTGTCTAGGTTTAGTGTTCTAAGTGTACCAGGAGCAGTACCAGATGCAGTATGCACCCTGTCCAGAACAAGTCGTGCATAGTTTCCATCCACTTCGAGAGATATGGAATGCCACTGGCCATCGTTTATCTGAGTGCTCTGAACAGAGACAATCCCAGGTCCACTGCCACAATCAAATTTATATTGCAGTCTTCCATGATGGATCTACAGAGAAAAGCCACAACATCAATAAATGGTTTGCACACTTAAAGAGTATAAAACATTGATGCCTATAAAAGTTTATGTTTGCTGGAGAGACAGGATGATGGTGGTGTTCATAAAAAGCAGTTTAATAACACCGTTTTCCAGTCACAGCAACCGTGATTTATTCTATATCGTTCTTTTAATTGAAACGTACACTTTGTATGTTTTGTTACTCCAGTAAAGCAGTCACAGATCATAATCAAAATATTACAATACTTTAATACCTTTCATCTTGTGCTTTAAGTAACTTTTCCTGAATGGACTTCAGTATTACAAGCAAATAAATTTAAAGCTGTTTAAAATATATGATTCATGAAGCTTTGTTTGTTTACACATGTAAAAATTTCTGTACAAGTCTGTCACTTGGATGTGTAACACACCCTACCTTTACGGCAATTTTCAATTATAACCATTCTACAGAGATATTATGACTCAATCTTTTAATCTGACACAAAAATAGTAAGAAGATGGTAGGAAGAAAGGAGGAGAGATGCACTAGGAGATTTTAATATACCTCTAAGATACTGTAGTCTGTTCCTCGAGCATACATAACAACTGCATGAGCAGAGTAAGTTCTGAGTCTCATTGTCAGCTTCATTTCCTCTTTGTTCTCATTTTCCATGAGACGGTATTTCACATAGCTGCTCCCAGTAAATGTCACAGCAGAGCCAGCTGATGCTTAGGAATACAGAAAAGCATAAAAAGTATTAGGAACAGGACTGGAATCAAATTTATATTTGGAAAGTAATATAGTTTTACACAGAGTTTTTTACAGTTAATTCCTTACCAGGACATTGTTCAGCTTTGCTGTCTTGGCAAACACAGGTGTATTTTCCTTCCTTTGGATCTCCTAAACATTCAGTACCTTCAGGACATGGGTTTCCTTCACACACACTGTTCACCAGGGGGCATTTCCCTTCTGCAAAACCAAATCCATTATTTCTTCTCTGTTGGTGGAGATGGTATTTTGTGAGAAGGGACTCTTAAGTACAGTAGCTGAAATTGTCCCAAATTATATTCCTAACTATCAGACAAGGAAATGATTAAGAGTTATGGGGCATGACTGGCACAAACTAGGCAAATAGCATATAGAGTGGCTAATGCTCATCCTTATCTTGATTACTCAATTCAGCTGGTAAAATTGGGAAACTGGTGTTGTGGTTTAAGGCTTACCATTAGAATCATTCACCACAAAATCCAACATTAAACATGGACAGAGTAGGTAGGGGAGAGCAAAGCATGTCTGTATTTGAGACAGAAAAGGAACGGGCTTTAAATATTTACTTCATATGTGCAAGTTCACCCAGCAAGGTTAAGTCTTGATTTTAAAAAGCAATGTTGTTTTCCTCAGAGATAAAGATAAATTAATCTTCTGTCAGAAATCTTTATACTTATATGTATTTTAATGAATATTTATTTCCCACATTACCCTCTAATTCCCAAACCAGTATGGAAACTGTGTGGGCTACTCCTCTAAGCAGAAACAAGGAAGTATTCAGGTACTTTGCAGGAACTTACTTTTGTGCACACAAGACTGAAAATGGCCATCAATATAGGATAGGCAACAACAACAAAAAATTAACTTCTTCCATAAAATAGAAAATGAAGGGGTAGCTATAAAAAATAAATATCTGCTCCCATAAGCTTGTATTATGTAAACTCTTGAAATGATGTATTGAGATAAAAAAGAATTACTCTTTCCTACAAATAAAATTAGGCAAATACTAACATTCCTAATCTTGTCCTGTAATATAAATTTCCATCTGTGGATTACTGCTTTTTAAAACCAGAACAGTCTTTTCAAGGATTCTGTTTCCCTTACTGGGTTTCTTACCTTTACAAAGACAAACTGCTGTTCTGTGATGACGGGGAGTGACGAAGCTCAACCTGGCTGTGCTGTGGGTTGACATGATGTTCTCATCCACTGTTATTTTTTCTTCACAAAATTTCAGAGGACAATCTAGGCCTGCGCAGAGCTTATGAAACACATCAATTATCCGGACACCTAAAATCTCCTCTAGGTCAGGCACAGAAGAGTTTATCTTGTGGAGCAAAATTCTCATTGGGTGGTGAGAGCTACCAGACTTTTCAACATTCAGGAGGACATCCAGATTAGAAGGAGGATCAGAAGGCTGCAGACTAACAATCTGGATGTCATTTCTCCTCACGCCCAAGATGTTTCTTAATGCTCTCTGGAAATTGCGCCAGTAATCACCAATGAATTCTTCAGGGGAGAGGTTTGCAAAGCGTATTGCGATACTGTGATTTAATACATCTTGTGTGATTTGTCTGATGTGTACAGTAATATCAGCTGCAGCTGTAAATTTTCCATCTGTAACAGTGACATTTAGGAGGTACTGTCCTACATCTAACCTTTTGTGTGCTATTAGTTTGCCACCAGTACTGGAAACAGAGAACAGAGATTCCATTTTGGGGTCCAGACTGTATGTCAAGGTATCATAAACATCTTGATCGGTTGCATGAATTTTTCCAATGACACCACCTGAGTATTCTTCCCCAAAGGCTGTGATAAAGATTTCCAGAGGCAGTATTGCTGGAGAATAAATGCTTTCCTCAATAATTCTAATATCAATGTAAGTCAAAGATGACAACGGTGGTTTTCCATTATCTGCCACCTAAAGGAAAGATGAGGACAGATTTACATTTTTGCTTTATATCAAATTCTGTTGTAGGTATGTATATGCATACAGTAGAGCTGTATTTTTGTACCAAAAACCCTCACCAAAAAGTCCTATAGGAAAATGCTTTACGTAAATTCCGTAACACAATTCCTAACATAAAAGTTAACACTGAAAATTTAAAAAGCTTACATAAGCAGGCACACAAACATGTTTTCACTTCTCCCAAGATTAAAAGCCTACAGTGCTCTCATTACCTGAAAATGCCAGGAAGCTATTAACACTGGTAGCAAATACAGAGGAAATGCACAGTAGCTGATTTCAGACAGCAGATGGTGCTTGAAGCTTTTTTGTATCAAGCATGGAAACACATTACAAACTTGAAATGAGTCATGCACTAGATATGTACAACATGCTTCACTACAATCAGGAGGTAGTCTGGAAGACAAACTAAATACACTGTGCCAAACAGTGTACTTCAAAAGGCAAAAAAAATGCTTGCAGAAAGTTACAAAGTTGCCTTTCATGATTTTTGGTCACAGAGAGGGGGAAAAAGAGGTGGGTACCTGTAGTGCTATTTGCTTCAGACAGTTAATCAGCTATCTAGCTGTATCAGCCTAATTCAATTTTAAAGCCTTTTTGAACACCCTATTCTCCACTCCTTTTGGACAAGATACACTGTTGTTGTATGAAGACAGTACAAGAAAAAGAGTGGAAAAGTGAGTAAAGAGCATTCCCTTGGGTTCACTTTTCTCTTTCTATTTCTTACCTCTTGTTTCCCATCTACCTTTTTCCAGAACTCTCTCCCAGTTACTGAAAGTGACACTGAAGAAATAGTTAAAGAAGAATTGGAGACATGTGAAGGTACAGAAGGGATATACAGGGCTCAGAAAGTAAAATATATTCTGCATTGTTTAGAAGATTTTGCAATAATTTTACAGAGTACACTTTGAAGATCTACACAGAGAGGCTGCTTTTGATTTTTATATACAAATTTAAGCAAAGACGAGTAACTCCAGGCACAGGATTATCTATGGATGGGCACATAAACGTGGCATTTAAAAGGTAAAGTGTGTCTCCTGGAACTACATGTCTTCATCTGTTCCTGTTTATCCAAAAGACAGGCATGGCTAGAAACTTGTCCTCCAGTTACCGAAATAAATAACGAGAGCTTTAGCTCAAGTTGGCAAAGTTTTGTTTTGCCTAGATCTCTGCCTGGAAACGAGACAAGGTAAGCAGTTTAGTTACAGAAGAAATGCCCAAGAGAAACAAGAAAAGGGTCAAAACAAACAGACAAGCAAAATTATAACAAATAGACAGCAAGTAGGAAAGAAGAGCCCCAGAAGAAATTTTCAATAGTGCAGATATTTAAAAATGTACTGTGGTTTTAAACTGGAGACTTCAGAGTGTGGCACAAAGAACTGCACGACTCATAGCTGAAGATTTCGCACACTAATGCTGTGAGACATTTGTTAATGGATAATCTATTTCCTTTGGAGAGAGCACAAGCAAATACGAGTGGCATGCCCATACAAGGTGACCATTATAAAAAATCCTTATTTCTATTAAAATGACAAAAGTAAAGTCTTTTGGAGGTAGTGAGTGTGTAGAGTGCATATGGGGAAAGTCTGTGTAGTTTTAGTGTGGGTTTTTTTTTTTGGTTATGAGTTTTTTCAAATGAAAGTATGCCTGTACATTAAAAACACCACTGCCTCAGCAATCCATTCAGAGAGCAACTAAGGTGAGAGCTGTCAATACTGAAAAGCACACCAGTAAAGTTCAGTTAAAAACTGAAAATGGGTATCAAGAGATCATACACAGCCATTAACATGTGATTTGCAAGATCAAAATGCAAACCTGAGAAAATGCTATCCTACAGACTTTAAAAAATATTATTTTAAATGAACAGTGAAAGAATATTCAGCCATGGCTTAATTTTGTGTGCATCATTGGAACTGGAGTCTTGTGATAGGGAAATGCTAGTTTTAGTCTTGGATGCCTTCATGCCCATGGATTGTAAGATAATGGAAATAATAGCAGTATGTCTATTGAAAAAAAGCTAGCAAAGTGTAAAATGGCAAATGGCAATTAAAAGACAGTCATATATTTCAAGAATCTGGTCTTAGAAACTTAGAAATCAACAGATTAGACAGCTCCAAAATACTGAGATTGGGTAGTACAGCACACAGAAAGAGGCAGATTAGTACAGTCTGCTTTAATGATTTACAGTCTCTGAGAAGTTTTGTTCTAAGTGAGTACATTTGTTTTAAGACACTTGTTTAGCTACTGGATGCCATTAAAACAGCCCATATTTATTCCCTAATAAAAAGGCACTTTTCAGCTGCTATGCTGAAGACAAGATAGCTGAAGTACTGACAGGTTGTTTACAAGCAGACTAGAGACCAGAAAGTGGCTTAGAAACGAAAGAATTGCAAGATTCCACCCAGAGAAAGATGTTAGACAGGCATATCACGCTTAAGAAAAGCTAGGCACATGAGGAAAGGCCAAAGGTGCAGCTAAATCATGAAATGTGACAAAGTCAGTGTAACAATCTATCCAGAACAAATATAACTGCCTGTACATGCATTTATAGAAATACATTTAAAAAGCAAAATAAATAGAAATTAGTTACTGTTTAGAGAAGACTTAAAAGTAAAAACAGATGAATCTTGCTCTACACTGATGCCACATACAGGAAAAACATCCATAAACAAAAAAGGTGACTTTGGGGGAATTGGCATATCACTGCTGAAGAAAAACAGCAGGAATGATATACCTGCACCCATTTTCATCCCAATTCTTAAACCCTAAACTAAACTACACTTAAATGAAATGATAGCTGCCTTATACTGATGGTTCCTGGTTACTAACCAAGTCATTTCAGTGACTCAAACATCAAATTACAATATCTGTGTGAATTTTTTCTTCTTTTCCCAAAGAAAACAGTTTGTGTAAATATGTCACAACTATCCCAATGTGGAAAGAATTCAGCATACACTTTTATAAACAGTATTACTCTAAAATACTGCAAGTGCATATTTACTCATAAATTATCTGCAATAGTATGCATAAGAATAATTTGGAGATTGAAAGAAATTCCTCATGTGAAAATGAAGGTAAGAATTTTTCTTAAAACCTGAATCTGGAAATAAGGTTTAAGAATTAAGGCCATCTATTTTTAGCCTACCAATTTTAAATCCTCTGTTCCCAGCTGCTTAATTTATAACTGAATTTAAAAAGGTAAGATTAAAACAGTTGGTTTGAACTTTTCTCATGCTAGGTTACAAAAAGTATCTGAGAGAACTTAGCTAGTTTAATGTAACCTTGGACATGGCCTGGTCTTTTTGCACAACAATGGCAAATGTAACACATATTATAGCACTTCAGGGTCTTTTGAGTTTTATGCTGTGGTTTCCACTGCAGGATCCTGAGATCTCAAACTACTGCACTGCAAGTTTCAATGCTATGAAAAAAGTTCTACTGAAAATACTACGAAAGGTCCAAACTAAAAAAAAATATGTTTTCAATTGCCATTGAAAAAAGAATGTGGCACTACAGGAAAATTTTCCATTACTGCTGTGTTGTGCAATATCCCTGCTTTCATCATGTGAGTTTAGTCCAGCACACAGCTTCAAGGGTCAAAACGATAGCAGCAAGTGGAATTGTGCAGCCTGTAATGAGTGGCTCAAGTGACCTGTCCCCTGCTGAGTTTTTCAACATTCCAGCCAGAAGGCAAAGGACTTATTAAGACCACTCAACCCAGTTAACATTTCACTTACACCTTACTTCTAACTGTGAGTTTAACTGAACTTCCCATTGCATCTGTGTAAATTAGCATTTAAACCAAAAGATTTTGTCTACGAAGACATCACATCATGGGACATGCCTCAAATGACTATTTGGCATGTCAGGATCTCTTAACAGAAAGACAAGTGGTGGAGTGAACATGAGTGGGAAAAGTTAATAAGATACTTACAATGCCAAACAGTAAGAGGAACATGGCAAAAACATCCTACCTTAACATGAAGCAAATAGTGATCTCTCACTTTGCGATTCAGTGCAGCACTTGTGGTCAGAACTCCCTGCTGGGTAATCTGAAAAGTTTTCTCTTCGTTTCCAGTCAGGATGGTGAAGAGAAAAGGAGGGCCGTTGTGAGAAGAATCCCTGTCTGTCACCACTAGCTGCAGCACACTGAATCCAACAGGCTTATTTTCCTACAGATATATAATACACATTGGTTTTGCTATAATTGAGGATATGGTCTGATTTCTTCCTTGCAACATAAACCCCAAAAAATTACTGTCAAACCAGTTAATCAGTACAAGACAAATCAGAATGACAATATTGACAATAACATTATGACAATTGACAATGATACTCAAAAACAGTAAAAGGAGAAAGGCAGTTTTTTAAACTTCATACTGTATTTCTGAAGGTAGTTCAGCCTTGACACTTTACATTTTCCACTTCTGGTCTGAATTAATATTACTGTAGCCTAATTACCAACTCATCAAAGATTTGAAATTTAGAGAAAACACCTGTTAAGAATAATCTAATGCCTTTGTTGGGAGGACTAGAAAAATACACTCCTCCATCTGACCCTTTGTGCCCTTAATTACAAGTTCTGACTACAGCTGTGGCTGCTACAGGCACCATTCAGTTAAAATATGAAATCCAGGTTTTAAAATTTGCATCATGAAATCCCTTCAAGTTTGCATCATATGTGATGTATCTGAGGTTTCACAAACACTTCACATACGTTGGCTTATCACGTATGTTACACATACATACAACCTTATCTGACACTTGTATCACCTCTCCCAGAATAGTTGTGCTCTACTGCATCAGCCAGATTTCTCCATATACATACTTATTTGAAAAGTAATAAAAGTAGAAACATTACTTTGAAATACAACAATAAAAAATGCCATCTCTTTCACAGATGTAAAAACTCCTGATAACAATATTCTGTTTCTGAGAGAATAAGTCAATTTAGTTATCAGATACTGCAAAAAGCTGAAGCTTTTCCCCTTTCAGCAAAACAAAGACCATTGCTTTAAAATACAAATATTTACAGTTGGACATCCAAAGTAATTTGACTTTACTAAAAGCTAAGCACATTTTCTACTATGTCCAAATATATCCATCTCCAGTACAAGAGGAAATGCACACCAGGATTCTTGGGCAACTCCTCCAGCTTTTTCCCTGCCACCTTCAGCTAGGGCAGGCTCATATGAATGACCTATGAAATAAGAGGTCTTTCTTTTTAATTGAGTAAGGGAAATAGTACAGACATTGGCTACACAGTCTGCAGTTTGAGGTATTAACACTTATTTCAAGAAAGACCGTAATGGGGAAAAGAAGATACATTTGATACATTGTTGCCTGTTGGCTTCCATTTATTGGATTTAGGAAGACAAGAAGTATAGACAGTGACTCTGCTGTCTTTGCTTTAGCAATTTTCTGGATCAGGCAAGTACATGCCAGACACCTGAGAATGTGGCCTACTGCTACCATCCTACGGGGTAAAATTAGTCAAAGGATTGGTATGCAGCCATATGAAATTCCACTCTTGTTCTAACTGCTGCTGATCCCAGAGGAGGCCAATGGGAATTAAGGCTTAACCTATGTGCCATGGTGCAGAACACCAGCTTCACAGTAACAGGTACCTAAAGGATCTTTTTCTAAGCAGTAGCTTTTAAGACTAAATGGAAAGAGCAAAATTATTCTTAATTTTAACATCCCTGTATGATTCTAAGACTGTTCTATGCATAAATGGAATTTATAATATATAGACATGTACACACGCAAGGAATCTGAAAAAGAACCCAGAGAGGTTATGCAGTCTCCCTCACTGTAAATATTCAAGCACTCTCTGGACTCAATCCTGTGTCCAGGACTGGACTCAGTCATGTGCTCTAGGATGAGCCTGCTTTAGCAGGGAGGTTGGACCAGATGACCTACTGTGGTCCCTTCCAACCTCACCCATTAATTCATTCTTACAACTTGCAATGTAAGTTTCTACATAATGTGCAAACAGGGATTTTATAACCCTCAGCACTTATTTGACAAGCACTCTCACTGGCAACCTTAAATAATT
Source organism: Irena cyanogastra (assembly GCA_013397155.1). Classification (NCBI taxonomy): domain Eukaryota; kingdom Metazoa; phylum Chordata; class Aves; order Passeriformes; family Irenidae; genus Irena; species Irena cyanogastra. Next base: position 165,755 of record VWZV01000006.1, read on the forward strand.
AAAAATACGGAAAAACTCAAGTCGCAAATTTGCAGTCCAATAACATTATTGATTTAACTAATTCACTAGTTGTATTTACCTGGATGATAACACTATAGTTTCCTTTTGAGAATACTGGAGGATTATCATTTACATCAGAAACATCAATGTTAACTGTAGTTGTGTTAAGCTTAGGTGGGCTTCCATTATCTGAAGCTTGAACTGTCAAGGTATATCCTGAAATCTAAAAAAATTAAAAAAAAAAATTAAGAACATTTACTGAAGAGGGAAGAAGTAACAAACTCAGATTTCGTTTTATGGAAGAATTATTTTATCACAACCCCCACTAAAGATTTCCTTTATATATTTAATCCTTTCTCTTCCTCCCAAAAGTACTGATATAAAGAGATGCTTGCACTTTATTATAGCAATATTAATTTTGGAATATGAAATGTAACTTAGAAATAGAGTTAGAAAATGCTGGTCATCAATTATGTATAGGTAAATTAATCCCAGCTGCCCTAAAGCCACAAAAAACTCACCTTTTCTCTGTCTAGAAGTTTAGTCACTTTTATTTCACCCCTGGTAGGGTCAATTGTAAAAGGATTTCCTTGATTGCCATCTATAATTGTGTAGTGAATGCGGTTGTTGGAAGGTCCATCAGCATCATCTGCCATCACCTAAGGGACATTACAGTCTCATTTAAAACATGTTGAAATAGACTCCAGCACCTTTCAGACAAACTCATCCTGAAGAAGAGCTCTTTTGGTCTAACAAATTTCATAGTTCACAGGAGAAATGCCATCTCAATAGAATATACCAACAACATCACTTAATTTCCTGAATTTCTTCCGAAGGTTAAGTCATGGTCTCATGAGGAGAACATAAACATATCACAAAATATGATGTACTTTTTCACAGCATCTGAAGTCCCTACTTCTGAAACTTTTTCGAAGTAAATTTTCAATTTACTCAGTGGCAAACATCTATTCATTGATGTTCACCTTCAAATCAATACTTACTCCTTCAGGACTAAAAGCACGATCATCATGACAGAGTATTTCCAAGTAAAAAACCAATACGTACTGTGATAACTGACTGTTCAAGCATAGCATCTTCACTGATGACTGCAGTGTAAGTGGCTTGGCTGAACACTGGAGAATTGTCATTGATATCCGTGACATTAATATTCACTGTCACAACATCACTTAATGAAGGCGTGCCTCCATCTGTGGCTTCCACTGTCAAGTAGTACTCATGAGAACTTTCATAATCCAAACTCTCAATGATAAAAATGGCTCCTAGGGAAGAAGGAAAAAAAAGCCTCACACAAATTCTGCTACTGCTGTAGTATTATGTGTTGCAACTTTTTATTTTGACCTGACATATACTCAGCTTCTTCAGGGCTTGATTTGTCACTGTAAAGCTAGGGCTACCCAGTGAAATGATTATGCTTTACACATGCAAGTAAAAAGATGCAAAGTTCCTGTCATTACCACAAAAGATTCATAGTTTAAAACAACCTGGCTTACATTTTGTAATGTGAGTTTTTAACTGACTAGTTAAGATAGTGCAGTCCCTAGCATATATATTGATTTGCTGGATGAGTTTTTCTGGAACCTTTTTACTCCTTTCAAATATATGAAGTTTATCTGGCAAAGTACTTCCATACCTTAGTACCAGCATGTCCACTGGAAAAAGCAGAATTGTAAATTCCACTACACTAGTACAATTAACCATGAAACTATTTAACTAACTACTAAAAGTCAATTACAATTAACTTTTGGGTAGAAATCTTATTAAAAACAAAACAAAAACCAAAAAACTTTCCCAGAAATTAGCTCTAGAAAAAGAACTACCTCAGTAAACAAAACTAAAATGAGGTGTTTATTGATTTTTAAGAAAGAATTGTCATTAATAGGGAGAAATTCTCAACATAACCTAAAGAGTCCCTGAGACTAAATCTGACTATCATACAAGCCTAAAATCTCCACTGTCATGCTGGACATATGGTTGAACATAATATTCCTATTCCAAGTTCTCTTTAATGCCATATCAGACTTCTCTAGGATTACTGCCTTTGTGGACCAATGACTAGTCTTCCCAACCGATTTTATTTCTAATCCTTCTTTTGCCAAGTCTGGCCATTCCTTCTGACTATATACCTTTTGTGGAAAGACTATGATGTTTCTCATTACAGATCTATGTCTTTCCACCTGCCTGCCCCCAGAGTGAGGAATTTCCCATTAGGAAACCCTTGTAATTGATCCTAATCCAAGTAACAGTCCAATAAATAGAAGCAACAAATGAAGTTCCTATTCTATATTTTAGTGCACTCCTCTAGTAAGCATGCTGGCAAAATGGGTGAAAAGACAGAAGCAGCAACTTTACAGCCAGGATGATGCACACAGATTATACATAACCTGGCTGAACTGTGGGGGAAGTCAGTATGGCATGGTGTTTGCTTGGCCTAAAGTAATATTCACAGTTGCAACCTGTTACCTGTTGTTGAATCGATGCTGAATTTTCCATGTTCATTCCCACTGACTATTGAGTATGTGATTTCCGCATTGGCTTCAATGTCTCTGCTTGCAGCATAGATCTGGAGAACTTCAGTTCCAACCAAAACGTCCTCTGATACAGTTGCACTATACTCCCTATGCTCAAACACGGGTGGATTATCATTAATATCCAAAACAGAAACTACAAGACTACTTGTTGAAGACAGTCTTCTAGGTAAGCCTTCATCTGTAGCCTTCAAAGTTAACGTGTACACAGCTTGTAATTCCCGATCCAAAGGCTTCTCCAAACGAATGATTCCAGAGAATTCATCAATAGAGAACTGCCCCTCTGCAGAGTTCACCAGTGCATAATGGATTTTACGGTTCAAGCCTGCATTTTGAAAACAGTTTTCAAGTATGAAGCAGCCATTAAAATACATAACAACAGAATAATCCATCTGAGAGCTATAAAGTAAGACATGCATGCTAAATATTATCATTCCTGTTAAAAGCAAATATCAGAAAGAGTTAAAGTTTCTTGTCAGGGCAGAATTACTTCCAAAGAAACATTAAGCTAACACTTCACTGCACTGATTTTCTGTCATACAGAAAACATGAACCATGGCTCTGCTTCTGTTACAGCACTAGCTAATATGAAACAATTGTTAATATAAATGTAATTATAACTTTAGAACAACTGAAACTGCTTAGCAAGCTTGTAATAACAGAGGAGGATATGGGAGAGTTAGGCTGCATCAATTAACTAGACTCAAAACCAGTACGTTTATTTAAGAATCATGCCCCAAAATTAACAGAAGCATAATTTCTAGCAACAATTGTTTACAAAACAAACAAAAACCTTACAGATTTTAGGGGCAAGTATTCTGGTCCACCTGAGCCTCAAAGACTAGTGAAGTATGAAAACAACTGTCTGTTACCTTCCAAATGAGCAACCTAGCTTTATCTTAGCACAAAGCAGGTCAGTTGTTTTAGGAGATTGAGGCAACTATTCATTAATACTATTTGACTAAGAAATCGATGAGATGTGGAAATCATACACTTTAAAAATGCTTTATCCTGTTTGTTACTTACAACAAAGCCTATGAGTAAACTCTTCCTAATTTCATTTTCAGTTAATATTCACTTAAATATTGGTAACTGAACAAGGAAGACAAAGGGACAGTAAAAATCTTAACAGCATATACATAAAGCTACAGCTGACCAGTGTTCTCTTGATCATCGATGGCTGGCCTGAGAAGCACACATTCAAAAATCCATGAATGCCCATTTACATGAACAGACATGGCTTGATAGTCCTATTACTCACACCAGGAGTAAAACGATGAACCTCATCGAGCATAGCATTAAAACCTTACGATACCAAAAATTTCCTACATTTTGTCTCTCCTCCCCTCTTCTTTTTGCAAAAACACTATAGGGATGTCTTCCAAGCTACTCACACATGAAAGTCAGGTGTTAAATGATTTAGTAGACCAAAATATATCTTTCAGTAGTCTAATCCTGAATGGTATTGAACATCTGTCAGCTCTACTGAAACACTTGACATGTCTCAGAATAAAACGAAAGAAATAATACTGTAAGTCTGAGAACATGACAAAAGTATCAGTCAAAGAATGCATACCTGCATCTGCATCTGTTGCCTGCACTCTTGTCAAAAGGGTTTCAGGCTCTGTGTTTTCAAATACTGTAATGGAGTAAGTATCAGTTGTAAACTCTGGGGCATTATCATTCACATCTTCCAGAGTTAGGATAATGTTAGCTTGGCAGAATCTTCCACCTCCATCTGTGGCTTTCACTAGAAGATGATAAACTGCTTGCTGCTCACGATCCAGTGCCATTAGTGTTTTCAGTTCACCTACAAACAGGATAACACGTAAGTTAACGCAAATTGCACGGCTTAAGTATCTCTAACATGTTTTCCCCCAAAATCAGAACAGCTAAACAACAATTTTCTTGTTTACAGTAATTTCATCAGTGGCTAAGTCAACAGCTGTACTGTATTAATGAACTCCACTTTGGGTAAAGCATGTGACCTGCCTTTTCAGCTTGAAAAGATTAAGAACAAAAAGACTTTATTTTTTTTCTAATGCTTCTGAAACAGAAATTAGCTAAACTCTCTGATAGGGCAGAGAGAGAATGTGTATGCATGCAAAAATCCATGTGTGTTTGTGCAAAATAAATTAAAATATTAGAACTCTGGCTTTAAAAGATACAAGGTTAAATCCATGTCTGGTTTTTCTGGGCTATTTAGCTGTATTCCTTCCATAGGCATTGGTATTTCCTCCTCTAACATTCCATGAATAAACACAGCTATTCACTACGAGGTCTTAACTAATACTACAGACAAACCTCTAGACCTCTGATACATACTTTCTTTCTAAAGTGACAGAAAACATGAGAGACTACTACTAGTCATTGTAGTGTAGTCATTGTCTCCTTATGAACAGTTCAAAAGAGTATTATGAAACACTTTCTGTGAGTATTCTAGCCCTACCAATTCTCAATTTATGTAACAACACAGTAGCACATCATACAGGTGGCATTCAAAGTTGGAAAAAACCCCCAAACCCATGAAGTAAGGTCTTTCTCATTTATTTTGTCACTGAAGTTTTCTAATCTCTTCTACTTGCATTACATTTTTGTATTTATCCTATTCTATGTTTACCTTCCTACCGCTTGTCTACGGCAACCTGCACAATACAGGATTTTGGCATTAGCTGTGACCTACACTATAATACAGAACACACAAATGCCATGAAGACCAAAATGAAGCAAGTTAAAAGTTAATCTCATTTATACTTTTGAGTAAATCTCATTTCAATAAAACTGGGGGCAGTTCTGGTGTTTGCCATGGAAAGGAAATTTGTTGCTCTATCTAACCTCATCCCATTTAATTTTCCAAAACAAAAGATGGCAAAGAGAATCTGAATGAAGATTTTTCAGTTACAAACCATTATTGCTACTACTACAGTGAACACAAAAAGAGCAAAATTTATGGCACAAAATTTTATTCCAGTCACTTCAGCATGGAAGTTCCTGGCTTCAGGGCAATTACCCTGTTTACGCTCTAGTTCCTCATATATTAAAATACTTGCCTTTTGCCTGACTTTATTCAATATATTGTTAGTATTTTTGCAGTAGAAACTCACATTTTAAACCAATGTACAATAAACCAACCCTTAGTGGAAAGTTTTAATGACTGACATTTATGTCTTAATGTAATAGCAAAACATTCTATAAAATGAAGTGACTGGAATCTTGTATAAAGTATTATTACCTGTGTCTGGAGCGAGTCTGAATTTTTCTGCTCCTGTGCCATGCAGTGTGTAAGTAATTTCTGCATTGGAACGAATATCTGCATCTGTAGCAGACACCTGCATTATCAGTTTGCCAGGAAGGGCATCTTCAGGAACTGAATCAGCATATAAAGTCTGCAAGATTTCAAAGTTACATTGAAAAACTAAACATATGAAGT